>OX457049.1:18653641-19208641 GCA_949752735.1 Lumbricus terrestris
ATTTCTTGTTCCGGCCCTGGGTTCCACATGTACGCACACATTGCAAATAGATGGGCCCACAATCGATCGATTATCCTCTATTCTGTCTGATATCTCTGCGGTATGCGCGCATGTGGAACCAAAAAGTCCCTTCAATCCCACATCCATAATTATAGGCGGCTATCATAATATTTAATCAACACAACTTCTATTTCTCCTACCACCAGGCCCGGCCTTAGGCATAGGCAAAGTAGGCAGTTGCCTAGGGCGCCGCAGTCTTTGGGGGGCGCCGCGGCACCGGTGATTTTTTTACACTATATTCTTTTAAACTGAAAACTTTGGAAAGAATTTAAGATAATTATTGATTTCCTTGCACCAATTCAGGCAGGTCAAATTCAATTTCAAGGACAGCATAAATTTTATATCGACTCATAACATTCGATTTTAACGGCATTCTTTGCTCTGTGCTCTGTAGTCTATGTCTATAATAATAGACAGATGTCTATGGGCTAATACTGACTTAGTGACATTTTTCGACCGAATACGCCAACAACAGTTTGTAGAATTGTTGTGTTATTTATAGTCGTTAATTGTGTCTGGTGTGAATCTTTTGATCTTAAAAATTAAATTAAATCAAACAATTAATATGATTCCATGCAACGTCAAAAGTTATCGGGTGCCCAAAGCCGTAAGAAAAAACAGAAGACAGAACTTAGAATAAAAAAGAAATACGGGTCGGTTTTCAATTATTTCAACAAAACTGAGACAACTGTTTATGTCAATGTCAGCGCCCAGCTGTCAGCTATAGTTATTATAGTAGGCCTAATTCAGACTGCGCGACGCTCAATTTCGATAGTGAAGGTCAGGGCTGACCGCATGCACAGGCAGGGGCGGATCCAGGGGGGGGGCAATCCGGCCATGGCCCCCCATTTAAAAATTGCATGGAACGTGGCCCCCCATTTGGTTTCAAGAAGTCATTAAACACGTAGTGGGAGAGAAAAACAGGACATCTGGCCCCCCCTATTAGAAAATCGTACGGGACGTGGCCCCCCGTTCGGAAATGGCATCTTCTTTTCCTGAAAAATTAATGGATGACTAAAAAAAAAAAGTCATCAACTTTTTGGCGGATAAGTTAATGGTATCTTTTTCCCGGAAAATTGGTCGATGACAAAAAAGTCATCAACTTTTTTCCCGGAAAATTTTTCCCCCTGTTCCACCAAAAATTTTGGCCGCCCCCCTTCGAAACGTTCTGGATCCGCCACTGTGCACAGGCTAAGCATGCAGTTGCCTGGGGCGCCAAATTCTAGTGGGAGTCATTTGCACAAACATGTATGTTAATGGTCTTTTCACTTTTAGCCATTGTGCACGAAATTGAATTTTATCCAGCCTTCAGTGTACTAATAACAAAAATACAAATTACTCAGCTGAGTGTAAAGGCTCTGGATGTCTCATCTTTTGAATCTGACGTGCACGGGCTGAACAATTGAGTTTGAGTGGGGATCTGAAGGTGCGAAATGTATGCTTTGCCTGGAGTGCCCAATGCATGCTTTGCCTATGGCGCCAAATGCAAGCTGGGGCGCCAAAAGACATGCTTTGCCTAGGGCGCCATTTTTGCTAAGGCCGGCCCTGCCTACCACAACTTAATTAGAAAATATAGTTTATCAATGGGCCTACAGCTTAGATTTCAATGAGATTATTTCATAAATCCTCTTCATAAATCCCACTTTTATTTAAGCCAGAATTATTTTTCATTAATCCGACTTCTATTTAACCAGAGTTCTTTTCCACAATCTGACTTGTACTGAACCAACGCTGAAGCCCATGCAATTGCGAATAATTTACGACGTTAAAATACACGTTTACCTTCAAATTCACCTGTGCAAGTTTGAGCAGCAGAATCCGAATGAAATCCCTTTCCGCACCCACATCCGCCTGACACAGTCAACCACGTTCCATCCGCTGTACAGAATGCAATGGGAACCAGCTCCCCAAACGCGTTTTCGACACACGCCCCTGCAACCCGCACAACAGACGCTAGTTCTGGCCCGGTTGATGTAAGTGGAAAATCTGCGAAAACCTTCACCACTTTCGGGCAGGCGATGTAATACACTCTCATGGACAGCAAAGTCATGCAGGCACCCTGGTCGTGGAAGGCCAGATAGACACCACCCTTTGTGATGGGGATGCTACGGGTTTCCTCATTGACGCGGATATCACTCGGGTCTGTGAAGAGATGGTTGGCACCAATGACATCAATGTGTTTGTACACGCTCTGGTTGGTCTCCGGGTGATCTTCCAGCTCCGGGTGATCTTCCAGCTCTGGTGGTGAATCGTGGTAGAGCAACTTGAACGATTCCTTACACCGGTGGAGCGCGGAAGGATTTGGAAAGCCAGTGCACTGGCGAACGGTGAACCGGATGTTGACGTAGAGACGGTTGGCTTGGTCAACTGCGATGTACGGCGACCGGATCCAGTTGTTGACGTCGGCGAAATCGACGTTGCAGACGGTGTTGACGCGAACGACGTTGCCCTCGGTTGTTGTGTAGCTTGCCTCACGCCACTGTGTGGAAAAAATGGACTCGTATAATTGTATTGTATTATTTATAAGCATTTATAAAGCGCTTCTTACAGACTATCTATTCAGAGGCGCTCTCAGCGTGACAGCCCCGAGGAAATAAAAAAGACTTCATGTAACGAAGAGCTGAAGATGACACCTCCAATAAGATCTTACTACGGATAGTGGGAGGGAGGTCATTCCACATAGAAGGACGTACAATAGCCTAGCAAAGGCACGGTGTTGGGCCATGGCAGTCCTTGCCCTTGAAATTCTCGTAACATTCTGTCTACATGTACATGCATATGAAAAGAGCGATAATTATTACTGTTCAAAATCAACAAAAGAATGTTATTTTACACCTGGAACTCTTACATGGTCTAAAAATATACAATTCCTAAATAGCCTGGACCTATGTACAGGGTGGCTCAAAAAAAACCGTACCACCGGGGAAAATGCGATATCTTCGCAGCCGATTGGGGGTTTTCTGCGAAAATTTCACAATTTGAAGGGGAATGAATATACAACAATCCCTGAAAGTTTCATTTGAAACTTTTCATGTTTGCAAAAGTTACAGCTGTTCAAACTTAAAATTTCGTTTTTTCAATTATCCGGAGAATCATGCTCCAATACAAGTGATTTCATTAGGATGTTTGGCAAATTACAACACACACACATTGATGATGATGTCATACGACCTCACTATGAGCTGTAAAGAAGCTGTTTATGAAGCAATCTGCTGGTATTTGGTGATATTTTATAGATTAAGGTCTCAATTGGTGAACCCAAACAATGAACGTCATGGGCAAAGTTTCTGCAAAAGATCAAATGGGAACTCGGACTTTGCATGAACAGAGACTGAGACATCGCGTGATCATAGCAAAATACCCAGTGAAAAGTGGAGCCTGAGCACATTGAAGACTATCTGCAAACGTGTTTATGTAACGAAGATCAGATGTCGGAAGAGAGGCAGGAAGTGGTCGCTTGATCTGACGGAAAAAGCGCGATTTTCACGAAATTCGCTTGGTAATCGAAAGGTCAAGTTTGCAAAGCAAATCGTGGTTTCGGCATCAGATATGCCGGCGTGTGTTGCGGCTGCAAGAAAAGACTGCAATTAATCCCATTCAGTAGGTTAGATGTCAAACTCATCATTGAACTCGCTTACCCAGACTCATTGAAGACCAGGTATGCTCTAACATCTGGTTTTATTATGCAGCAGGACAGTGCGCCTGCTTGCTCGCACGGCAAGGTTGATTATGATGGCGCTACCTTATTAACATCAACTGAAGTAAATGCATTGGCAAAGATGATTTACAAACTCGCCAGACCTTAACCCTCTTGTTTATCACGTCTGGGGAGCTATGCTGGAACGCTGCAAGACATTTAATCCCAAGTTGGAGAACATTGGCCAGCTGAAGCAAGTCTTGCTGCTAATGTGGGGTCAGTTGCCGCAGGACCCGACCAACAAGGCCATACTGAGCTTCACAAAAAGAATTTGAGCTTGTGTTAAGGCAGGGAGTGGACACTCTCATTATACCTTACAATAAACTGCAAAACGGAATGCTGAGGTCGTAGTGAAAAGTGATATCATTTGACTTGGAAATCTACAAGTGACGTCAATTTTCCGCGGATAATTGAAAAAACGAAATTTTAAGTTTGAACAGCTGTAACTTTTGCAAACATGAAAAGTTTCAAATGAAACTTTCAGGTATTGTTGGAAATTCATTCCCCTACAAATTGGAAAATTTTCGCAGAAAAAGTTCGATCGGCTGCGAAGATATCGCATTTTCCCCGGTGGTACGTTTTTTTTTGAGCCACCCTGTATGTCTATATGTATTGTATTCTAGACCTACTTTAGTTAAACTAATCTCTACGACTTCACTTAAACCTTAGCGTAAAGTATAATTATAATGACTTAGCCTATAGGCCTACATTGAGTAAAGGAAAGCATAGGCTACTATTTAAAGCCTATAGGTCTCGCGGCGCTAATAAATATTATAATCAATGCAAATCATCACAATTTGAGTGAAGCATCGGGGAAATGCACATGCCACGCCATGCCCTTGGCAACTTTATTCTGGCTCTAAATGAACCAAGAATATTTGTCTTTGGTAAACAAATATGGCGCACACTGAATCGTTTGACAGCGGCGAATCGGCGAGGCGTCTTTCTCGAGAAATATCACCATATTTGCGAGAAACGGGCCAGAAAAGGGACAATATTTGCCCATTTCTACTGAGAGGACTGACAACCCCCACGATAACAATTATTATTAGCGAAAAGGGCAGCTGCGTTAGTTTATACACAGACTATTGACTCTGCTTTGATACAATCCTTGCAAATTTCTTTCGTCCGCTATTCGCTTTATGAATAAGCTTACACGCTCCGAACACTTGTTCGTATACACGCGTAGACATTACTGACCGTGCGAACTTTAATAATTTGGCATTCCAAATTTGGGTTGCCATGCGTCCGGGTTTCCTCGGATATGTCTTCTTTGTTGGCCCCTGTCCGGGCGGCTTTCCAGAAATTTGGCTTTTGTCCGGGTTTCCCCGTCCATCCACGATCGATCGATCTTATTTACTTTTCCGCGTTATACACTACTCCGTTTCGTGAACTAAACACGCGTTCCAGCTCAATGGTATGATTACAATTGGACCTCCGGTTCCTGAAGCGGTTTTTTGTAGACCAAACGCATAACTATAACGCGAGTTAGGTAATGATAGTTGTAGATCTAAATATAATAATCAATGTTTCAATTTAACAGATAAAATTGACAGAAAAATGCCGACACGGAATTTTTTAAATTAATTTGCAGACGTATTTTATAGGCTAAATTAGACACCACAATAAAAAAATTTATAACAACTGTATAAAGTATGAAATACTTGTACTTGCCCCAATTCTATTGTTGTTCGTTGGTTCTTGAAAGAATGTGGCCCAGTCCAGCGAATCCAGCTTTGTTGTGTCATAAAGTGTAACTGTGAAGTAATATTAGTCACACATATCAATGTAAAAAAGTATGAGAAAACTTAGGAACTGATTAACCAAATAATAATAGCTGAAGAAATCACTGATTTGAAGCTCGTCAACTTTTAAAATAAACTATACGAGCAGTTCTTCTCCACAGATTTGGTAGACCTATTTTTTTTAGTCATTTATCCAATTTCCAAGAAAAAGTTACCATTTTATCCGCCAAAATAGTACTGTTAATGACCTCTTTTTAGTCGTACAGTGTTCTTTAGCCCCTGTGCGGACCTCGTGTACGACCTCGTTGGCGTAGGGGGGGGGGGGGGAGGCCTACGGAACTGCTCATGGAGAGGGCCACGTCAACTTTCCGAGCCAGAATAGCTGGTAAAAATAAAGAAATTTCTAAATGGGGGACCATGTCCGGATTGCCCCCCACCGGGTCCGCCCCGCGCCTCAGCTTCACATTTCGGTGTAACCTTGCGCGCGTACGAAATTTATGTGATAGGCCTAAAGATGATGATGATGATGATGATGATGATGATGATGATGATGATGATGATGATGATGATGATGATGATGATGATGATGATGATGATGATGACGATGATGACGATGATAATAATAATAATTAAGAAGAAGAAGAAGAAGAAGAAGAAGAAGAAGAAGAAGAAGAAGGAGGAGGAGAAGAAGAAGAAGAAGAAGAAGAAGAAGAAGAAGAAGAAGAAGAAGAAGAAGTAGAAGAATAAGAATAATAATATCAATATCAATATTATTATTATTATTATTATTATTATTATTATTATTATTATTATTATTGTTATTAAATTAATAATAACACTAGTTGGCAGAACTTCACGTAAGACTAAATCTACAAAGAACCATGTCAGCGGTAACTAGGCAGTACAGTTGTAAGCTACTCTTCACGCATGTACATGTATGGTCGTCCATTTGTAAGTCTGATTTAAATAAGAAGCTTATCGACTCATTAAGGTCGTGGTACATCAAACTAGGCCAGAAATCATCCGCCAAATGCGTTGGAGAGCAAATAGTTGGAGGGCAGCGGAGAAATCATCCGAATTCTATCCCAACATCTCAATTTTAATCATCTACTGATACCCGGAACGAAAACCAAAGTGTATCAGCTGTGCATCGCACCCAGAACTGATTATTCCTTGCGTAACTATTTATAAAGGCATCGAATGTCAGCATTAATACGGGTAACGGGTGTATAAACAATTTGAGACCCAACTGTAAACCGATCCGATGCTGATCCGTTAACCTGAAATGAGTCTTATATTAAGGGTTTTGATATGAAGACTGTTTCATGCACATTTTACATGTAGGCTACATGGGTGCCCTAAAATAATTTCTTTAAAATATCGTTAATCTGTTAAACATTACATTAAAAAAGTTAAGTCTATAGGCCTAATAGCCCAATGGTGACAAACGGACATACAGAGAAGCAAAATAACAGACACGCGTACATAGGCCTATAGATATCGTTAATCTTCCATTTAAGCTGGAACATTTTCATCAACTATACCGACTATACAGCGCGGACACTGCATCGGAGTCTCGGAGTGTAGGATTTCCTCAAAGTCCATACCCGGCGGTTTGAGGTGGATTCGAAAACCTAGAACCCCTCCGGCTCCATGTCACCCAACCCACCACTACATCAGCCCGCCCTATGAGAGCATTTTTTATGGGAGAGAATGCTATAAGTTTATTACTTTGCATAAATAATAATTATATGATTTATTTCTTCAGTAAACTAGACCTGATGTGCGTTTGCTGGTAGCCTAGTCAGCACTGCAGAATATTCTTACATTGCTTGCAGTCACACAGTGTCGCCTAACCAACCACACATTTCCACACCAATTATAGACCTACACAATAACAAGCGAACGCACTGGGTTCTCACGGGGCATGGCATCACCGACTCTCATTTATTTTATTACCCCTTCAGGCAAACAAGTTTCTTCGACATTTAGGGGAGGGTGTTCCCTTGAAACTGATCGCACAACGCACAGAAGTATGGATAATATTTTTAAAGTATTTATTTATGACTTTGAACCCGAGAACCACCCCCAAAGTACGCCCATGAAACAGGGCTGTTTCTAAGGAATTTTTAGAACTGCACAATTTCTTTTTTCCCGACTTCCATGGTAATTGGTAAACTAGCTACTTCCAAAATCCAAATCGGACCTTTTTGGCTAGTTTTAACTGTGCAGAAGTGCTTATTCAACAGCACAAATCCGTTTATATGTTTAAAATGCATTTCTATGCCTATAACTAACACTGAATGACCGTTACTTAATATGACTTTTTCAATACTTTTTCTATATTATTTTCTCTTCATGTACCCATGTGCGGTGTCACTTGGTTTTATCATTAAACGAATATATATATATTATTTTAGAACTGCACATTTTTTTACAGCTGCACGTTTAAAAAAGCCCTGCCAATGCCATGAAACTCCTCTCTGCCTTTTGAGCCGCAGGTTCAGCACCGAGTGCACCTCTGTGGCGCCCGCAGGAACTCCGCCACTGCTAGCACTTTGACAGTGCCCGTCCCAAGCCTAGAGGGCGGATGGGAGCGACGACACTTATCAAGGCAATCATCTCTGATATGACGCAGGGTCGTCGTTAAATAGCAACAGTTGGTGTCCGCAGGGCTCGACAATTATTATTATTATAGACGTTGTAATTTGTAACATATGCCTGGACGAGAATGTAAGTCAGAGTCTCAAGCAGGGATGACACTCTGAATTTTAGAAAAAGGTCAGATCCGGGAGAAAAAAGAATAGACTTTTTGTAAAAGGGCGTGGCCTATGTGGTCGGCCATATTGGTGTACAGCTGTGAACTGTTGTCAACGTAGGCTACACGCCGTTACACGGTGAATTGTTAGTTGATGGAATAAAGTTATCGTCATAGGCCTATTGATCTATCCATAGGCCTATGCCTTAATAGATTTATCGGTCTAAACACCATCCAGCCTGGATCGACCCGAATCCCTGAAGCGAATTTCGGCCGGAGCCCAAATCTGCTATAGCCTAATTAACAAGTAGGCCTAGGTCGATCTATGCTTTTTGCTGCTTCACGGTCTGAAAATGGCTGGGCTTCTTCCAACGTACATAGGGCTGCCAACCGTCCCGGATTCGCCGGGACTGTGCGTCCCGTGTCCCGGACTGATCCCAAATTGTCCCGGAATTTGCTGTTAGGACCCCCATTCCACAATATTGTTCTTATTTTGCACACTAAACTTAATAGATTGTTCGATGAATTTGACGTTGTTGGCTGAACATCAAATGTTGGACAGCGCTTGTTTGAAGTTTCAAAACTTTACAAACCTCTGATACTCAGTATAGGCCTAGCATATTTTGTCCTTCGTAGGCCTATATTCTCTCATTCCGTTTTAATGCTTTTTGCGAGAGAGCGTTCAGCATTATGGACGACCTGTTGTCTAGCAATCGCAATTAAAACCATCTGAGCATCGACCTTGGAAAAGCGGAACTGTCAATAGGCCTACACATCAATTTTGACATGACATGTGCTATTTTCTACGACTTTGTGACCAGTGTTCTGGAACTGCTTAAATATCAGCAGAGTAAATCGTATGGGCTAAGTTCTGCTGTCCGGCAGCCGACCTAATAATTTCATAAATTGACATTAAATTTTGTAATCTGCATGCATGCACGATGTCGCTTATAATTTTGTAGGTTAACTTTCAACATCGCTCGTGCTGGGCTCATAAGTCTGCTTACTCTGGTATACGTAGGCCCAAGTTACTGGAACTTACATTTATTTTTTTAAAATCCCTTCTTGACGTCGATTCTAATCCTAAATTTAGGCTACTTGTCTTCTGTCAATTTATCTACAAAATTATTAACTAGGCCTACTCTTTTTGTAGATTTTAGGTTAGATCGCATAATTGGACTGACACAGCATTTGTTACATTAGGCCTATTTTGCTTGCGATCGATTGCATGTCTCTGGCTGTAGTTTTTAGCCGCCGATGCTCTTCTCGCGTTAACCTCGACATTCAAGCTCGTGTACTTTGGACTTCTCTAATTGAACCTTTATCTCTGACAGTAAGTTTGCCGCAGATAAAACAGTAAAAACACAAAATCATTTTTATAATAAGCGCCATTCGCATACGTATCCAATGTCAACAAGCATTGCCTGCGAACCAATATGGCGCAGGCCATTATGCAAATGAGCCGTTACGTCATTAGGCAAGGGGTGAATAGAAAATGCTCGATTGAGAATTTCTGAGAAAATACATGGATTTTTCGATCTTTCGCGCTTGAAACTTAAATTTCTGAAGACCTTCTTTGGCCGTCCAATCAAAATTTGCTCCCTTTTCTCGATAAAATTTCTGATGAACCTTTTTTCTTAAGTCTTTCGCTCAAAAATCTACATTATTTGGTGACCGTATTCACAACATTTTCGACTTTTTTCACGTCTTTTGTACATTTTCACCTAAAAACGTCTATTTTTATGTGTAAAAAGTCGGAAAACCGCCGTGAGAAAAGAAGGCTAGATCCTGAAAACAGCTAGAAACATAGACAAGGCCGAAAAAACTATGTAGGATCTTTTGTCTCAATTGGTCCTTCTCTCTGGAATGCTCTTTCTCCTTCTGTTCGCTCTACACTTCTTTCTGTCAGTCTCTCCTCGGCTCTGTCTCTTCTCAAAACCTGCTTCTTCTCGCGGGGCCTTGCGGTAGGTGTTAGTGCATAGACATCTAGATACTTTAGCGCAATGTGTCTAGATGTCTATGGTTAATTGGTCCGCGTGGAGCGCCTCTGAACGGTTTACCCTACTAGAGGCGCTTTATAAATGTTTAAATACAATACAATACAATATAGATCTAGGTGGGAAGGGTGGCTATGAGTGGCATCCCTGGTCTCAGACACCCTCAAAGAGCTTCGTTGACTGGGTGGGGCTGGAGACATTTATGGGAATACACGCGGACCAATTAACCATAGACATCTAGACACATTGCGCTAAAGTATCTAGATGTCTATGCACTAACACCTACCGGAGGGTATGTGTGTATGGAAGGGTCGTGGCATGGAGCCGTTGAACATTTGCAGAGCGGCTCGGGAACATCGGTCAGATGTCGTATAGTAACATATTGCTGTCTCTAACTCTCATTCTATAATTATATCTCTCTCTATCTGTTTATCCACCCATCCGTCTCTGTCTCTGTCTTATGCATCTCTGTCTTTCTTTCTGCATATCTCTCCCTGTATGTCTGTCTCTGTCTCTATCTGTCTCTGTCTATGTCTGTCTTTTTCTATCTGTCCCTGTCTCTCTCCTTACCCCAAACCGCCAAACTTGAACATCCAACTCAATGACCCAGCACAGTCGTTCCAAACCTACATCAACAACCATGCCGCTATAATGCAACAAACAAACCACGTCACCACCTGATAGATGCCATAGCCATGTGCACCCACATATCCACTCCTCTAATCAAAAAGATTTGCGAGTTTGCAGCAATAAACCCAGATCAAACGAGAAATTACACTGATGCAGAGTTTAGTGACTCTGACAAATTCCAGAGAAGTCGGTGTATAATGCACTTCTACCGAAAAAATCTAGGTTTCTTATCTCCAACTAAAAACAGATGCGTATGGTTGTTTGCGTGCATTTTGGTAAATTAAAAATTTAGATAGCAGAAACCGTTTGAACTTTTGTGATTCGACTGCTGAAAGATGTTGTTAAGTTAACAGAAATGCTGCCGACCTGATTTTTAACTCTGGCTCGGTCTCTGTCTGTATCTGTCTGTCTGTCTGTCATCCTGTATGTCTTTGTCTCTCCATCTCTGTCTGTGTGTGTCTCTCTCTCTCTATTTATGTATATGTCTGTATATATATATATATATATCTCATTGTCTGTCGGTCTCTCTCTGTGCGTGTCTCTGTCTATTTGCCTGTATGTCTATCTGCATGTCCTTGTCTCTCTATTTTTGTCTGTCTGTCTGTCTGTCTTTCTATATGTCTGTCTGTCTCTCTCTCTGACTGTCTCTCTTTGTCTGTCGGTCTCTCTCTCTCTCTCTGTGTGTCTCTGTCTCTTTGTGGCCCTGTCTCTTGCACTGTCTCGCTGTCCGTGTCTGCCTGTCTACTCTCTCTCTCTCAAATGATACATAATGTGTATATATGTTAATTGAAAATGCGTTTTGGAGTTACCTCACTTAATCTACAGTGACGCGTTCTGTTCAGTCTCACTCTCACATACTCTTTTCGTTCCCACGATCCAACGTTACCGTTTTTCGCTTAGCCCTATATCGTATAGTATGGGTATTAATTTTGCTATTTTCCTTTGTGCATTGTCTCAAGGGACTAATCTTGATAATAGGGCTTGGTGTTGGAGCACCACAGGTCAACGCCTAGACCTAGTGCACTAGACAAGGCGCAATAGAAGCTCCTAATAATTAGAAGAAGTAAAAGGAGTTACTGTAGTCGTAACAGTAGCATTAGTTTTAGCAGCAGCAGCAGCAGCAGCAGCAGTAGTAGTAGTAGTAGCAGTAGCAGTAGCAGTAGTAGTAGTAGGAGCAGCAGCAGCAGTAGCAGCAGCATTAGCAGTAGTAGTAGTAGTAGTAGTAGTAGTAGTAGTAGTAGTAGTAGTAGTAGTAGTAGTAGTAGTAGTAGTAGTAGTAGTAGTAGTAGTAGTAGTAGTAGCAGTAGTAGTAGTAGCAGTAGCAGTAGTAGCAGCAGCAGCAGCAGCAGTAGCAGCAGCAGCAGTAGCAGTGGTAAAGGTGGTGGTGGTGGTGGTGGTGGTGGTGGTAGTCGTCGTCGTCGTTGTCACTCGTTGTTGTTGTTGTTGTTGTTGTTGTTGTTGTTGTTGTTGTTGTTGTTGTTGTTGTTGTAGCAGCAGCAGCAGTAGCCTAGTAGTTATAGAATTGGAGGACAACCGTTTCACTTTTCTCTTACAGTATTGCGCGACAAAGTTCAGTGCAGAGAGCCCTTATATCCTACAACAAACCGAAGGCACTTTAAAAGTTTGAAGAAATCGAGACAACCTGATTTTTCTTACCTTCAATGCAGAAATAAAGTCGTAAAACTTGCAGAACAATCAGAAATACGGACTTGTTTAAATAATCCATCTTTGCGGACGATGATATGTATAATTATGTCTCCACGTTCGAAGCTTCCCTGTTTCAGATTAGGCCACTGTGGTAGTGAGGTCTCCAACGAACTTTCCACCAATTTTATGAATGAACCAAAAAGAAGGCGGAGCTAGTTTCATTCACCCGTTGATTGACAGGCAACTTTCGTAACCTCCAAGATCAATCCACACACTAGTCGTGCTGCGTGCACCAGCAATGTATAGAGCAGAATGCAGATAATTATTCGTTCCGACTGACGATTTCTCCCCAGCCAGGTTGACCGGGCAACCCTGTACTCATAGACGCAATCACGTCCTAAAAGTTGGGGGGACCATATTGAATCACGTCCTAAAAGTTGGGGGACCATAATAATAAAGCTAGGGGACCACTCAAAAGTTGGGAGGACGCGTCCCGTGGGTCCCATAGGGTGGTTGCGCCTATGCCTGTACTAGGTGGCTCATTATAAGCCTAACTGGGGTAGGGTGTTTCTGAGTGGAAGTCCCTTGGCTGCATCCAGACTGTGACTGGCCTAGCAACCCTGCGTTAATTGTTGTTTGGTCATTTACAGTGAGTTTGGGGTGTCCCTTAATGCTCAATGGGGCGCCAAAACCATGTTTTGCATGCGGGTTTTTATAAGTAATATGAGTCTAACTGGCTGGTTTGAGGCGCCAAACTAAAATCTTTCACATTTTTATGGGATAAATTAGCTAGAAAAACAACTTTATTATAATTGTTAATTGTAGCCATCATTTTGGCGCCCCTCCCCTCGGCGCCCGGGGACACGTGTCCCTCTGCCCCCCCCTAGCTACGCCTCTGAGCGATTGAGATACCTCCCTTCTCATTACCCTGATGTTGACCGCTTGATTGACGATGCAGGCGTTAGACTCTTAAAGGGGGTCATCTGGAATTTCACTCCGTTATTTATTTCACTCGTTATTTTAGTTCTTTACTTTTCTACACTTTCTTCATGTAATAAGTTGCGGTCTGTCAACTTAATTTTCTCTTTAATAAACGGTATATAGGCTATATATACACACACTTAAAGTTTTGTTAATCGTAAACTCGAAATTCCAAAGCGCTACTCGAAAGCCAAGCGCGAGGCACCAGCTTATCCACGAGCGCTGCGTTGAGTCAGAAGGTTGTGCGTGAGAGTGGTCCGTGGTGATCCGGGTCGAATTGTCATAGGTCATAGGATCAGAGGGTCAGAGGGATATATATAGATATATATATAGATATAGATATTCGTTTTATTGACAAAATAACCGATCGACATAACGCGACAGTTAACAAGCACAAAGGAGCAGCGGATAAAGCCTAGTAAATGTTTTTATACAGCATCCGTGTTATGAAGTTTTTATTGTTTTTATTGGTTAGTTCGAATGGATGTAGCCTAGGGCGTAGATTGTATTTTCCAGGGAGTCTATCGAAGAAAAATTTGCGAAGAACATGATTGTCGTCTATAATAATAGCTGCAAAGAGTGCAGCATCAGCAGACTCAGCCATAATGGCTGCTTTGGGGGAGTCGGATGGAAGGAATCCAGCTCGTCTGACACGTCCTAAGAACCTTTCGATGCGGTCGACCTCACCAGCGCTCAGAAGTCCCCACCAGGCGGGAGAGGCGTACAGCAGACGTGCAACTGTGGTCGCTCGAGTAATGACGTGCAAGGCCGGTCCTGGCATGCCGTGAGCTCGCAGTACGCGCAAAGCGTAAATTGAAGAGGCACACGAGCTTAGAGTATTATCAACATGCTCCGAGACAGTTAGATGTTCACCAATTGTAACACCTAGTATTTTTTTATAGAAGTTGCTCTATTAACTCCTGTGATGGACGACATGGAGGCCAATGAAGCATGCGATCTCCTCACTACAGCCATTTCCCTGGTCTTTTTTGGGTTGATGTGCAGGTTTTTGCTGGTGGCCCAAGTTTGTATGTGTTGGAGTTCGCTTTGGGCAGATCTGATGTTGTTCGAGCCGATTAGTAGGTAGGTGTCATCAGCATATTTCAATAGTCGGTTTTGATCAGGGAGGGGCGGAACAGCTACTAAAGCGGGTTTCGTCTGGGCCGGGAATTGGAGGGATTTAAGGATCAGATGAGACAGGGTAAGAGTTCTTGAAAAGGAGTGTTTTGAATGAAAAGCCCGAGGTGTGATGAATAGAGGAGTTACAACTGTTATGATTCAGTAGACGGCGGTAGCCACATAAGGTGCACTTTCAACATTTTCAACACTCGACCGCCATCTACCGAATAATAACAGTTGCAACAAAACCTGAAAGTGCCGTTTGTACATGAATAATTCCGTTAGTATAAATTCATAAACATGTATGTATCAATGGCCAAAACACATAGCAAAAGGTCACTCTACATAAATCGTTGCATTAAAGTCTTACGCTTTCAAGTAACAAAAAGTTTAAGGAGTAAAGTGAATAAGCTACATTTTAAACTCGTTCGACACCCGTTTAGATGCATTTACGTTGGCTATATATTGAAATCGTTGACGGGATTCTGTAATTTTTTTTATTGTGTATTAGAATTTGTGTATTTCTGAAGCCTTCAGTGAAGGTCGATAATAATAATAATTAAGAAAAACTACTCGTTTCAGTCATTCATTGACATTGACTTGTAATTATTGAGGTCAAACCTGTATTTTAGCATCTGTTTATAATTCCACAGGCCCTGACGCCCTAAAATAATTATGGGCGATTGAGTTTGAACGCTGAAGCGATAAAGTTAATAACCTTGATTAGTCTGATGATAGGCCTACTGCGTCCTAAAATTGTATTGGCGAAAGTGCACCCTAAACTAAAGTCACTACCGCCATCTACCGAATAGTAACAGTTGTAACAAAAACTTGATAGCGCCGTTTGTACATGAACAATTCCGTTAGTGTAAATTCATAACCATGAACTACCGATGGCCAAAACACATAGCAAAAGGTCATTGTACATAAATCGTTGCATCAAAGTGTTACTGTTTCAAGTAACAAAAGTTTAAGGATTTAGCTACATTTCAAACTCGCTCGACACCCGTTTAGATGCATTTACGTTGGCTATATATAAAAATCGTTGACAGGTTAGACAATTTTTATGTATTAGATTTTTATGTTACTTTCTGAAACCTTCCTCGAAGGTAATGATAATAATTAGAAAAACTGCTTGTTTCAGTTATTTAAGTGACTTGTAATTATTATCGAGGCCAAACCCGTATCTTAGCATCGTGAATCATTCGATCGCCACTGCAGGGATGTTTTTAAGGAATTTTTGGAACTGCACAACTCCTTCCTTCCTTTCCAATCTTCCATGGTAAATTACTTCCAATCGGAGGACAATGACCTTTTTGCCTGTTTTAGCTGTGCAGAAGTGCTTCCACAACTGCACAAATCCAGTTAGAACTGCACATTTTGTGTATAAGTGCACGTTAAAAACACCTGCGCCATTGCATGGGGTTCAAGGTAGGTCAGATACAAGTCGATTTTACGAAAAGAATTCTTGCAAAGTGGAACTATGATTTAAAAAAAGGTTTTTGGCTACTTAAATAGAGGTTGTATTGAGGAGAAGTAGCTGCATGCGGCCTAGGCCTAAATAGACGCGAGATTGACGAAACGAATTCTTGCTTAAACGGAAGCTGGATCGATGAGAAAGTTTGTTGCAAAAACTAGAAGTAGGATTGATAATGCTGCACCGAGCGCATAATAATTTTCGACCCCAATAGGCTAAAGTGAATTATAATTATACATAGTGTGAAGTTGACTTTAATAATTATAATAATTATTGTCCGACATGTCGGAAGACATTCTCGCATGACTCATAGGCTATCTAAAAGACCATGTAAAAACACTCTAGTGTTAAGAAGAGGAAAGAAACTATTTTATGCATCCTTTGTAAGAAAGCTTTTTCCACATCTTTCGATACTTCAAAGTCACGGAGAAACGCCATAATAATGTCAGCTATGCTCAAAACGATTTAGGCCTACCCAATCTTGTAGTCTCAGAAGTCTTGAAAGACTGCATAGACTATTCAAAATAGAGAGAAGCCATACAAATGTCGGCTATGTGAGTTAAAAACTAATTACAAAGATTGTCTAAATACGCACATAAGAAAACACACTGCGGAGAAGCCATAGGTTTGCCAGATACATCTGAAAACCTTCTTAATTAAGCGCCTTTGGTGTGAGAATCCATGCAGAAACCCACTCGATTCCTTGCCAAAGAAATTGGTAGTGCTCCTTCCTACTTATCTGATCTCTGTTGTAGCCTCCCGTAGAACTTTGCGCTCTTCGGCCAATGGGGAGCTGCTGGTCCCTCGAACCCGCTCTGCTAACAGAGAGCGTCGAGCCTTCTCGGTTGTTGGCCCGTCCACATGGAATGGGCTCCCGCTTGCATTACGCTTACTACCTCGTAATAATTTGCCTGCTTTCTACAAGTTGCTCAAGATCTATCTTTTTAGCTGTGGCTGGACTGGGAGCGCCTCTGAGTAGGCTTCTTGAAGAAGCGCTATATAAGTTTTCGGAATGAATGAATGTATGAATAAAATCTCATTCGCCAGATGACAGGACATGCTCTCACAATGTCCAGCTCACTTATCTGGTCAGTGTGGGCAAAGGCATTATTCTCTCGCCATTTTGTGCTGATGATAGTATGAACCATGATGTAAGAAATACGATGGTGAGCGCACTCATCGATATCTATATTTAGACCTGGATTGCGCTAGTAAACTCGAAAGTGAGGTCGGCGACCTGCCATCTTGGAACTACAAGTGTGTCGATATAATCGATATGGATATTACTCGTCAAAATGCCTTATTGCGCGGCTATAAATTGTTGTAAGCAGCAAATTAAAGGAACAACACAGTCGTTTCATCGGTGAGTAACATCTTCACTGATTATTTTATTGTCTAGTGAACCTGATCGTTATTAAAATGTAAATTAATACGACTTGTGTTCGAGGACGCAAGCCTACCCCTGCTAAACTACTGATAGCGGGAACATTTTTTTGCATGTTAACTAACACAAAACTATCCCCGCTCTGCTGCTAACAATTCGCTTGCGTGATTTGTAATTGTTGCGTCTAGGATAATTAGACTTAATGTGAATGAAAGAACTTGAATACACACTTGTGAGTAGTGAGTACTCATATTGCCCCTGAAACGGCCCAAGCCATCCAAAACTAGAGCTGCCAACCCAACCGTCCCGGATCGGCCTTGTTAGTCCCGGATCGGCCTTGTTCGTCTCGTGCTATCCGATATTATTTTATGTGAACGACATCAACTCGGCAGGAGTTGGTCAATACATGTTTAAGCAAGGTTCTGTTATCAGATAGCAGACATCACGTAAAAGAGATGAGAAATCTCCATGCATGGATGGTGTTGCTTGAGTACGCTTGTGACAGGTCAGGCAAGAGCATTTTGGTGCATTGACGTTGCGCACGAAGTCAGCATAAATAGATGAGTGACTGCGGGCATTGTGGAGTAGCAAAATAAAAGTTGGAGACCTTATCCCATCTACACCAGGTTTGCCTGCTGCAATTTAATTAAAAATGTATGACTTTAAATATCTTTTCTAGGTTGTATGGTGAATTGGTGATGAGGCAGAATGCTATGGCATTATTTCAACATATTTATGTTGATATTGATATTGCGTAGGTCTGCGGTTTGAAATGGTCGCCTGATCACCAGCACTTAGCGTCCAGTGGCAACAACAACAAACTGTACGCCTGGAACACGCGTAGTATCAATCCCGTTCAGATCTATTCGGAGCACATGGCCGCTGTTAAGGCAATCGCCTGGTCGCCGCATCAACACGGACTCCTGGCAAGCGGAGGCGGAACAGCGGACAAACGAATCCGATTCTGGAACACGATCACCGGTCGACCACTTCAGTGCATTGACACCGGATCACAAGTGTGCAACCTGGCTTGGTCGAAGCACTCCGGTGAACTGGTTTGTATCACCAAATTCTAGTCATGTTAAGTAAGTAAGTAGGTATAGTCTTTATTATTCCATTTGCAAACACACAATCGGACATCGATAAATTAAGGCAGTATAACCTATAAAACTATAGATTTAATAATAAAGTATATATAGTAATTAATATAAATGAAAAGTAATGTAAGATGAATGTTAGTAAGTGTATAAAACATTCTAGTAAGGAAACTCTTTTTTATGACAAAATGCAACCAGACATCTTTCAGAAGTGGCGCAGTGGTCGATTGATTAGAGCGTAATGCAGATGGTGTGGCTTTGAGCCTTGCGTGAGGCAATTAATGTGCAGGGGCCTTGAGCATGTCCTTCATGCACAATTGTTCTGCGCCATTAATGTTTTGTCATATTTAGGATTAGATTTTGATTGTGAGGTTCAATCTTCTACTCTACAGTTATTCTGTATTGTCTGTAAACACATCCTTCATCCAAGTTTATTAGTGCTAACAGAGCTGTTGAGTTTCATTAGATATTATAAGGTATAATAATCTGTTCTGGGTTTTTTTCAGGACATGAATTCTGCTCTGAATTTATTCACAAGGATCCGGTGAGATGAATTTGCTGAAGCATTCTTTGGCAATGAATGGTCCAGATTTCTTTCATCATCTGTTTGAACTTTGAAGTGGTTTCTAAGTTCGATGCCACGGGTGAACAGAGGTTTGTTGTTAGACCTCTGTGTCTACGTCATCAAAGCACGGCACAGATTTTCAATTCACTGATGAGTGCGCTTTGTAGTTCCATTCGAAATGGAATTTCGATTATGAAAAGCTGTGATGATTGCCGTTACTGGTTGCTTTGTTGTTTTTTTTCTGCCGGTATGGCTCCTAGGTTCTTGTTTACTCCATTCAACGCATGGAACGTGATTGGTTACGTCAAACTCTGAATCGGTGCTCGATGGACTTTTGAGTACTTGCCTACGTTGCTGTGATTCCGTAACACGTTTGTTGTCTTGTAGCGGTAATGAACTGGAGCATGATTTGCAAATTTGCCGAGATGGCATTAATTTTCTTCTGAGTTATTTCTGGCGCCATCTTTATAAAATGCTGAAGAATATTTCAGCTGAGAAGAAACTGTGATTATGAGTTACACAAAATTAATTGCATTCTAAGGTTATTTTGTTGTTTTTGTGTTTGTCATTTGGAATTGGTAGGAATGTGCTGCCTATTGCTTTGCATGTTATGGAATTCTTAAAGATCAACAGGGTCGTAAAATTAACTGGAATTATTTTGAGCAGCTGTACAAATTACAGCAGCTTGAGGGTTTGCGACTTGGCACTAAGTTAAAAACTGCTCACATGATGTGGAATAGGCAGAAGATGAAGGTCAATTTAGCTGCTCAAACACTGAGTGCCAGTGTAGCTGATGCCATTGATTTTTGTCGTGAGAATTTGAAACTTGTTCAGTTTATTGGGTCTGAGGTTACGGTTCACTTTTTACGTGTAATTGATCATTTGTTTGATATTCTTAATTCCCGCAATCCTCTGGCCAAGGGTTTCAAAGCTCCAATGAGGCCTTCTAATGAAACAGTTTGCAGTTTGGAAACCTTTCCTTGAGGAAGCAAAGCTTTATTTGGCTGGTTTAACAAATGACAAAGGGATTCCAATGTATCAGAAAAAACGACGAACTCCATTTCTTGGCTTAATTTGCTCTGTTGCAATATTCAACGAACTGGTTGGAAACCCCAACTCTCCTCTTAAGTATCTTTTGACATACAAATTAAGTCAGGGCCACTTGGAACTTTTTTTGGTGCAGTTAGATCTTCTTGCGGCTCCAATAATAATCCTACAGTTCGCCAATTTACTGCAGCATACAAGAGATTATTGATGCGCCATAATGTAGAAGGGGGCTTGGGAAACTGCACAGTACAGGACACAACTACCATATTGAGTGTAACATTGGACTCCATTCCAGTTCAGGGTTTACAAGAGGATACTCTAGACATGTCAGTGGCCCGCATGTATGATCTACAGCCTCATGTACCACTAACCAGCGACCATGATTATGTGAACATTCCAAATAAAGCAATTCTGTCTCAGTACAAGAAGGCTGTAGTGTCATACATTGCTGGTTATGTTGTAAGAATGGTGAAGAGGAAGATTAAGTGTGCAGAATGTCATTTAACTTTAACTGCAGAGGATGAAATGGTAGCAAATGTTGGGAGCCAGTTCATTTCGCTGAAAAATCGGGGGTGCACAGACTTTCAGGTTCTGTTACTTTATTAGTGCAAGTGTCCTTGAATTACTAAATGGATATTGTAATACGATGCTAATGTTTTTGCAATGACATTAGTTGATGTTGAGATTTATGTGTCTTTAAGTGACCATTGTAATATTTCAAGTTTTTAATTTGCAATTTGTTGATGTAATTAAAGAACACTTTGTTTTACATGCAAGAAGAGCAATTTTAATCAATTGTAAGCAATGTTTTTGTATGTTAATTATTTCCTGTAATAAATTCACGAGTTATTGGCTAAGCCGATTCAATGTGTGTGTTACTACATGCCTGTTAACCAGATAACTGATATAGGAAACAGTCACCTGGGTGATCCTGGCACTCTCAGCAGATTATATCCCCTACAATGGAAAAGAACCGTGATTCGCAAGGTATGCGGGTTAATTTCCCCCATAAGTTCATGGATCTACGTCCTGTCACCTTACACTCTGGTGCATCCCTGGTGCAGCTGAGGAGTAGTGGCGAGGACTTTGACTTCCCCAGGGATAATCTGACTTGGAGCCCACTTTTTGATTTAGGTGCATAGTCGTGTTGAGGTTTCTTGGTCTTTTTTCAGGTGTTGACCATTCCTCTCTCTCTCTCTTAATGTTAAAACACCCCCCCAGCTACGGCCTTTGGTATCCTTCCAGCACCTTTTGCGTTGGCCAGCTGTTTTTCATGGTTTCCGGTGAGCCTGTCCACCCCGTGAATCACTTCAGTCAGAGGTTTTTGCCACTGACAGCCCCACTGGGCAATCTGCTGCTCAGCTGTTCACCCCACCCATCACTGTGAGATGCAGGTTAGGACTTTGGGGTAGGAAGAACTATAGCCGATGCTTTGCTATATTAGGAATACCATGACGATAACACTTGATGTCTAAGTTTTTAGAAGGGCTTCGATACAATAAGGCACAATAGCCTGGCCTTGCAGTCCATACAAATAGCCTCCATACCAAATTTCTACCATGATGGAGATTTGTACCCCACTTCCATAATTAGGCCAACTGCAACCATGCAGAATTTAGCCTTTTCCGTGGTGGGCCGTTGTCTGGAATGGGCTCCACAGGAGCCACGTCTGTTTCCGGGGGCTCTTACTGAGACTTTTTTACTGAGCCCAACACTATGCTAGAGCACGGGTTGCAGGTTCGAATCCGCCTCAAGTCGCCGCTTAGGGATCTTGGGAAATTCCTTCACTCGTAATTGCTCAGCGCTTTGGCGTGAAACTCCGATGCAGTGTCCGCGCTGTAGTCGGGACTCGGGAGCGCCTCTGAGTAGTGAGCTTGAAGAGGCGCTATAACAAGTACGCATACAAACTTCTGAGCAGTCCCTCGAAGAAGCGTTATATAAATTCTGGAGTGAATGAATGCATATTCAGAAAATTCTAAACGTCCCCAGAAATTGTGCCAAAGAGACCAGCTGAAATATTGGTGCTTAAATGAAGTCGGCAATGGCCAGGTCGCTGTTTTTGGAGCCTTGCAAAAAGCCTACTGGAAGACAACACATTATAATAATTTGTTCAAGTCGTAGTATGATAACTAAGCAACAACTAAGAGTTGGTCAGTTTGCAATGAATTTGGAAATGTTCTGTAACCGAAGGTTTTAATCGAGACATCAGGATATCAAGCGCACATCTGAAGACTTGTAGCTTTAAGATGGCGGCATGATCTAAAAATAGATCTCGGCTTCTGTCCGCCGACCGCACATTTTTGTGCTGCGAGCATAGACTAAGCGCAATCCAGTTCTATTAATATCGATGAGCGCACTTCGTATCTATCGCGTGTATTGAGTTTGGCTAGAATTCTTTTCTGTCGATGGTGGCGCTAGAGTCGCACCGTGTGCGCATTGGCGGTGTTTGCTTCAGGTTTATACGGACGATGTTTTGAAATCGTATTAAATGTGGGCTATGCGATATTTCATGTTATTCATTTTATTTTTTATTTTTTCATTTCCAAAGCGCAACTTCAAGCTCTCTGCTCAGAGGCGCTCCCGACTGCAGCACGGACACTGCACAGGATTTTCACGCCGAAGTGTTCGATCGTCTGCGTGCTTGCGTGTGTGTCTGAATGTGAGTGTCTGCATGCGTGTATAGGCCTATGTATGCGTGTATGCATGTGTATATGTGTGACCGTATGTTTGTATGTGTAGGTGTACGTGTGTGTGCACGTGTGTGTGTGTGTGTGAGCATACGTGAATGCGTGTGTGTATGGGTGTGCATGTGTGTGTATGTGTCTGCGTTTGTATGTGTCTGTATGTGTCTACATGTGTGTATGTGTTCATGTATGTTTATGTATGTGTGAGCGTATGTGTGTGCGTTTGCGTGTATGTGTGTGTGTGTGTGTGTAACAATTGCTACTTACAGATAGACAAACACAGACAAACAGATATAGACACAGACATAAGCAAATGCAAACAGACTTACACAGGCCAAGACAGACGCAGACAGACATTAACATTAGACATAAACATATATATATATATAAGATAGACATAGACAGACAAATAGACAAACATACATGGACACCCATAACGTAATTGTAATGTAATTAGTAATTTCTATAGCGCCGCTCACAGCCGAGGCCATTCAATATCGCCCCCAGTGCGATATCTAGCCCCTAGAGACATAGACAAACATTCATAGACATAAGTAGATAGACACAGACGGATACAGACAGACAGTGACACACGAACAGACATAGGCAGGCAAGCTGGCAGACATAGGCAGAGAGACATACCTAGACAATCAGACATAGACAGACAGACATAGAAAGACAAACACAGACAGATATCAACAGAAAAACGTACATAGGCATACAGGGTCATAGACAATCAGACGTAGACAGGCAGACAGACAGACAGACAGACAGACATACCTGACAGACAGACAGGCATACATAGGCAGGCAGACATAGACAGACATGAACAAGCAGATACACAGACAGACAGGTTTAGACAGACACATACAGACATAGACAGATAAGCATACAGAGACATAGGCAGATAGACACAGACAGAGAGACAGGCATACGGTGACATACAGACAGACATACATAGGCAGGTGACATAGACAGACATGGTTAGGATGAGATACAGACTGACAGATATAGACAGACACAAACAGACAGAGACAGATTGGATGCATGCAGACAGAAACATACAGACATAGGCAGGCAGACATAGACTTACACAGAAAGACATGTTGACTGACATGAACAGACAGTCTTTGACACACAGACAGACAGACTGTAGCTGTATGTGTAGACCTAATCTACATCCACATTCCCAGTATTGTAACCATATATACTGCGATAGTAGACTAGTACTGTACTCATTAAACAGTATTTATTGGTACTGTGTTGTACTGATTGGCACTGTGTTGTACTGTATTGTGCTGGAATGAGATTGTAATGGCACTCTGCTTAAATGTTACCTACTGCTCAGGATTGGTAAATTTCTAATGAGTCTGCATTTATGATCACGTCTGCATTAAGAATGGTGACGGTGGGTCTCTGACTGCTGCAGTCTGTGCTGTAGTCTGTGGATGCACTGTTTCGTGTTTATATGGTACGGGACTGATGTGGTACTGGTTTAGTGACAAGTTGCTAGTTCAATTGTGGCAAAGGCGTATCAGAGGTAGGAATATTTAACTAGTAAAAACACTTTCAAGTGCTTCAAAAACGTAGGAGCATACGTGTTTACTATACGTGCCTTGGATAAAGCGACACTCGGAACGCCACTGCTGCCATCTGGCTAATATAATTAAATTAGCCAAGTTCGAGACGTAAGTGAAGCCACCATCGTATTTCTTACATCATGGTATGAACAAAGGATCTTTTGGTATGAACTAGGATATTCAATTTAATGCCAACACGGTTAGATCGTAAACGTCTGTAGATACAATTTAGTTGGTAATATATCGTTTTAGCGTAGGTAATAATTTTCTATGCTTTCTAAAATATTCTATGGTTTAATAGGTGTTTAGTATGAGCACCATGACGTGAAGCACATGGCATCGTATTCTGCATAAGACGACGCCGCGCATAGCAATCCAGCTTCCATTTATGATCTAAAATTGCATTCATCCAGCTTCCATTTATTAAGCGTTCTCTCATCAATCCAATGTATTTTTAGATCAGAAATAGAAGCTGGATTGACGAGAAAACGCTTAAGTAATGGGAACTGGATGAAGGTTCCGTTATTGACGAAATAGAACCTAGATTGACGCGAAAAGGCTTAAGAAATGGAAGCTGGATTAATTCATTTTTAGATCAGAGATAGAAGCTAGATTTATGAAAAGAGTCATAAAGAAGTAGAGCCTGGATGAAGGTATTTTTAGATACGTAATGTTTGACACACTTTCAGTACTGCCGTTGTCGATACCGTATATAAATAATTTCCGACGCTAAAGTGCTATTTTACCTGTTTGACACACTTTCAGTACTGTCTTTGTCGATACCGCATAGAAATAATTACCGATGCTAAAACGATATATTACGATTTAGTGATCAAACGTAATATATCATTAACTGCTGTAATTCTAATATCGTGATTCGAGCTTGTTTTTTATCCTCCTGTGGACGATGACTGGAAAGTCTTTACTGATAGCGTTAGATCACCAGAGCCGTATATTTCCAAGAGTCTGGCCATCTGCAGCTAACGAGCGGTTCCGGTTAATCCCGGGTCTTAGTTGTGGATCACGTGGTTACTGGCCTCCATTTTGTCTCCTTGCAACTGGATGAGGTGTGTTTAGTGTTTACGCTAAATTTTGTGTGTGAAATATTTGAAATAATGCCTTGTTGCGCTGCCGTTAACTTTTCGAATCGACACGAAAAGGGATTTCGGTTGTTTCGTTTTCCGAACAACAAGACGCGTCGTGATTTGTGGATCGCGAAATTGAAGAGAGACAACTGGAAGCCGACATCGTGTTCAGCTCTATGCGAGGTAAGCAGCATTTAGTCTTGGCCTTCCGAGTTAACTTCATAAAACTAAATTGTGTAATAGTCAAATCGTAAACAATCGGAATTTCTACAGCGTCCACAAAAGCCAAGTCGCGGGAACCATGGCGATCATGAAGCGTACGCTTGACCCGGCCTGATACTGGCGGGATTTGCCTTAAGTACCTACCGCATTTGAAGACGTTATGTGATTCTGCTATTGCAAATAGCCACAACGTTCAGATAATGTTTACTAGCACAGTAGCACTGCTTAACTTAAACTGAGACATAAATACACATTATAAGTTAAGGAGGTTTAACACATGATATCTCTTCCCCTACTAGTCTTCCTTCTTCCTTATTACTTAATTCCTTAATATTATTATTATTCCTTAATATTACTTCAAAGTCATTGCAATCCGATTGAATGGCGCCTGTTACGAAGGATTGGGTTAACCGTTTTTGGCGTTGGATTGGAAGTGGATAAGCCCATGCCTGGCTGTTTCCTGGATGGATGGATCCAGATTTGATGAGGGCTTATGACAACAGAGGCTGTACACTCTATATTTTTGTGGCCACCTTAATTAAATTTTTGTGCGATCTATAAGATGGTGATTATTATGTAGGCACATTTCGATGAAAATCAGTTCGAAAGAAATCGTAAGGACGGATGGAGAAAGTTACGACCCGATGCTGTTCCCACACTCTTCACACACAGTGCTGTGGTGCATGTCAGAAAGCCGCCACTGAAACGCAGCCCAGAAAGCCCGACGAAGACTGGTGACTGTGTGTGTGTGTTGCAAAGAAGCGATTGCGTGTCGAACACAGCTACAGCAGGAAATCCTCGACAGACTTTTCTACCGCTACCACTACTGTCACGGCAAGCTCTGGGTCGTCCACAGCATGTCAGCTTCACGATGGTAATTCATTGTCACTAAATTATTGCATTACAATGTTGTTACTGAGCATACAGGGGCAGAGTCTGGCTTTTTGAAAGGGTGCTGGAGGCAGAGGTATGCAGCACCTACATGAATATATGCACAAATTGGTGCCCTCAACCCATCTAGAAAATGCAGCACGTTACAGAGTGCTGTAAGCTTGTGCAGTGGCTAACAAATTTTATGGCCATATCATACTTAAAAGAGAACTTAGATCAATGCTGGTCTGCTGAAAATCTAAGATTCAAGAGGGTAATCAGGTGGTGTCTGGAACAGGGTGAAGACCTCTGAAGTTGAAGACATTACGTTAAATGACGACATGTTTCATGCTTGTAGGTTTCTAAGTGTTTAATGTTAGTTATCTATCCACACCTCAGATTCACATGTTCTGTGTGACCTTGCACGCGTGACAAATTTATATAATGACAATAGAAATATTTAAAAGTAATAAATTGGTGACTGTGTGTGTGTCTATAAGGACTTTATGTCTGTCTGTCTGTACCAACTTTTTAAGGAAGTTTAGCATCATGTTTTGTTGGTGTCATGTAGTGAGATGTAGAACAAATGGAGCCTTGCGTGGCTGCCATATAGCTAAATTCGACTCCTGTATTAACTTGTGATCAATCATTCATACTGTATCTGTAATCACAATGCGCTGTGTCAGTTTGAATATTAATAAACGAAGATTATTATCATAATTATTATTATCATTATGTTAATTCCATGCAATCATTGTTGTCTCCATGAAAGCCTGAGTTATTTACTTAGATCAAAAGGCACTAATTGGACATGATTATTGTCGTTTCAGTTTCTAACAAGAACGCCACTGCTTTCTCAGTCGAGTACCTGACTACATCTGGAAACTTAGCAAAAAGCAACGCAGACTCTACATCCCACTCCGTTACGGCTTCAACATTGTCAGCAGCTGTCACTGCTTCTGATTGTTTAGGTTGTTGCACTTTAAACAGTCGTATCAAGAAATTGCATAGGCAGTTTTTAATACAGGCTCGTCCTATTGCTGCTCTACGTGTTAGCCATAAAGCAGCATTGAGGAAAGTAAGGATAATTTCGAAAGCGAAATGTGCTTTTGGCTTTGCAGTTAAGAGATTTTTGAACATCGATCAGCAGAAGGCGTTGTGCAAAAATACGCAGAGGGGTTCTAAGTGGAGCTCAGTGACTGTAAAAAAATGCGCTGCAACTGCATTTTGCATGTAGTCCTACTGGCTACCGTGTGCTATTGTCTCAGAAGTATCCGCTGCCATCACTGCGCACTTTGAGACGCAGCATCCAATTTGTGAAATTTGAAAGTGGAATTTTAACAGAAGTTTTCCAATTTCTTGCTATTAAAGTTCGTGACATGAGCGTTCATGAGCGAGACTGTTCTTTAACATTGGATGAGATGTTGATAACAGCAGGTGCTGAATTTGATACCCGGACTGGCCGTTTCATTGGTGATGTAACGTTGCCTGATCACAGTGGTATTGCTACACATAGTTTGGTTTTTATGTTAGGTGGTATTACTACACGCTGGAAGCAAACTGTTACCTATTATTTCACTGGAAATTCTACAGATGGCAGTGTCTTTGCTCCGATTGTGTTAAGCATTATTAAACACTGTTACGATATTGGTTTGAATGTTGCTGCTGTTACCTGCGATATGGGCAGTGCCAACCGGGCAATGTGGAAAAAACTTGGTATGGTGTGTGGAAAACATGGTGTTACCATTAACTCATTTCCTCATCCATGCATCCCAGAGTACAAGATTTGTGTTCTTGCTGATGTGCCACATGTGATAAAGAATGTTAGAAATCACCTGGTCAATGGTCAAAATATTGTGTTGCCTATGCATTTTGTGCAGAAATTTAATTTGCCCTGTGATACAGTTTGTATAGCGCCTCTAAAAAAACTTGTTGAATACCAAAAAGACAAAGATTTAAAACCTGCTCCAAATCTTCATGCCAAACATATTGATCCTTCACATTTTGATAAAATGAAAGTGTCACAGGCCTTGAATATTTTCAGTCATTCTGTTTCAGCAGCACTAAGGTTGATGGTTGAAACAAACAACTGGGACCGTAACATATTGACTACGTGCTGGTTTCTTGACATGATGAACAAATGGTTTGATTTGATGTCATCGCGTCATCCCATCATTGCAATTAGCAAATTTGATGTTAATCAGTACAAATCCACTTTATCTTTTCTGCATTCGGTTGTTGATGTATTTGAAAGTATAGCTATTGCCAAGCCAGGCATGACGGCTTCTTGGAAGCCAGTTCAGAGTGGTGTTATAATGTCTACGCTGTCGGTTTTGCAGTTACAGACACATTAATACATTGTTTCAAGGATCTTTCCTTCAATATGAATAATTAAACTTTTCTAGGACAAGCTATGTTTATGTTTCCCTTAATTTCTTCTTTGGTGTTTGTCAATACTTGCATATAGGTCTACATTAGGCCCTACATAATAACATTTAGAGTGTAATATGATACGTTACGTAGCCTTATATTTGCTATGTTCATGCAATTTATTCCGTTTGTATTTCATCAGCGCTCATGAATAAGCTCAGCGCTCATGAATAAGCTTGTGCCCTGCACTTGGCTTTCGAGTGGCACTCAAGAAATTTGGAGATTACGATTGTAATTTTGCTGTGCATAGTTCTTGCATAGATTAGGAAATAAACTTGTCAATATTACTGGCACACCATGATGCCAATATGCAGATATAAGCTTAGGTCTCTTTCGGGTTTTTCCTTTTTTCTATTATGTAAACGTTTTAATATCCTGTTACTATCAAACTTGCAATATCGACTTTAATCACATGTCATTCCACTATTTGAAGTTGATACTGCTAATATTCAACATGATTGGACTGAATACTGATTTCTTATATATTAGACTTACTGCTATGATCCTGTTTGTCGTGTTTGATTGCATTGCTTGTCACGATTGAATACAATTTAAGATTTCATTCCATTTGATAGTGTTGTGTAAAAAGGAGTAGAAGCCTAAGATATAAAATAGTCTTCCCAGTCGGTCTGTTGGATTCCTTGCACCAATGACAGTATTATTTATTTATTTAAATTACAAGCGGTTTTAACGTGCACACTGCACAGTCGCACAGAATTGGAGTCTAGCATCACTATATTAGCAGGGTCGGTGAGCACATTAAACCGTTAGTTTACGTTGCTAAGTTATTTATAAAACAGGAACAGGGAACATCATTGGGAATATCATGGAACATGGAACACAATATTTTTTATTGTACACAGAACAGAGCACATGGAACATACAAAAACAGGAACACGGAGCATAACTGGAAATATTATAGAACATAATTTTTTATTGAACACAGGACAGAGAACATGGGAACAAGGAACACGGAGCATCATTGAACATCATAGGGAACATAATGGAACCGAGACTTAGGGAGCTGAGAAGAAGGAACATCACAGAGAGCAGAGGTTAGGAGATGTTCTATTGAGTGCACGGGGGGCACAGACACATGGAGACGCACAGACATAGGGAGACGCACAGACACAGGGAGACGCACAGACATAGGGAGACGCACAGACACAGAGAGACGCACAGACATAGGGAGACGCACAGACACAGGGAGACGCACAGACACAGGGAGACGCACAGACACAGGGAGACGCACAGACACAAGGAGACGCACAGACACAGGGAGACGCACAGACACAGGGAGACGCACATACACAGGGAAACACACAGACACAGGGAGACGCACAGACATAGGGAGACGCACAGACACAGGGAAACACACAGACACGGGGAGACGCACAGACACAGGGAGACGCACAGACACAGGGAGACGCACATACACAGGGAAACACACAGACACAGGGAGACGCACAGACACAGGGAGACGCACAGACACAGGGAAACACACAGACACAGGGAGACGCACAGACACAGGGAGACGCACAGACATAGGGAGACGCACAGACACAGGGAGACGCACAGACATAGGGAGACGCACATACACAGGGAAACACACAGACACAGGGAGACGCACAGACACAGGGAAACACACAGACACAGGGAGACGCACAGACACAGGGAGACGCACAGACACAGGAAGACGCACAGACACAGGGAGACGCACAGACACAGGGAGACGCACATACACAGGGAAACACACAGACACAGGGAGACGCACAGACACAGGGAAACACACAGACACAGGGAGACGCACAGACACAGGGAGACGCACAGACACAGGGAGACGCACATACACAGGGAAACACACAGACACAGGGAGACGCACAGACACAGGGAGACGCACAGACACAGGGAAACACACAGACACAGGGAGACGCACAGACACAGGGAGACGCACAGACATAGGGAGACGCACAGACACAGGGAGACGCACAGACATAGGGAGACGCACAGGCACAGAGAGACGCACAGACACTGGGAGACGCACAGACACAGGGAGACGCACAGACACATGGAGACGCACAGACACAGGGAAACACACAGACACAGGGAGACGCACAGACACAGGGAGACGCGTCTCCCTGTGTTTGTGCGTCTCCTTGTCAACGTATTTGCAGATCGCCGCCTGGAATCAAAATGGCGTCCAGCAACCACGTGACTTGGCCAACTTCCGGGACACTAGTTGGCCAGACTCTTGGAAATATACGGCTCTGGATCACTATATGTCGTTAACGAAGTCAGCCATCGTTCTTTGTTACTGTTTGGTCAACACGCACAATTTAATAGCGTCGAACAATGTAGCAATCTTGGACATTGAATATGTACCTTAGCGTTGTAGAGGTGGGGCACAGACAAACCCCCAGGGTAGGATAAATCAAGTGCACATACAAACAAACTAAAAAACAAAAGTTCACTTCAAGTCAGTTCCCTAGAAGTGAACAGACCTCAAGCACTAATGTAATAAAATAAATTCTAAATTCACGGATATTGTTCTGATTTGATGCCCTGAAATATGAACGTTCGGTGAAGTAAGCTTACATCGTTCAAAATCAATTTTAAAATATATTTTTTAATTAATTTAGGAGATTTATATAATTATGGCTTACCAAGTACTCGTTTTATAAGCCACTCATGTGTTAATTAAATATTACAGAAACAGTATGCTCCATGTGATAATCTCACAGCTCATCGAGGAAAACACAGCAGAGCAAAAGAATAAAATTGACAATCAATTGATGGCGAATTCACAAATCCATGACGAAGAAAGACAATACAAGCTCGAGATAAGTCGGAAATCATTTGATCAAGGTAGTAAACTGAAAAAACAAAAGGAATCGCCTTTTGAGAAAAATCCACACAAGTGCCAGATATGTCCGAAAGAATTTGCTTCTCCAAGTTATCTCATAAAGCACATGAGAACTCATACTGGCGAAAAGCCATATGTGTGCCAGTTATGTCAGAAATCATTTTCTCTACAAGGTGCTCTGAAACTGCACATGAGAACCCATACTGGAGAGAAACCATATACATGCCAGTTATGTCAGAAATCATTTTCTGTTAATTGTTCTTTGAAAACGCACATGAGAAGCCATACTGGTGAAAAACCATACAGGTGCCAGTTTTGTCAGAAATCATTTGCCTATGGTAGTTACCTGAAAACGCACGTGAGGACGCATACTGGTGAAAAGCCATATAGGTGTCAGTTATGTCAGAAATCCTATGCTGATGGTTGTGCCCTGAAAACGCACATGAGAACTCATACTGGTGAAAAACCGTTCAAATGTAATTTATGTGAGAAGTCATTTGCTGTTGGTGGTCCCCTGAAAAAACACATGAGAACTCATACCGGAGAAAAACCAGGAGAAAAACCAGTCAAATGTCATTTATGTCAGAAATCATTTGCTAGAAATGATCACCTGAAATTGCACATGAGAACCCATACCGGTGAAAAACCATATGGGTGCAAGTTATGTCAGAAATTCTTTGCTTCTGCTTGTAATCTGAAAAGTCACGTGAGAACCCATTCTGTAGAAACACCATTCACGTGTCAGTTATGTCAGAAATCATTTGCTACAAACATTTATCTGAAGAAGCACATGGCAATTCATACAACTGCTGAAGAAAAATCATACACTTGCAACTTATGTCAGAAATCATTTGCTACAAACGCTTATCTGAAGAAGCACATGGCAACTCATACCACTACTGACGAAAAATCATACACTTGCAACTTATGTCAGAAATCATTTGCGGGCCATCATTCTCTGATAAGACACTTGAGAACCCATACTGTTGAAAAGCCATACATGTGTCAGTTTTGTCCTAAATCATTTGCTACAAATAGTCGTCTGAAGAGGCACACAAGAACTCATACTGGAGAAAAACCATACAGCTGCAACATATGTCAGAAATCATTTGGAGATCATTGCTCTGTGAAAATGCACGCGAGAACCCATACCGGTGAAAAGCCGTACAAGTGTCAACTATGTCAGAAATCATTCACTTATTGTAGCAATCTGAAGACGCACACGAGAACACATGCTGGGGAAAGACCATACAGTTGTCAGTTATGTCTGAAAACATTTGCTCGAAGTAATCATTTGAAAGCGCATATGGAGACCCATACTTCAAGAAAACAATACACGTGTCAGTTTTGTGAGAAATCATTTAGTGCGGATCGTAGTGTAAAAAGTCATATGAGAACCCATACATTGGAGAAACTATACAGATGTCATGTATGTCAGAAAGGTTTTACTGTTGACAGTTATCTAAGGAAGCACATGAAATTTCATACCGCAGGAAAAGTATACACGTGCGAATTTTGTAAAGAAGGATTCGCGCTTCGTGAAAGTTTAAAAACACACAGAATAACTCATACAGCTGTGATGCTACAAAGACGCAATAAGTCCTCTAGTAGTTCTTCAGCAAAGCAGATTAAATTCCACGCAGGAACACAGCCGTATGATCTTAAAGCTGAAATTGAAATGCCTATATCTGATAATTTCATTATAATCAACAGTGAATGTGATGCTTGTAAACCAAATGAACGTCTATTGAGCAAAATAAATCCGAAATCCAGCACAGCTGCAAAACATAGAGTTGTGGATTTTCTATATGATAGCAAATCGGAAACTTTTTTGGATGGAAAAGCATCTTTTTCAAAGTCTTTTGGATGTGGTATATGTGATACATTGCTGGGAATATGGAAAGAATTTTTAGAGCACTGTTCAGAGCATCAATATTCTCCACCTCACGAGTTGGTTGCTAGCATGTGTTGACTCATGATTCCACATATTATGCCGTGGAAGACAATTATTGTGATTTGCAATAAAGAAAGGATGTTACATTCTACAAGTGTTTCAAAATGAGTCCACATCTCATTTATCTTCATTGTGAACATTACAGAGGATTTATCTGTCTGAACTTTTTGAATGTTAACTATTTAATCTTTGGTTTAGTCATATTAAGCTGAACATGTTTTCCGTGAGGAAATAGTCTACATCTATTTTGTATTTACCTCTAATTTGTGTTTATTACACACACAAAGGTTGGATAGCTTCAGTGTTTCGTAAGATAGCGTTATCTTTGTAACTGACTATTATTTTTATCCGTATGCTAATATTAAACATCTACTGGCAGATGAACTTAATCAGTGAACATTATTCGCGTCTACTATGTAGATTAAGTGTTGAACTCTATGCTTGTCTATTACGAATGATTGTATTCTCAGAATTTGGTGTTTTGCTGTCTTTTATTATATTTGTGGACGGTACTTGTACTTCCGCCTGTGTGCATAGGCCTAGATGAGTGCCATGGTGCACGGTCAAAAGCGCGCAGGACAAAAGCGCGCAGACAAATGCGCGCAGCGACATATGTGCGCAAGACAAAAGCGCGAACCGACAAATGCGCGCAACAGGAACAATGAGATCGAAATTTCGAGTTTTAGAATGACCATTTAATATAACCACAACATCGTCAGAGACGGTTGTTAAAAGTAGATATTGATGAAATAGAAGCTGGATGAAGGTTAGAGAAATGGAAGCTGGATGAAGGTTCTCTATAGGTGAAATGGAAGCTGGATGAAGGTTCTCTATAGATGAAATAGAAGCTGGATGAAGGTTCGCTATAGGTGAAATGGAAGCTGGATGAAGGTTCTCTATAGATGAAATAGAAGCTGGATGAAGGTTCGCTATAGGTGAAATGGAAGCTGGATGAAGGTTCTCTATAGATGAAATAGAAGCTGGATGAATTAAGGTTAGAGAAATGGAAGCTGGATGAAGGTTAGAGAAATGGAAGCTGGATGAAGGTTCTCTATAGACGAAATAGAAGCTGGATGAAGGTTCTCTATAGATGAAATAGAAGCTGGATGAAGGTTCGCTATAGGTGAAATGGAAGCTGGATGAAGGTTCTCTATAGATGAAATAGAAGCTGGATGAAGGTTCGCTATAGGTGAAATGGAAGCTGGATGAAGGTTCTCTATAGATGAAATAGAAGCTGGATGAATTAAGGTTAGAGAAATGGAAGCTGGATGAAGGTTAGAGAAATGGAAGCTGGATGAAGGTTCTCTATAGACGAAATAGAAGCTGGATGAAGGTTCTCTATAGGTGAAATGGAAGCTGATGAAGGTTCTCTATAGATGAAATAGAAGCTGGATGAAGGTTCGCTATAGGTGAAATGGAAGCTGGATGAAGGTTCTCTATAGATGACATAGAAGCTGGATGAAGGTTCGCTATAGGTGAAATGGAAGCTGGATGAAGGTTCTCTATAGATGAAATAGAAGCTGGATGAAGGTTCGCTATAGGTGAAATGGAAGCTGGATGAAGGTTCTCTATAGATGACATAGAAGCTGGATGAAGGTTCTCTATAGATGAAATAGAAGCTGGATGAATTAAGGTTAGAGAAATGGAAGCTGGATGAAGGTTAGAGAAATGGAAGCTGGATGAAGGTTCTCTATAGACGAAATAGAAGCTGGATGAAGGTTCTCTATAGGTGAAATGGAAGCTGATGAAGGTTCTCTGTAGATGAAATAGAAGCTGGATGAAGGTTCGCTATAGGTGAAATGGAAGCTGGATGAAGGTTCTCTATAGATGACATAGAAGCTGGATGAAGGTTCGCTATAGGTGAAATGGAAGCTGGATGAAGGTTCTCTATAGATGAAATAGAAGCTGGATGAAGGTTCGCTATAGGTGAAATGGAAGCTGGATGAAGGTTCTCTATAGATGAAATAGAAGCTGGATGAATTAAGGTTAGAGAAATGGAAGCTGGATGAAGGTTAGAGAAATGGAAGCTGGATGAAGGTTCTCTATAGACGAAATAGAAGCTGGATGAAGGTTCTCTATAGGTGAAATGGAAGCTGATGAAGGTTCTCTATAGATGAAATAGAAGCTGGATGAAGGTTCGCTATAGGTGAAATGGAAGCTGGATGAAGGTTCTCTATAGATGACATAGAAGCTGGATGAAGGTTCGCTATAGGTGAAATGGAAGCTGGATGAAGGTTCTCTATAGATGAAATAGAAGCTGGATGAAGGTTCGCTATAGGTGAAATGGAAGCTGGATGAAGGTTCTCTATAGATGACATAGAAGCTGGATGAAGGTTCGCTATAGGTGAAATGGAAGCTGGATGAAGGTTCTCTATAGATGAAATAGAAGCTGGATGAAGGTTCTCTATACGTGAAATGAAAACTGAATGAGGCTCGAAATTTCGATTTCATTGTTCCTGTTGCGCGCATTTGTCGATTAGCGCTTTTGTCTTGCGCGCATATGTCGCTGCGCGCATTTGTCTGCGCGCATTTGTCTGCGCGCTTTTGTCCCGCGCTTTTGTCGGCGTGCCGAGTGCCATAATTTCCTAGTGAGATTTTAAGTTCAGCTATAAGGAATTGCCCCTTAGATCTTGCACGGATTTCTCGTAAAATACATGTTTACCTGTAATGCATTCAGATTGGTAAGTGATTAAGTACTGTATAATTATGCTATAGACCTACTTACCATGTTAATTTCTGCTTAATATCTGGACAATAAGCTATCTGCATTTAATGGGCGATGATGAACATATGCAGTGGCGGCGCTAGGGGGGGCTGGGGGGGCTAAGCCCCCCCTACAGGAGGCTAAGCCCCACCTAAAAAAATGGCCATTTTTATTATTTTACATAGAAAATCCACGATTTTTGATCGATGACTAAAAAAAAAAAAAAAAAGGTCGTCAGAAATTTTGGCGGCGAAAATGGAAAATTTTCATGAGATTTTGGTCGATGACTAAAAAAAAAAAAAAGGTCGTCAGAAATTTTGGCGGCGAAAATGGAAAATTTTTCCGCGGGCTTCAGCCCCTCCGAAACTGAAATCCTGGCGCCGCCACTGAACATATGCTAGACTCGCCGGTTTGAATTGTGATTTCGAGTCATTTTTATTAAACATTTTTAATAATTGTTAGGATTCCATCAGTGCTTTTTATTTTGTGAAATGCATAATGATTGTAATGACTGCACTGTCTAAACTTTTCTTCGTTTTACCTTAGTTTCAAATATTTTAACAGTTATAATTACTTTGTTCGATAATGATAAGAGAAAACTGCATTATGACATTCTGAACATCCAGTTCGGTTTTTTGGGGTGAGGTGTTGCAGAACATTACGATGTCATTATTTTAGGACTATGACCTTTGTGAGCAGGGTCTATGACAACAGAGGCCGTTACCCTGGACAGAAATTTGCTCGGCATATTACAGCACTTAAGAGCAAGGTACTAGACCAGTTTTTTGAAGCTCCAGATTATATCCAGTCAAGGATATAAGGACTGCGGTGGTAGATCCGATGGGGTAGGAAGGCATATTCATTTGAAAATTGATGGCTTGAGCAAGGATTCGCCAGGAAAGGATAACAGAAACGGTGTGCTATGATCTTCAGGAGTCGGCTGAGTATGGGTGTGACAGAGATCTGGCGAAAGTCGACAGCCTCCACAGGATGAGGGATCTTAGGCTCCACAGGATGAGGGATCTTAGATCTTACATGCTTTCCACTGCGGCGGAACATTATTATGTAAATGTAATCGGATTTTTCATACATAGCGGCTGTCTTATGGCCTCGACCCTGAGGGTGAGATCCTTCACCACCGCTCGCCCGTTTGAATGGACGCCACGCCATTTATAGGTCCCCGTGGACGGACCGTGTTAGCCCGAGATTTTGAATCTCGGAAATAGCCACCTTCGGGATTCTAACTGCGGTCCGCACGCTCTCTTCCACAGATGCGCGGCCGCCAGCTCTCTTACCGATGTAGCTAACGCGGACTACATGTGCAATGGCAGGGGCGGATCCAGGGGGGGCAATCCGGCCATGCTCCTCCCATTTAGAAATTTATTTTTGCCAGCTATTCTGGCCCGAAAAGTTGACTCCCTCCCCCGCGAGTAGCTCCGTATGTCCGTGCCCCGCAGCGGCGAAGAAGGTCATCAGTGTTTTGGGTGGAGGGCGGATGGAAAAGGTATCTTTTGGGGGAAATTCCAGGCTGATGACTAAAAAAAAGGTCATCAGTTTTTTCGGCGGATGGAAGACGAAATTTTTCCCGGACCAAGACCCTAAATTTTGCCCCCCCCCATCGAAAATTTCTGTATCCGCCCTTGTGCAATGGTTAGGCCTATAATTAATATAGCTCTGCGACGTGCTCCAAGCAGGTGTGCCGTTCCCTTGAGTAGCCATGCTGCCAGTATATCAGGACCCGAAGCTTTGCCACTAGTCGATGCCGTCTACCTGAAGACGGTAGGCTATGTGCGTTCACATATTCAATCGTTTCGTCCATGACTTATGTTTTTAGCCGAGGAGTTTCGTAATGTTCGTCTATAGAAATAGAGCAGAAGTGTTGATTCAATGTCTCCGCAGTGACCCCGGATAGGGGTAGGCTATTCCTGCGGTCGCCTACACGCAGCCAGTTTATCTCCTGCCACATCTCACGTACATGTAGGCCCCTATACCTCGATCGTTTAGCTCTTTCAATGGATTTGTCTTTGACTGAAAAATCGATTTAACCTCTCAGATAAACCCGACGAAGCGGCGTCCGCTGTGTATCTTCAGCAGTTTGTTTCGTTTCCTCAACAGGTGCTTCACAATAATTATCGAAGCAACAGATGGCAGCATATCTGTATATGGACGAAAGAGATTAATTATTTAGGCTATTTATTGCGCTCATTGTTAGAAAGCCATTTAAATTCAGAAATTGAAACACGTGCAGAAGCAGTGCCATTGTTTGATCTGTCACAAATTATCTTTAGTCTTCTGTATCTTATTAATCCCATCGATCTGCTTGATCCAGCCGACGATGGTTGTGATTTTTCAAGCCAGCAACGCTATAATAATAGACGACAATTAAGTTTTGGCCAACGTCATCCGCCAACAAAGAAACAAAATATTATATCGTAATCGTAATCTCGAGACTTCTACATCGCCCACAAAAGCCATGTCACGGGAACCAGCTTATTCACAGGCGCTTAAACAATTCACAGATGCTTATAGCCTATGCGGGCTTAACACTTTCACGCATTAATAAGTTGCAATCTGTCCTTAATGCTGCGGCCCGCCTGATTGGTGGCATACCAAAGTTTGGGCATATATCAAGTTTTATACGGGAAGAACTGCACTGGTTGCCAATGCAAAAACGTATTGAGTTTAAGATTTTAATGTTCATGCGCAATTGCCTAGCAGGCCATGCAAGCTCCGATCTATCTTATGGAACTCTGTGTACCTGTGCTGTCCATCCAAGGCCGTAGGTTCCTTCGCTCTGCTACGCATGGTGACCTGGTTGTCCCTAGGGCTCGATCTTCCACAGTGCTTCATAGTAGCTTTGCTATTTTGTAATTGTAATTGTAATCGTACATTTATATAGCGCCACTACAAGAGAACTCCTCAGAGGCGCTCCCGACCTGACACCTAACCACAATCAAAGAGAATGGTTTTCAAACGCTTGCGGAAAAGGGGCAAAGAAATACAAAGAAGTTCATTGCGAAGACTAATAGGTAACTTATTCCAGAAAGACGGACCAACCATAGCAAAGCTTCTATGTAGCACTGTGGAGGATCGAGCCCTAGGGACAACCAGGTCACCATGCGTAGCAGAGCGAAGGAATCTACGGCCTGGGATGGACAGCACAGGTACACAGAGTTCCATAAGATAGATCGGAGCTTGGCCTGCTAGGCAATTGCGCATGAACATTAAAATCTTAAACTCAATACGTTTTTGCATTGGCAACCAGTGCAGTTCTTCCCGTATAAAACTTGATATATGCCCAAACTTTGGTATGCCGCCAATCAGGCGGGCCGCAGCATTAAGGACAGATTGCAACTTATTAATGCGTGAAAGTGTTAAGCCCGCATAGATGGCACTACCATAGTCAACTCTCGTGCATATAAATGCATGCATCAGAGTAGTGGCAGCTTTGGTTGTAAGTGAGCGACGTACCGAGCGAATTTGACGAAGATGGTAGAAACAAGTGCGACAAACATTCCTCACGTGATCAGAAAGGGTCAATTCTTGGTCCAAGGTCACACCCAAATCACGCACAGTGGTAGAAAAAGTCATGCCAGGAAAGCAATGTTGCAGATTTTGCATATCAATTTTAGAAACTTGCACACGACTTCCAACCCAAATAAATTGTGTTTTACCAGGATTCAACCTGAGACGATTGGATGACATCCAGGCACCAATCGTTTCCGACGTCATAAGTATTTTTTCCACAAGTGAGATAGCCTCTAAAGCTGGACCCTGGACATATGCCTGTGTGTCATCAGCATATTGATGTGCAGCAACCCCCACAGAAGACAGAATCTTATTTAGGTCAGCTGTATATAAAATGTAAAGCAAAGGCCCTAAAATGGAACCCTGAGGAAGACCAAAATAAACTCTGGACCAGTCAGACCGGGTGGAACCAAAAACCACAGACTGGCTGCGCTCAGAAAGAAAAGCCTGCAACCACAGCAGTGGGCGGCCAATGACACCAAACGACGTTTCAAGGCGCTCTAAAAGAATGCCATGGTCGACGGTGTCAAAGGCCGCACTCACGTCAAATAAAGCAAGGAGTGATACATGCCCCTGGTCAACAGCAGCATACATGTCAACTAAAATGCGTGTTAAAACAGATTCAGTGGAATGAAATTTTCTGAAGCCTGACTGTTGCTTGGGCAGAAGGGAGTTTGCTTCAAGATGACTAATAAGCTGCAACGATACATATTTCTCGACTATCTTTGACAAGAAAGATAGATTAGAAATCGGTCGATAATTGGCCATGTCATTTACATCAAGACCACTACGCTTAAGTGAAGGCAAAACTATAGCCCGCTTCTGAGAAGAAGGAAGGGCCCCATCTATGGTTGGTCCGTCTTTTTGGAATAAGTTACCTATTAGTCTCCGCAATGAACTTCTTTGTATTTCTTTGCCCCTTTTCCGCAAACGTTTGAAAACCATTCTCTTTGATTGTGGTTAGGTGTCAGGTCGGGAGCGCCTCTGAGGAGTTCTCTTGAAGTGGCGCTATATAAATGTACGATTACAATTACAATTACAATCAATAGGTTATTAGTAACGTCAGCTCATGCTTAATATAACACGTCAGTGCACGCAATGCGCAAACTGAGACAGTGACACGTGTAGCGTATACAAACGCCACAGTAGGCCTAGTTTTTTTTATTGGCATCGTTTGGACGCATAGTTAGGCCCCTAATTTATTTATGCTTCAATTTACAACTTATAGGTCTATGCGTCCATTTACGCACTTTATTTGTGTGCGCTCAGCTTAAAAAGTCCCTGACGCATAGACGCACACTAGGCCTAAGTCACAGAGGGCGAACGTCGGTGCGAAATTGCTACCAAAGATCATACTATGTTCTAATACTTAACCATTTGCATTCTATATGTTAAATACCGGCATAACTTCATGACTTTAATGGCGTTAATATCATATTTTATCGCAATAAGCACACATATTTCGCCATGTAGTATAATTATCAAAATGACCATGCGATTTGGCGCGAAGCATCAGTAAAACGCATTCGAAGCGGGATAATCAGAAGCAAGTAAGTAAAAGCTACCCGCAAATTTCATTTTGTTTTCTTCCATTGGATTTTGACATAATTATGTTCCTAAATATGGCAGTTTTTGATTAGATATTTTCAAGCTGCAATCTGACCATAATCGAGGAACGAATAAAAGGGAAATAGACAAAACGGAAGTCCTCGAAAGGATTTCGTGACGACGGATGGTTAGGCTAGACCTAAAGCTGATAGGCTAGAGAAGTCTATACAAGACAACATGGTGTCATTCAACGTGCAAACACGCCTTAAGGCTGTACCTAAATGTTGTTAACTAGTCCCCAAAGGGCCAAATGTATCTTTTCCATGTCTCAAAACCAATTTCTCCTCTCTGTGTCATTCGCGCTGGAACGTCAGAGCTATTCCAGTAGTCTACACAATTCCAACGAAGGGCATTTCCACGGATAAATTTGTGCAACTTTAAAAGCATTTTGGGCAGTTAAATTACGACTAAAAATGTTCATTTTCATCCGTTTGGTAAATCTTGACTTGGAGGATGGGGTAGAAGGGACTGTGCAGTAAAATAATTCCTCAGCCCTAAGAGAACCTCACGGGAGCGCTTCCATGGGCGTCCGCACATAGGGGCAAGATGGGGCACTTGAAAACCTTTGAAGATTGACACTTCTTTTAAAACCACTACTTTTGGGTCGCTAACAAAAACATATTTTCGCACGAAATTACTAATGGTATACTAACACTCGAAGTGAAACTGAACAAATTAGCCTACATTTTGAAACCTCTTTGACTAAATAGGCTACCCATATGTTCTAAATTTCCTACTTTGCACTTGTCAAGCCCTGGATTAAAATTTCATCTGAGACCATTGTGTTTGCCCTCTCATGCAAATATTTCTGCGGGCGCCCATGAACACCTCCGATAGGTGTGCACTGCAAGAGCACATTATATACAGCACCGGTACAATGTCATGCAATTCAATACAACACAATTCGATACAATATAATATCAATAGAGACGAGTAAGATCAGATGTCGTGACCCATTATCTCTTTGACCTTTTCCCGAACTCTTGACGTCAGCTGATCTTTGAACCTAAGCATGGTGTCATCACGAGTGACGTTCTGCATCATTAGCTGACACTTCTCGACTGAATAGTGGCACTTCTTGTAGTGCTGGTTCAGTCCGTCCTCCACATCCACTTCCACGTTGAATGCATACTTCGAATACCCCTCCAGTCTGCCCCAGCAGACGTGGTTATGCATTCGACTGCACGTCCTCGGGTCTATAATGGATTTCACCGAGTGCCCTCTGTTGCTGACGGGCACCTTCTCTCGATGCCGGAGCACGGTGAGGTATGGTGATATCGACTGGTCCGGCTCTAGGTCCAGGAAGAAGTAGTCGTTACGGAAGACGTAGCCAGTAGCCGGCTTGCCTCCACCTGCGGCCTGCTTAGCGTCTAGATATTGGACGAGCTCTCGGAGGGTCCCCTGGCGGCGTGGAAGGATGAATTCATCGAAATCCAGGACGAGGATCCAGTTGAATGAGTACATGTGGCGGAGGACACAGTCGTTGATAGTTGGGGTGCTATGCAGTCTACGATGATCTCTGCCAGGGTTCAAGCTCAGGTGATCCGTACGGTGAAGGTCCAGGAACCCATCGCGGTTATAGCGTTCGAGAATAGCGAGCGATGTTCGGTTGAGGTCTATGTGGGCCACTCCGACGAGTGTGACTCCGAGGAGGCGCTGAAGTTCGAACCACTCGATCAGCCGATACGGATCGATGGATTTGTGCGCCACCGGAACGCAGACCGCGAAGTCGTCACGCTTGGCTGGTCTGACCGGCACGTGGACTGGTATGCAGGACGATACGGCTGGCTTGCTTCTCGACTTCTTTACCAGATCTTTCTTTACTTCCACTTTCTCTTCCATGTTTTGTTTCTGCTTATCCATCTCCGTTTTTCCATTCTCTTTCCCCTCCTCCTCGTCTCCCTCATCTCTCTTGACCTCAACGATGCTTACCGCAAATGGAACCACATTCCCAGCCGCACAGTTGAATATGTACTCCTGCAGTTTCCTTCCATCCAGGCTCCACCCGCTTCCGATTTTCATCGGTTCTTGCTCCAGCGGTGTCTCCAGGACCCCGTCGTCATGGTGAAGGAGGCAGCTGAAGGGATAGCTATCAACGATGTCTGCATCTGCGATGATACGGATGACTGGAGCGGAGGCGAGACCGGAACGGTCGTCGAAGATGGCGGAGAAGACGAGGAAGCGAATGGATGGACTGCTGAAGTTGAACCACCGACCGTCGTCACGGTGTCTTCCAGGGCACCTAGTGACGGTAACATAATTATGTGGATGGATAGATAATTGGCTGGATAGATAGTTCAATGGATAGATAGTTCAATGGATAGACAGTTGAATGAATCATTGTATACAGGGTGGGCAAAGAAACCTACGGTTTTTTGCCAATATCTTGACCAAAAGTAGAGATTTCGATATGAAATTTTAAGGCATAATTATAGACAATTTATACTTACACATCGTGGCCAGATTTCATCAAAATATTTCAAACAGAACAGAAGTTATATACTTTTAGTGAGGCCACCCGTCGTTTTTTGACGCACCCTGTAGATGGATAGATGAATGCATAGATTGGTAAGTTTTTTCTGGATGATTGAATAGATGAATGCATAGACAGGAAGGTAGATAGATAGGCTAGATGAAATTTTGGATGAATAGACGGATCTATGAACGAACAACGGTTTTATCGATTGTAATATAATTGCATAGATATGTTAGATACATAGATACACACACACACACACACACACACAGACAGACAGACAGACAGACAGGACGGCACGCAGATAAGTTTGTATATGTTTGAATGCATGCATGATGCAGGTTTGATATAGGCCTAATATCGACTAGCTCGGTATACCTGTGTCAGGAAAAAGGAAATCTTTTGTAAATATGAAAATAAATAGTAAACATTCATCGATTTTCACAATTCAAATACCGTTTTCAACCTGACATAATTATTTGTCTAACACTGGTGAAAACATAAAACAACGACGGCATCATTACGTCATTTGCATGATGAAACAGACTAGTTGCACAGATGGGGATATTATCCGGGGGGGGGGGGGTAATGTCCTACACAAATTCGGGGGGGAGAGACTTATCCGGGGTGGTTTTGTCCGGTGGGGATTATGTCCGGAGGGATAATGTCCAGGGGGGAATAATGTCCAGCAATTATTTCCCCACCGCATGCCCCTGTCGGTGGGTCTCTGCGGATCAAAATATATGAAAGATTTTATCCGCGGTCATTGCTGATATCGATCCCTACACGGTAGATTTTATCGTAAAACTCAGCATCGAATAATTTCAATCATGTATGGAGATTCCAATAGCGATACCGAAGATTCTCCATCACAGAACCACAGTCAGTATGTCATTAGTCACAATATGAAGAATAATAAGTCAATATGGCTCGTTAATAACTGCTGCCCGACATGTTGATTCGCAGTTGCGTTCCATGCTGTATATCGCTGCTGGCGATTACAATGCATTGGAAAGATACATTGTAGATCAAAATCTGATATTGAATACATTGAAGAGCGCTATATAAAATCCATATCCAAAGCGCATGAGTAATTTGCAGGTATCGTTAAGCGAGTAATTTATTAACTTAAGTTCGACGTAGGTACCACGTAGCATGAACATTGGACGCTCGGCGGATATTTTTGAAGGAGGGAGCCAACCACATTGATCACGGTTAAAAATTTTAGCAAGAGGCTGAAAAATACAAAGCAGGCAGTTACGAACAGCGGTGGTTTTCATAGAGACGTCGAATAAAATTATTATTATTAATAAAATCTGTCGAATTCTATCGATCTTTGATTGTTCAAGGCATAGGCGTAAGAGGCGGGGTCCTGAGAGAGCAAATGCCCCCCAACTTCGGGCAAAAACTGTTTTTCGGGTAAGCAGACCAGAAAATGAGAACAAAAAAGATCTTCAACTTTTCGGGCAAGTCTGTTTTTCGGGCAAGCCGACCGGGAAATGACTAAAAAAAGGCCGTCAACCTTTTTCCTGGGAAAAAGTAGTATTTTTCACGGGATTTCAGGATTTATTTTTCGGGCAGAAGTTAAATATTTGCCCTCCCCCTCTGCTGAAATCTTCCGTACGCCTGTGGCTCAAGGCATCTAAATGTAGAATTTTTCAGTTTCGTTTCACTTGTGGGTCTTTAGTGCGAAGAAATTTCCGCAAACCCAAAAGTAGTAGCTTTCTAAAGAAGGTATCGATTTTCCATGCATGGGCTCGCGTCCCTCTTTTCTCCATGTGTCGACACCTATATGACTTTTGGCCAGACTGGATTGCTCTAGATCAATGGTTCCCAACCTTTTTTGACTTAAGGGCCACTTTTTCTTACTTTGTGGACAGAAGAGACACTTTTTCTTAGTTGAAGAACATTAAGAAGGTCACAAGGCTAAAATTTTATTAACTAAAAGCATTTCAAATTGTTATAGCCTGATTGTTTCAAAATAGAATGTTTTATGTTATTTATATGGGTCAGAAATAATATAGTTATTTTATAGAAAATAACTATGTGTTCTATCTTGTGCAAATTGTCATTTTTTCATATATTTTTGTTAATTCTTTGAGAGACGAGGGCCATTTTTAGACCTGGCGGGCCACTTTTGGCCCACGGTCCACGGGTTGCTCTAGATCAATGACCCATATACAGGGTGGCTCAAAAAAAATGTTCCACCGGATAAAATGCGATAACTTCGCAACCGACAGACATTTTTATGTGAAAATTTTCCAATTTGCAGAGGAATGAATTTCCAACAATCCCTGAAAGTTTCATTTGAAAATTTTGATGTCTGCAAAAGTTACAGCTGTTTAAACTTGAAATTCCATTTTTTCAATTATCCGGAGAATTATGCTCCAATACATGTGATTTCATTCAGATTTTTTGCAAATTACAACACACAAAAATTATGATGATGTCATAAGACCTCACTAAGAGCTGTAAAGAAGCTGTTTATGAAGCGAGCTGTTGGTATTTGGTGATATTTTATAGATTAAGGTATCAATTCGTGAATCCATTACTGAACGTCGTGGGCAAAGTTTCTGCTGAAGATAAAATGGGAACTCGGACGTTGCGTGAACAGAGACTGTGACATCGCGTAATCATAGCAAAATAACCAGTGAACAGTGGAGCCTGAGCACATTGAAGGCTATCTGTAAACGTGTTTATGTAACGGGGATCAGATGTCGGAAGAGAGGCAGGAAGTGGTCGTTTGGTCTGACGGAAAAAAGCGCGATGTTCACGAAATTCGCTTGGTAATCAAAAGGGTCAAGTTTGCAGAGCACATCATGGTCTCGGCATCAGATATGCTGGCATGTGTTACGGCTGCAAGAAAAGACTGCACTTAATCCCATTCAGTAGGTTAGATGTCAAACTCATCGTTGAACTCTCATACCCAGACTCATTGAAGACCAGGTATGCTCTAACATCTGGTTTCATTTTCGAGCAAGACGGTGCGCCTGCTTGCTCGCGCGGCAAGGTTGATTTTGATGGCGCTACCTTATTGCCATCAACTGAAGTAAACGTATTGGCAAAGATGACTAACAAACTCGCCAGACCTTAGCCCTCTTGCTTATCACGTCTGGTGGGCTATGCTGGAACGCTTCAAGACATTTCATCACAAGTTGGAGAACATTGGCTAGCTGAAGCAAGTCTTGCTGCTAATGTGGGGTCAGTTGCCACAGGACCAACAAAGGCACACTGAGCTTCACAAAAAGAATTCGAGCTCGTATTAAGGCAGGAATACTCTCATTATAGGCTACCTTACAATAAACTGCAAAACAAAATTCTGAGGTCGTAGTGAAAAGTGATATCATTTGACATGAAAATCTAAAAGTGACGTTCATTTTCCGCGGAAAATTGAAAAAACGAAATTGAAAGTTTAAACAGCTGTAACTTTTCCAAACATGAAAAGTGTCAAATGAAACTTTCAGGGATTGTTGGAAATTCATTCCTCTGCAAATTGGGAAATTTTCGCAGAAAAAGTTCAATCGGTTGCGAAGATATCGCATTTTATCCGGTGGTACATTTTTTTTTGAGCCACCCTGTATAACAGTGTAAAGCTTATTCACGGGAGTTGTCTCTCCAACGCCGACAAATGTCGAATACATGTACATTACCGTATAATAAAACCTGCCTATCTGATTGTTCAATGAACAAGCCGATCGTTACATGGAGAAGAAAATAATGAAAGCATGAGATCTTATCACTCGCACATCTGTCATACCACCCGCTAGACCTATTGATTTGGCGACGCAAATTCAATCGCTGTCTGACGTAATAAATTATTATGGCCTATTTACTAGAACATGAAATTTTATTATTAGCCTATGACTCGATCTTCCACAGTGCTGCACAGAAGCTGTGCTATGGTCGATCCGTCTTTCTGGAATAAGTTACCTATTGGTCTCCGAAATAAACTTCTTTGTTTTTCTTGCCCCTTTTCCGCAAGCGTTTGAAAACCATTCTCTTTGATTGTGGTCTGGTGTCAGGCAGGGAGCGTCTCTGATGAGTTCTCTTGAAGTGGCGCTAAATAAATGTACTATTACAATTACAATTACAATTACTAGACGATAACCTTTTCAGAATTCGCGACAAACAACAACAACAACCCCAGCGTCTACGAAATAATAATTACGGACGCGGCCAACCACATGGGTCCTTTTCAAACCTTCAAACCAAACTCCTGAGATAGAATAATATTGTCGGGGAGGGGGGTTAAGAGGTTGGGAATTTTGAATCCGCCGGATTAATTTTCAGCAACTCCATTTAATTCCCAGAATAATACTTGGGGTTGGGTCACCCCGTCAAACTCTCATTTAGTTCATTCAAGGCCGTAGCTATTGTTTTTTTTGGGAGTTTGAACACCCCCGAAATGGAAAATGTGAAAAATAATATAATGCATTTACGAGCACATGATGTAAAAACCATGAAATAAAACCATGAAAACACCCCCGAAATATGTCGGATGACTAAACAAAGTACATAAGGTTTTTTAGGAAGGGAAATTGGTTGGTGACGTTTTTGAACATTTCGGCCGGATGACTAAAAAAGGTCATGAGTTTTGAATCCCCCCACCCAATTCAAATCCTGGCTACGGCCTTGCAACTGTTCATTAATTAATCATAAGGATTTACATAGCATCTATTCAAGACGACAGCTCAGAAACGCTTCCTACCCCAGTCCTGCTGAAAAGGACAGCTTTGAGACGCGCAAAGAGACTCAGTGTTTCAATATACCGGGTAATATATTTTGTTGGCTGAAATATTAAGAGCTGCTGCTTTTTCTTCTCTCTCGGTTTCATTCGTATAATAGCCCACCGCATAAATTGCTGTAAGATCTTTAATTTATTTGCTTTGCTATAGATAATACAACTCGCGAGTTATCCAAAAAGTATTGTTCACTGTCCGAACACAGCTAATCCCTAGGGCATAGTTAGTCGGGCTTCAGGGCTTATCATACCACTGAAACTGCCCCTCCCCCTTCTTTCTCTTTGACATCTACTCAGCTGTTGATAGGTCTCACCTTAGCCTATTGGCTCTCATTGATGTCTTTGCCGAGAGCGATACAAAGTAGTGTAAGATATCCTTGATGCGTATGGATCAAACTATAAAAGCCAGTGCAAGTGCACATGGCTAGCCCTGTCTACCTAATCTTTATATCTCGTTGTACTGAGTCATCAATCAACCAATCAATCAATCAACCAAAGAATCAGTCAAGCCATTCATTAATTCATTCAATCAATCATTCAGTGGATCAATACCTAAATCAACCATTGAATCAGTCAATCAGTCATTAAATCAATCAATCGATCATTAAATCAATCAGGGAATCAATCAATCATTAAATCACACATTAAATCAATCAATTATTGAATCAACTATAAAATCCATAAACCATTAAATCAATCCATTCGGCGGACCATCACCGTGACTTATGACTGAGTAATATATAAAAAAGTGAGCAATCAAGTAAGTTAGTAAGTGGGATATTAAGTGATTAGTTTTAAGCGTTTCTTATGAGCCGATATTGCTGCTGACACTTTGGAGTATCGAGAAATCTCACACTTTTAAAACGTATATAAGCTTAGCAAAAATGCAACATAACAATACATTGTTGTGTCAGCCCTAGATACAAGTGATTGCTCCCTCCCTTCCTTCCTTCCTTCCTCCCTCCCTCCCTCCCTCCCTCCCTCCCTCCCTCCCTCCCTCCCTCCCTCCCTCCCTCCCTCCCTCCCTCCCTCCCTCCCTCCCTCCCTCCCTCCCTCCCTCCCTCCACGTATTTTTTTTACCCAAAACACCGAGAGAGGGGGAGTGAAAGACGAAAGACACAGAGAGAAACAGACAGACAGACAGACAGACAGAGACAGAGAGAAACATAGTCAAAGACAAGGACAGTGAGAGAGTGTGTGTGTGTGTGCGCGCGCGCGTGTGTGTGTGAGACAGAAGACAGTCAGACAGACAGACAGACCGACGTACTGAGACAGACAGACTGACAGAAACAGAGACAGGGACAGATATGGAGATGGAGAAAGGGAAGGAGAGCGACAGAGACAGACAGACAGGCAGATAGAAAAACGCATAGGAAGTGAAAGTGGCAAAGAGTATGGCTATAGCTACATAGGAAGTTCCATTTTTTCCGTATATACCTAAAGCACGGACTATCCGGTTGGACCATGCTTAACGCCTGTGAATCGCCCGACACTTGACCGTGCTGAACGGGTGGACAGATAGCCAGTCCTTCCTCCTGTCTGGTGGAAGCGATTTCTTCAATACGATGCACGATGTTACCGGGCGGGGGAATTGTCCAGCGCGTCAGGACCAAAAGAACAAGAAACGCCACAGCAGCCTGTAAAATGGATAAAAACAAGTAGATAGATAGGTGAATGGATATAATTCATTGATGGATAGCAGATATATAATAGTTAAATGGAAAGGTAATGCAACTTTCACGTGACTATGACGCATTTGCGCATTTGCCATTCACTGAGACAGAAGAGACAGAGAGAAACATAGTCAAAGACAAGGACAGTGAGAGAGAGTGTGTGTGTGTGTGCGCGCGCGCGTGTGGGGCGCGGTGGTCTAGTGGTGGCGTCGTTGCCTTGAAGCCGGAAGGTTCGAGGTTCGAATCCACCTCGCCGCGTAGGGACCTTGGGCAAGTCCTTCACTCGCAATTGCTCAGCGCTTCGGCGTGAAACTCCGATGCAGTGTCCGCTCTGTAGTCGGGAGCGCCTCTGAGTAGTGAGCTTGAAGGGGCGCTATAACAAGTGCGCATACATACATACTGTTACGATATTGAATGAGGTGCAGAATTATATTAGTTATTACATGTTTTGATGTCATATTCAGGCTTCATACATTGTGTAGGCGGGAGGGAAATGACTGAGCCAGGCAGAAACAGTGACAGCTGAAGACAAAGACAGAGACAGATCGGGCAGGAAAGAGAAGACCGTAGAAATGAACTTCAACTATGATTAAAATGTTCTGGTCCTCTCCTGCAGGGCGTTTTAAAAGGAATTTTATAACTGCAGACCCCTTCTTCCCTTTCCCATTCTCCATGATAGATTACTCACAATCGGAGGAAAATGACTTTTTCACAATTTCTAGCCGAACTAAAGTGCACCTGCACAAATTTGAACAAAACTGGAAAAATTTATTTAGAACTGCACACTTTTGTGAAGAACTGGACGCTAAAAAGTCCCGGTGTAAAAGTTTCAAATTACCCCCGGTTTCAGATTACCCCCCCTTCACACTAGATTTGCATCATTCATCGCCTTTATTGAGTTAAAAATCAGAAAAAATGATCCCGCTTCTTGTTTTGCTCTGAAGATTTTCATCTGTCTTCCCATTTCGTGGTTAGTTGTCAATATTTTCATCTGGAACTAAAATACTAATCGCCGTTACAGGCACATGAAGAAACGGCTTCGAGGCCATTGTTTTTCGGGTCATAGGCCTATCATCCCTTTGGGTTGATCCGTTGATATGTGCATCATTCACTTGAAAGTTATTGAACTTGTACTGATTGCTGTTGTTTTGCATTGGGTGACGCTCTGTCACTTATGCTAATTAAGTTCTAATTTCCAGTCAAGTATTAAGTATAATTATTATAAAACATTAATGATTAAGGAAGAGAGGTCAGGAGAGTATATTAAGCTATAAGCTTTTGCTGACTCCTGCTGCACAGACTGTACTTAGTTGTTCATGATTGAACCAATAGAATTGAATTCTGACGAATTGAATAAACAAAAACAATTTTTAAAATAGATTATAAACGACTACTACATTGTAATGAACAGCAGTGAATTAGTTATAAGCACGCACTGGTGAATAAGTTCAGGTAGGCTAATTGAAATTGAAATCGGTGAATTAGTTAAGTACGTCGAAATGACCACAGGTGAATTAGTTCAGTCCGTTGAAATTAACATCGGTGAAAAAGTGAATAGAATAAGTCTATATTATTCAACTTACTAGGAACAGCTTCCTGAACGTTTTTCCGGTGAAGAAAGAATTCATCGTGTAGTAATGCATCTGCATAAAATTATATTTTATTACGTCTTTATTTTACTGCTAGTGCGTTGCTTTTAAGTGTTTAATCAAATCCCCACTGATTGTGTATGGAGGGGGTTCGGGTTTCTGGGGGTGGGGGCAAAAAAGTCCGTTTTTACCGGACATTTTCTCTCCGTCGAAATCTCACAATAATATACCAATTTCGCTGCTAAAGTAACTGATGAACTTTTGTAGTCTTTATTTCTATTTTGCAAACATTTGCCAACATCGTCATACATGCATGAACACCGCAGGACCGGATAGGTTTCTGAAAGTGGGGATTCCTACACGCTGACTTTTCTGGGAGAGATTTGGTACGTGTTAAGCCTACACGTATACAGCACATCACAATTTTACATGGGGGGATCCATTCCTGGTGGACTTCCCCCAGAGACGTCTAGATTAGACGCTGATTTCATTTGATTGTTATTGCATTGTTCTATAATAATATTTACAGTAATTCTATACCCTGACCAGCTGTAAATGCTGTACTATGTCAGTGACCTCCATTCGTCAGCGCTTATTGGAGACACGAGCTTTGCAACGTCTTGCAACATATTACATTTACAATAAGTCAATTTGCGAATGCTATACTTACGTCAACCGACGATGCACGTGTTATGATAAGCCCGTTGTCACCATCAGCTTCTTATTCTTTAACTACGCAAGCCTATTATTCAGGCCATTGCATATCTTGGCCGTCGTGTAACAATGCCTACAGTGCAGGCCTAAACTGTAGGCTTATGGCGCAATTATGGATGCTGCCCTTCAGAGTCTCCCTGCCGCATATTATATCCAGCTGCTTTGCCAGGCGTCTTTGTAAGCTGAGTTACGACGCCATAAAAAATTGTCGCAAATATTGTTATTATTATTATTATTATTATTATTATTATTATTATTATTATTATTATTATTATTATTATTATTATTATCATCATCATCATCATCATCATCATCATCATCATCATCATCATCATCATCATCATCATCATCATCATCATCATCATCATCATCATCATCATCATCATCATCATCATCATCATCATCATCATCATCATCATCATCATCATCATCATCATCATCATCATCATCATCATCATCATCATCATCATCATCATCATCATCATCATCATCATCATCATCATCATCATCATTGTAGTGAGAGCGAGATTCGACGATGATGTTTATTACCGTATATTAATGTACTGTTTTATGACTCTAATCATCATAATCATAGGCCTAGATCATTTTCTGTGAACACTTAGCCTAATAGTGATTACCGAGATAGAGAGAGATAGAGCGATGCAATGGGCGGGCAATTGGGGCACGCAGGGTCCGAAATGAATGATTGACAGCTGGAAGAAATGGGTTTAAGAAGGGACGCGAAAAGAGAAGGGGCATCATTCGCCGGGGATCACTGACGGTAAAGCATTGGCCGCAGCGAGGCGAAGGGATCAGTCGCGAACGGGAGGCCAGAAGCACCCGGAGAGCTAGGGTAGCATCTCTTAAACGGGTGACTTTGGAAGATAAGGGCCTGGAGCGAGTGAAGGATCGAAGAATAGATTAGGCTATGACAAGTGAATCGTTATAAATACAATGTAAATATTATAAACCGATGATCAATTAACCAGCAAGAAAAGATTCAAAACTGTTTTGGGTTAATTCTCTGTGCGATTGAAGTTGAACGATAACCCACGTGCTACGCTGCAACTAAAGTCCCCCGAAGATTTAGCCTGCTGCTCAATTAGCACCGCTCGCCACCAAAACTGAAAGAGTACGAACAATCGTCTCTTCCAGTACATTGTGCCAGCTGGGATTTTGTTCGAGATCGCAGAACTTCAACGCTGCTTATCTCAGACAATTTTTAACGGATCAGAGACTTTGTGCGACGACATCATCGATTGACAAAGAGATGAACAGGATGACGATTCAACGGAGAAGACAGCGGGAGAAGAATTCAACGAAGAACGAAGCGGAACAACGATTCCAGTCAAACGCATAAGCAGACGAGAAAGCGACGTTTGACGGCGGACGATTCGGGCGGACTCCACGAAGACTGATCTCATTGGACGCGGCGGATTCTTTGGAACTACACGTCCGGAGAGATTGGTGACAGGAGGACAACAACTGACGCAGTACAGACCGGACCTGGCGAAACCTACAACGGAACGAAGGAATCGGACGATCACTGGAACGAAGGATTCGGACGGGACATCAAGTGACGCGGGACAACTTGGAGCTCTGCATGGGAGATCTTTCCATGCTGCAGTGGTGCAGAGGAGTCGAAGAGAACGACACCTCCAAGACACCTGGAGAGACACCTGGTGAGCACGAGCCATTTTGTTTGACTGCTCATAGTCACGTGGTGCTGTTAATGTGTGTAGTTTGAATGGTGTTGCAGGAGAATTGTTTGTAATGCAGAGTCAGTAATATATTTATTGGAGAATGTGGTTGTAAAGCACGAAAGGTGCTAACTACTGATTGCTACAGTGAAGCGCTCCGGAGCTCATTTTATTGCGAGCGGAGTCTGCATGCGAACTGTTGAACTTGTTGTGTTTGTTATTGATGAACGAAAAGGTGATTGAAATTCTGTGAGATAGACTGCTTTTGAGTTTATTGTTTTGTGTAGTAGTGTTTTGAAGATTAATAGAACTTCGTGTGTTTTTGAATTAGTGTTATTGTTGTACTTTGGTTCTTCTGCTTACAATGTTTGAGAGAATGAAGAAAGCAGAGTTACAGGAAGAGTGTAGACAGAGAGGCATTGATTGCGAGGGCCTAGATAAAAAGGCGATGATCAAAAAGTTGAAGGAAAATGAGGAAGAGTCAGGTGGTTACGATGGATTGGATGAATATGAAGATGCAGACCAGGCTAGCGTAGGCCTAAGCGAAAGCCAGATGAGGCTAGAACTAGTTCAGGCAGAAGAAAAGCGCTCGCTCGCAGAAGAGAGGCGGTTGATGGCGGAAAAGGAAAAGATGACGGCGGAAAAGGAAAAGATGACGGCGGAAAAGGAAAAGATGCAGTTGGAACTGGATCTTTTGCGTGAAAGATCGAACTTGGGTTTACTACAGCCAAACCCTTCATTTTCTGTTGGTGACCCTGTTGGTCCTTCGGTTTACTCTAAGCTACCAACCATGCACGAAGGCGAAGATATAGTGTCCTACTTCCATGCTTTCGAGAAAGTCGCTATTCTTCAGGGAATTGAGGAAAACAAGTGGGCGAAGCTACTTCCGGCTTTACTTAACTCGACAATGAGGGTGCATTATAACAGGCTTTCCTTAGATACCTGTTCCAACTACAGGGATACCAAACGATCACTGCTCCATGCATGTAGGCTCAATGCAAAATTTTACTTGGATAAGTTTAAATGCATGCATAGAGCAGGGAAACAGTCTTATATGCAATTTTTGGATGAGTTGAACGATGTGTTTGATTTTTATATTGAATGCAAAGAGATAAATGATTTTGAATCCTTAAAGGACGACATAATCATGGAGAGATTTTGAGAATCCCTTCCGAGCGACTTCCGCTATTTTATTGAAGCACGGAAGCCTACAAAGGCTGCTCAAGTCGCTGAATTTGCAGACTTACATTTTGAATGCACAGTGGAAGGTCGCAAAGCAACCCAGGGTGATAAAAAACAGAATAACAGGTTCAGAGCGCTCAATTCTGATCACAGGGTAAACCCTTGGGAAATGAGACCCACTGGCATGAACAAGGAGTCATTTACAGATAGCACCAACGATAGACCGCGAGATACGAGTGCAAGACAAATGCATTCTGGATATGGTAATCGAGCAGATAATGGATCTCAGGCCCATAACCGGAATCACAACAAGCCATGGCCACAAAAGCAAGGACATGCACGAGTTAGATTCGTAAAACCTGGCTCGAATCTGGGGAGAGTTATAGATTACCAGAAACGATTTATTGTGCCTTTGTTTGTAAATGATCGTCCAGTTGACGCTCTTAGGGACACAGGGGCCCAGGTTACGCTGGTTAATTCTGATCTTGTGAGAGATAACTCGTCTGCCACGAGGGATCCCATAACCGTGCAATGTGCTTTTTTAACTGTTAAAATGCATTTCGACTTGTGAACTTGAAATCCGCTCCCCACAATTTGGCACAGATCGCATTGTAAGGATCAAAGCAGGGGTGGTGAAGGACCTGCAGGTGGACATGCTAATCGGCCACGACGTATTTGTAAACAACACTGACTTAATTGATACCGTTAGCTCCCGTAAAGCTGATACGCCTAATGACATTTCCCAGGCTTACATAGCCACTAGGAGACGAGATTACGGACCGACTAATCGACAAACCACCAGGGCCATAAAACCCTCCAAAGCGCCCGAACCGAACAGCGGGGGGCACTGTGTGAACGATGGGACGGGAGACGGGACGACGACAGATAATGGATCAATTAACGACTCCTCTGGAGAATTGATAAGCCCGCCCGGTCTGCCACTTCAAACGCCTTCAACAAGCAACAGATGCGATGCGGGAGGAGATACCATCAAAGAGTATCCATATCGACCAGAAGATTTCAGTAACCTATGCTCCGATGAAAGGGAAGCTGATGAGATGGGAGGCGATATCCCTACCGAAGTGATTACGCCGGCGTGCCATAGAGACCCGACCAGCGAAGAGGAGGAGTTGGTACCCCCCGCAGAAAACGGGGCGTACACTTCACCAGGTCATAAATCTCCGACGGATGTACCGGTAGCCGATGAATGTGTCTCTGATCGTTCACAGGACGAAGACAGAAACACTTTGAAGACACCTGAATCAGATAACTTCAAAAGGGCACAGCTTGAAGACCCCACCTTAGCCGAATCGTGGAAGTTAGCGAGGGAGGTAGACAGCAGATATTTAATCGAAGAAGGCTTTCTGTTTCGGAAAGGTAAACCGCACCAAGCAGACGACGAAGGAGAAGGCGGACGTAGGCAATTAATGGTACCGACAGGGTACAGATCAAAGGTCTTACAGCTGGCTCATGACTCCGCCTGGGGCGGGCATCGAGGCATCTATGCCACTTCAGCGCGTATCAGCAAGGCGTTCGCCTGGCCTACTATGACAAGCGGCATTCAGGCTTATGTGAAATCATGTCCAGAGTGCCAATACACGGCTGGTATAAAGAAGGCTGACAGAGCGCCTTTAATTGAGGTTCCCATAATTGAAACTCCGTTCGATACAATAATAATCGATATAATGAGACCAATGTGCATAAAGTCATCTTCAGGGAAAAGATTTGTCTTAATTATCGTCGAACAAGCAACGCATTGGATGGAATTTATTCCTCTTTCTAATGTAACTGCTAAAAGCATTGCAAAAGCACTAGTCGAGACTTTTGCTCGCACAGGAATTCCAAGGTTCATAAAATCAGATAATGGGACGCACTTCAAGAACCAGCTTGTACGAGGTCTAGAAGACTTGCTTGGAATCTCACCAGTTTTTTCGACAGTCGACCATCATGAGACGGCGGCAAGCGCCGAGCGTATGATTAGAGTTTTGAGAGAAATGATGAGAAAGGTTATAGATGACGACCCGCGTTCATGGGAGCAGGCTCTCCCATTTCTGGCTTTCAGCTGCAGGCAAATACCATCAACCGTCACTGGTTTCTCGCCTTTCGAACTGCTATATTCACATGACGTCAGAGGCCCACTGCAGGTTGTACAAGATTCGTGGACAGGTAAACTACACACAGCCTCCAACAAGAGAAGCGTTGTCGATTACCTGACGATGACACAGAACCACCTTAGGAAATGCCTAGAGTTAGCTACAGAGAACGCGAAGAAGGCACGTCAAACAGAGAAGGCTTAATACGATAAGAAGTCAACAAATAGAACGTTGGAAATTGGACAAGAGGTCTTGCTACTTCGGCACTCTACAGAAGACAAGCTGCTGGCTAGGTGGGATGGGCCTTTCGTCATAACGAGAAAATTATCTGCGGTCAATTACGAGATAATGACGGAGAAGGGTCCTAAGACTTACCATATTAATCTTCTCAGGGTGTGGCATGCAAGGGAGTCAGACCCCCACATTCCTAGAGTGAATGTCATTCTGACAGCTGATCCATGTGAAAACGACTTCGAGCGGCTTGGCTACATTGATGACGAAGATCAAGAGGACTCCGAAGAGTTAAACGTTTGCGATGAAAGCTTATCGGCAGAACAGAGACAACAGCTGAGAAAGCTAGTGCACGAATTTAGCGATCGCTTCACTGGGAGGCTAGGAAGGACGACGCTGATAAAGCATTCTATCAAGCTAAACACCGATAAACCAATCGCACCGCGGTACTACAAAATCCCGGAGAGTTTGCGTGAGCAGGTGAACGAACAACTGCAGCAGATGATAAATGATCAAATCATCGAGCCTTCAGAGTCACCATACGCTTCCCCCATCGTCTGCGTAAGAAAAAAAGATAATTCAATTCGCCTCTGTGCAGACCTGAGGGGGGTCAATGCCATTAGTGTCTCGGATGGATACCCAGCAAGCGACATGAGAGGGATCTTGGATAGGGCTTCAGGGGCAAAGTTCATAACAGGCCTGGATCTGCAGCAAGCGTTTTTCCAGGTGGAGCTTGATCAGAAGAGTCGACCGTACACAGCGTTTAAAACACCTTTCGGCTTTTATCAGCATACAGTCATGCCAAATGGAGCGAAAAATTCGAGTAAATGCTTCCAGAGATTGGCAGATAAAATCCTAAAGGGCGCTGAAAATTATGCAGCTGCTCACGTTGATGACTTCATCATATTTTCAGCCACATGGGAGCAGCACTTAGAGCACATCCGAGATGTCTTGACAAGGCTCAGAAAGGCCAATCTCACCGTAAAATTGAAAAAGTGCCAGTTTGCACGAAAGACAATCAAGATTTTAGGCCACGTGACCGAGGACGGCTTCGTGAAACCTGACCCGGAAAAAGTCACCGCAATATCCAATTATCCGGTGCCAAAGACTAAGCGTCAAGTCAGAGCCTTTTTAGGAATGGGAAATTTTTATAACAGGTTCATAAAAGATTTCGGCACCAAGGCAGCGCCTCTGACAGAGCTATTGAGAAAAGATCAACCCGACAAGATCAAATGGACCGACATTGAAGACAAAGCATTCCGGACTTTAAAAACAGACCTGACGTCAGATAGAATGCTGATACCACCAGACATAAAAAAGCCCTTTATTCTGCGCTGTGACGCAAGCGGTTCTGGGATTGGGTCGCTTCTTGCCCAGATAGATTCCAATGGCTTAGAACGTCCCATAGGGTATGCAAGCCGTAAACTCATTGAAAGGGAAACAAAAATGAGTACGGTGGAACGAGAGTTGCTGTGCGTAGTCTGGTCCCTTAACCACTTCCAACAATTCACTTTTGGCGCCAAGGTGCAGGTTTTTACAGACCACAATTGCTTAAAATGGCTCCAGACCATGGCAAATCACAATCCTCGCCTAACAAGATGGGCGCTCTCGATCCAAAAATATGACCTTGACATTAATTATGTACCGGGAAAGCACAACTCTATGGCAGACGGGTTGTCTAGGTCATTCATCACCAATTGAAGCTGTTAAAATTATATATGCATGTATAGCGTATACAGTTCAAGATTGGAAGTTTGTATAGTTTAAAATTTGTGTATGAGTCATATTAAGCGCTAATCAATTGCTATTATGTTTAATCCGATTGATATTACTCGTCGTGTGTTTGTTTGTGTTTTATGTTATAGATTAAATCACTTAGGGACTCGTGTTATAGCCACAGCCTGGCGACGTCGCGGAACAACGGTGAAAAGACATTAATTATGATAATCGCCGTGCGACGTATTGCTTGTGCTCTTGTAAATCAGCGTCGACCCGTGATGAACTCTCCTTAAAGAGCCACCTGCACGACGTGCTGATGACACGATTCTCTGTGCCATCAGCTAAAGAAAGTGTGATGATGTAGTGAGAGCGAGATTCGACGATGATGTTTATTACCGTATATTAATGTACTGTTTTTATGACTCTAATCATCATAATCATAGGCCTAGATCATTTTCTGTGAACACTTAGCCTAATAGTGATTACCGAGATAGAGAGAGATAGAGCGATGCAATGGGCGGGCAATTGGGGCACGCAGGGTCCGAAATGAATGATTGACAGCTGGAAGAAATGGGTTTAAGAAGGGACGCGAAAAGAGAAGGGGCATCATTCGCCGGGGATCACTGACGGTAAAGCATTGGCCGCAGCGAGGCGAAGGGATCAGTCGCGAACGGGAGGCCAGAAGCACCCGGAGAGCTAGGGTAGCATCTCTTAAACGGGTGACTTTGGAAGATAAGGGCCTGGAGCGAGTGAAGGATCGAAGAATAGATTAGGCTATGACAAGTGAATCGTTATAAATACAATGTAAATATTATAAACCGATGATCAATTAACCAGCAAGAAAAGATTCAAAACTGTTTCGGGTTAATTCTCTGTGCGATTGAAGTTGAACGATAACCCACGTGCTACGCTGCAACTAAAGTCCCCCGAAGATTTAGCCTGCTGCTCAATTAGCACCGCTCGCCACCAAAACTGAAAGAGTACGAACAATCGTCTCTTCCAGTACAATCATCAATCATAATCATCATCATCATCATCATCATCATCATCATCATCATCATCATCATCATCATCATCATCATCATCATCATCATCATCATAATCATCATCATCATCATCATCATCATCATCATCATGATTATTATTTTTTTTTTTGCATTGCATCCATCCATCTATCACAGAGTAGAAAAGCTCTTTAGAAGTTTTACAAAAGGTTACATGAATGAAGGGAAATTTAGGCATCAGGTGGAAGTTGACCACAGAATTAGTTAACCGATTGTATTGGTCCAGAAGTGCTATTTGCCAACTCTGCAAGCATTAATTAGCTAGATTGTCGAGAATTCCAAATGAGTGAAACGATATGAACTGGCGCCAGAGTGAAGTCAGAGACCAGAGCAGTCCGATACAGGCAGGGCAAATGGTCAACAGACCAATGTCAATGAAGGCAGTGTCGTGAGTTAATCATGGGAATGGTGAGTATCGAATATAGAGAATTATACGAACGATCGAGAGTAGGTTTGCGAAGCAATGAGGTAAAATAAATTAACTTCGAGGGGGCCAGAATAGAAGTTTGGAGGAAGAGATCGATCCAGGTTCTGTAACTAGGAAAACCAGAGATAATAAAGGAGTTGACAGCGTTAGGAGAGCAGTCAGTCGATGGAACGCAGTGAACGTGTGAAGATCGGTTAGACCGGAGAGTCAGAAGGAGTGAGCGGAGATGGAGGAGGCAGAGTCAACCTTAAAGAGAACATTGAGCTAAGTAACCTATTAATTGTTTTATTATTGATATTCATACTAGAACTGCTGTTATTAAAATTGTTAGATTTACTGGTACTAATAATAGTTCCACTGCGTCTGTAATAATATTGTATGTTCGTCGGAAACTTGATTATCGCTAATTTGTAATAAAACCTTTTAATAAGAATCTGTTATTAATTCCTTAGGGCCTATAGGGAGCTCTGTAATACATCCATAATCCAACCATCTGCCGTCTTTCTGTTTATCCGTCCATCCATAATCAACCCATTCATCCATCCACTCACCTCCCTACCTACTACATAGCTGCCCACCTGCTTACATTCTTTAACATGCCTACCCATACGGCTTGTTAAAAATCAGATTATCTGGAAAAAAAACACCTGTGTGCACACTGCACCCAGTGACACGTCGGTCCCTGTCGCCTACGAATCTCATTCTGTCTATCTTTGGCTCTTCCTATCGTTCTATATCAATGTGTGTCCTTCTCTCTACGAAGATACTTCAAGTCTTCAGGCATCCTATACTTCAGGTCTGAGAGAGAGAGAGAGAGAGAGAGAGAGAGAGAGAGAGAGAGAGAGAGAGAGAGAGAGAGAGAGAGAGAGAGAGTGAGAGAGACAGAGACAGAGACAGAGAGTCAGAGACAGAGACAGAGACAGAGAGACAGAGACAGAGACAGAGACACAGAGAGAGACAGAGACAGAAACAGAGACACGCAGACAGAGAAAGAGACAGAGAGAGACAGACAGAGACAGAGAGAGATAGGCAGAGAGAGAGACAGAGAGAGAGACAGACAGACAGACAGAGAGAGACAGAGAGAGAGATAGGCAGAGAGAGAGACAGACAGACAGACAGAGACAGAGACAGAGAGGCAGACAGAGACAGGGACGGAGACAGAGAGACAGAGAGAGCTGTACGCATTACTACCATACTCATCCAACTTGTCTTCGCCAATTCTTTTCAAAAGACTTTCCCATGATAAAAGTTTTTAGTAGCTGCAGCTGTTTGCATCATTGTATCACATGAGCTGTTATAATACGTTACTAATATTAATACCGTATTTGGGCCTACTATTATAATTATGACGATAATGTTACTATTTATTACCATAATAATATGATGCTAGTATAATTTACTACAACAAGTATTATTTACTGCTAATTTGTTTGCTTCTTGGCTCGAAACAAAATTGATTGATTGATAAACACTATTTTTGTACAACTAAATGGCTACTCTCCAATGCTTCTTTCAAATTTTAAACTGTCAAATTTATAACTGTTTTGTTTCTTGAACACCTAGTAAACTTAGAGCATCTCCTGCCCAGTTATTTGGTGACATATTCATGATTGTGCTCCATCATGCATGTCTAGCCTTTGTCGACTTGTCTCCGACCACGCGGCCCTTCAAGCTCTTCTCTATGCAGCAACGTCTGAGCTTTTGGTTACGCCACCACGCACGGTGTCAAAACTGGTCCAACGAAAACTGGTCCAACGACAACTGGTCCAACGACAACTGGTCCCCAGACAACTGGTCCAACGACAACTGGTCCCCAGACAACTGGTCCAACGACAACTCGTCCACGAAATATCGATTCATCGACAAATGGTTCCTAGAAATTTTTTAGTCCATGGTTTTTTTTCAGCTTAAATAGAAGCTGATTGATGAGAAAACGTTTGAGAAGTGGAAGCTGTATGAGGCAACGCTTGGGAAATAGAAGCTGGATGAAGGTTCTTTTGCAGGTGAAATAGGAGCCGGATTGATCAAAACACATTTCAGAAATGGAAGCTGGATCAAGAAATCGATGCATGTTGGATGCATGTTGAGGTACATGAACGAAAATTACATCGGAGTTCATCCACCTTCCATTTTTGAAGCGCTTTCTCATTAATCCGGTTTCTATTTCTGTGGACGAGTTGTCGTTGGACCAGTTGTCGTGGAACCAGCTCGCACTTCTTCTATCAGACAGCGCCGAGCATTTTATTGTGGGTCGCGCCATCTAGAATGGCCTCTAAAGAGCCTTGCGACATATACCTAGGCTAAATTTACCCTGCTTGCAGGGGTTATTTTAACGTGCAGCTGGACACAAAGTGTGTAGTTGGGAAAGAGATTTGTGCAGTTGAAAATCAGATCTTGTGCAGTTACTTTTTGCCTAGTTGCGTGAACCGACGAGAAGTTAGTGGTAAAAAGTTGGACACAAACATGATCGTAACAGCCCAAAGTGAACATCTTTGAGGCGGTTTATTTGGGTGATATTTATGTTCAGGAAAAGAGCAGGCCTGTTGAAATTTGACGTGAACTATAGTAGATATGGTGATTACATGCAGTTTTCAAGTCAAGCATTAGACCGATACAGGCCCGGTTTAACCACTAGGCGAACTAGGCGGCCGCCTAGGGCGGCAAATTTCTGGGGCGGCACTAAAAGTTTTTAATTTTTAGTAAAGATCCGAGAAATTAATCTCTGGTAAACCGACCGACCGGGAATTGAACCCGGGCCGCGGCCCGCCGGCGTGGCGAGCGGGCTACCAACCCACTAGTCTACTCAGGATCTCCAAAGATATTGATGCAGTTGATCTAAGCAGTGAACTGAAAGCCACTTCAAGACGAGTTGCAAGGTGTACATCGCCACATGATGTACTAGACTTTATATTGAAAAATAATCTAACAGATAGTGTCCCCAACACTGTTATAGCTCTGCGAATTCTCTTGACACTTCCAGTTTCTGTGGCTAGTGGTGAGCGAAGCTTCTCTAAGCTCAAACTGATAAAAACATATTTGCGAACGTCCATGCTACAAGAAAGACTTGTTGGACTAGCTACTCTGTCAATTGAACATGACATTGCCAAAAACATTGAACTGATGGAACTCGTTTCTACATTTGCTAAAGCAAAAGCGCGAAAAATGAAGTTTTGAAATTACATTACCGGTATAATTCCGTATAAACGAATATACCATTACAGGGGCGGATCCAGGGGGGGCAATCCGGCCATGGCCCCACCGCCCACCCCCCCATTTAAAAATTGCATGGGACTTGGCCCCCCCATTTGGTTTCAACAAGCCATTAAATAAATGTAGTGCGAGAGAAAAACAGGACATGAGGCCCCCCTATTACAAAATCGCACGGGACTTGGCCCTCCCGTCGATTCAGCGGCGAATATTTCCCGAAAAATTGGTCGATAACTAAAAAAAAAAGGTCATCAGTTTTTTCGGCGGATGAAATGGTATTTTTTTACCCGGAAAATTGGTCGATGACTAACAAATTTTTCTCCTGTCTCACAACACCAAAAAATTTGCCCCCCCCTTCGAAAATTCCTGTATCCGCCCTTGTACCATTATATAGATTATACATGTTCTATTCTATTCTTCTTGTTTCTATTGAATGCAAATACGAATTAAAACAAAAGGCACCATAGCATTTTTGTGAAAGTTAGTATTAATTCAATCTTAGTTGCCGTGGGCGCGGGGTGGGGGGCGCAGTGCGACAGGTTCGCCTAGGGTGCCAAATATTCTGGCGCCGGCCCTGGACCGATACGACGAAGGTCACCCGTGTGCATGAAGTAAGAGCGAGGAAAATGGGTGATGTAATCGAAGACAAGGTTCTGTTAAAAATCACACACAGGCTGCAGACAGAAGAATTTGCAGTAGGCTAAATGTATGGGCGGATGCAGATTCAAGGCCTGTTGTAGGTTGATATCCTGATAAAGTTGTAAAGGCCGGGGTTATCCTTCATACCATAATGACAACTTCTTGACCATCGTAGTCAACTTTCTCCTGCTTTTGCCGCTTACTCTGACAAGCTGAAGCAGGAAGGGACGTAGACAGTCAGACGCATAAAGCAAAATGGTCTACTATAATATAACAACCCAAGTATCTAACTGGAGACAGGCGATGAAAAAGAGAAGAATTAATCAGGAAGACATCCAGACTGAGGTAGCCTTTCAGCCACACAGGCTATCCATTACATACACACATGATGTAGGATTGTAGGTCAATGCGTACTCAAATTTTCTTCCAAATTCTCCATATATCCCCAAATTTCACGCACCCTTTTTGAGTTTATGTGATCCCATCCAAAAATCACCATCCTCAGAATCTGAAAGATACACGTAGGCCTATGTTATTGAACTAGCATCTCGCACAGGGGTGTAGACTTAGATGGGATAGGATCGTGGAACGGAACCCGAAACTTGTGGTGGTGACGGAGATGCTTATATCTTGTATCCCCCAAATATTTCAGAAATATTATCACAAACATTATTATAGATTTCTACGGTGTTATCCACGCTGTCCATAATAATCAATTTTGATACAGATGACAGCCTAAACTGCCACCATTACGTTGTGCAAATAAAAAAACTTTAAGATACAGGTAGGGGGAATTATTCAAGTCTTAAACCACGTCTCTGAGTACCAAATTATGATTGAATTTGTCGAGGTAACAGCCTAAAATGCTATTACAAATTTACAACAGTGGGCAAATGACCTTTTTTCAAACAATGGACGAGAAAAGAAAATTATGAGTAATTTTTTCGCTACTTTGGCCATGTAACCAGAATGCGGGACGAGAGATACCCAAAGATAGCTGTCAACGGATATGTGCATGGTAAAAGAAAAAAGGGAAGACCAAAGAAGAGATGGTTCGACATGATACAAGAGGACTGTCGGGAGATGGGTTGGTCCATACAGGAGGCTACACACAAAGCTCAAGAAAGAGAGAAGTGGAGATTTTCCATAGCTGGGCGGCTGTCACGTGCGAAAGCATCGTCAAAGCCATAAGTCAAGTAAGTCAAGTAAGTCAATTTTTTCAAATGACAGCTTTAAATGCCAGATTAACAGCGTGCAAATGAAAAAAATTAAACAATAAGGAGGAGACTCTCTAAACTCTAAAAACCATAGCTGTCAGCATTTAAAAAGAGCAATTTTGTTCAGATGACAGTTACAGTGTGGAAATTCAGAAATGTAAACAATGGGGAGGGGCATTTATTGAAGTCTCAAACCATGCCTTTTGGCGTGAAATTTGTGAGCAATTTTTTTAAGATCACAGTCTTAAAGTTGCCATTATAATGTTGTAAAAAATATTTAAACAATGGGACGGGACACTTATTAAAGTCCTAAACGATGACTATCAGCACTGAAATGATGAGCACCCTCGCTAAATTACAACTTAGAATACCACCAGTGCAGTGTGGAAATTAAACAAAATTCGAAAATGGGATTGGTACATCACCTTCCAAAACCCCTACCCAGGTAGGTGCTCGTACATTGCAAATTATTGTCCTTCGGTCGCTCGTTCGTTTCCACAAGCCCAGGACCAAGTCTGCGGTTATGTTCACACAGGCTCTCATGAATGAATGACACCAGAGCTTGTAGCATAAAAAATTTCCAGCAGTCGCACCCTAAGCCAAATCATTGTGTGGCAAAATATCATTTACATGATGTAGATCGGCGACGCGGCTCCTGGTTAAAACTGCTATTAGCCAAAACAGTACATAGGCCTATTCGTGTTGATGTAGGTGTCAGTATAGGCCTATCGATCAATAATGACCATTTGGGAGGTTTGCTAATGATATTTATCGGTCTTACATCGTATTTTGCAGTTAGTGGGTTATATGTTATACAAAATTTGAAATTAGCTCAAAGATTTTATTTCTTGGGGAAATATCTCATCTTGTCTGCTAGCTTTAGCTTTAGCAAAACAATCTCATGCTGATCTTAATGACCAGGGTTTCAGAGCAGAAAAGCAACATTTAGACGTACCCTTACATAGGCCTACTAGCGAAACTTTGGAAGTGCCCAGGAACATAGGGCCATTTAACTTTATTACACTTAACAATCTTTCTGAGCTATTTCCAATTCCAGCAACAGCAGAGGATCTGCAAGGGATGTTTAAGGGATCTCTAGTCGATTAAGGATATTGAAAAGTCTAAACGTCTATGAACGTCTAGCTGATTTCATTCGTTAATTCATTTGGAGATTTTGCCATGATGAACTTTGAGTCAAACATTGTCATAACAATTGATTTTGATCTTTAATATGAATTTTTTTAAAGTCTGAAAATCTTAATATTCAAACATCTAAAGCTCCAGTCGAAGGCCAAGCGCAAAGCACCAGCTTATTAACGAGCGCCAACCAAAAGCTGCTTCAGCTTTGGGGGACAAGGACTTTCTTATGTCCAGTCTCAAAATACGTCATTTATATGCAGTTGAGAAAATTCCTTAAAATAACCCCTGCCTGCTTGTTATAAGTGGATTCATATATTTTTAAACCTAAATATATCATTTTGCGCAGAAATGAATGCTCTATCCAATGGTGTATTGCAAGTTATGATATCTAAAACCAAACCCAAAATCCAGGGGGGTAACCACCCCACCCTGGTAGTCCATGTTACAAAAAAACTTGGTAGCCTGAGGGTTAAGAAATAAGCCGTTATAGACATTTATTTTTTGCATTTTGCTTTGGATGGGCTGAGCCGCATTTAGGAAGGGGCTTAGCCCCCTACCCCCCTCTGGCACCGCCACTGTTTAGAATCTCATCTCAAATGTCTTCTTGTCATGTTTGTAGAACTTCCTTGATCGGTGCACATAAAGTAAAGCGTTTGAAACCAGATTTAACGATCTTGACCTTGGCGTGAACACTACTCTTTCGGTTCCTTCAAATGCTCTCGAAACCCGTCAATGCTCCTTTCCCATTCTTTTCCTCATCTCCCTGTCAGGCTGTCATGTGTAGTCGCTGTTCCAATTAGGTTTCCTAGAAAGATAAATTCTCCCTCAGTTTCAATATCCCACATCCACTGAGATCATTTTCACATCTATAGTCGAGGTATCAGGAATTTGGTTTTCTTGAAGTTTCTCGTTCACTGAGTAGATTGTAGAATAACCACAATTTCCTCTGTGATTTAATTCGTCCAACAATGCAGTCTATAAAGAAATTATCATCCGGAGACCTAAGACTGTTTACTGTGTTGCCGTTATAGGTCCTACTGCACGTTCTGTTCCATTGCATTGTTGATTTGACGAAATGTGTCTGGTTACCAGCATTGATCGCATTTAAACTCAAACACGAGTGACAGCCGTTTCTGCTACTGCTCTTACCATTCATTGCAATGTCAAGATGCACTCGTCATGAGTATCATCCTGACACTGCATCGGAGTAGCAACCTCAACCATGTTGATAAAAATAGGAAGTTTCTAAAACGTGTAATGTCATTTCTAGGTTACAGATAAATCATCAACAGGAGGACATTCCGGAGACAAAAACCAACAACTGAGAAGTCACTACGCCGAGAAGTTAAGGCTCTAACAAAGGCCGAGCTACGGTCTCTGCGAACAAGGATAACAGGTGCAGGACAGCTGCTGCAGAGCTCTCGTAAATAGAAGAGATCGTAGTCATCAAGGAAACACCAAACTGACCCAGATCGTGCATCATAGACCAGTGGCGTAGCAAGGTCTTGGGGGCCCCTGTGCAGAACTTAGGTGGTGTGCCCTTAAATGCTTGAAACTCCATTCGATTTCAAACAACAAAGCTGTGCAAAACGCCTGGCTCCTTTACGAAATTTGCATATTTAACACCAAAGTTAAATGAAAATAAACTAGCCACATTTTTTTATTATTTTAAGAAAATTTATCTAATGAAACATATTCTTCTCCATATCAGCAGAGAAAAATTTAACTAGAATACCATACAAAAATAATCACAAAAATTACTTCATCTCCTGAAGTATTAATCATCAATCACCCATAGGCCCTACTTAAATTCTCCAAGCTGTTGGGTTTGTAACCGTTTGTTGACTAAAAGAGCGGGAAAATGTAACGATCCGAATTTGGCAAGTGTGAAATGACTCAATCAAGTCTACGGCTAACCATCTACGGGGGGTCTAAGACCGAAATGCTAAAATGCTCGTTTGCACGCCTTCTCATGTGCAAAATTATCCACCACTTTTGAGGTGTCAAGCCTGAATCCATTGGTGATGTAACTGCTACCGTAGCCTCTGAAATTCGAGGCCTATTCGGCTCAGTGTCAATATTCATGTCAACCACCATCTCTGCACTGATCAAACCGGAATTCGATTCTGCCTCCATGCCTGATGTAGTGTAGTCATCGGTGCAAACTCGCTCTCCGCAGGCATCATAAAATTAATGAGCATTTTTTTCCATTTTGGCGGTCTTCTTTACCCGTTCTTCTCGTGCTTGTCGCTTAGCAGCGCCACTCAAGACTTAGGCATAACTTGGGGGACATAATGAGTGCCGTACGAGAGTTAAAAAATATACAATTTCCAAGTAAATACTAAATAGGCTATGCAGTTATCTTTTATAAATTTCACATTTTATTACAAAGATAATAAATTTTAAACGCGTCTGCGTAGACCATGACTCAATTATGTTTATACGTCAGTACAACTACTTCCGGCCAAACACTGCAAAGAGTAAAGATGTTTGTAATAAGGTAGCGTAATCACGGACATTCCGGCTGAAACCCAACAAATTACTGGGTGTGTACGCTGTAGATGTAGGCCTAGGTTTTAATACATTCTGAATATCCTTAAAGTAAAAAAATTACTCTGACCCCGGGGGGCCCCTGACAGCCGTGGGCCCTCGTGCACTGCACAGGTTGCACGCCCTATTGCTACGCCACTGTCATAGACACAATGGATGCGAGTGGATTCAAGATATTTCTAGCCACGCGCTGTGCGGAACTATATTCCCTATAAGGAAAGGTCATCTAGTCGTGTGTGGGAGTGTGTGCAAATGTTTACAAAAAAGATAACAGTTGTAATCCGTCATAAGCGGCTGTCTGCCCTGATATTAATTATCGAGGATAATATTATTATCGTTGTCGGTTTATTTATTGCGGAAGTTCCTGCGCTGAAAAGCTTTGTAGGGCATTCGACTTAGAATAAAATACTTGGCTACATGAACGTTAGAGTATATAGGTATCTGCTTTATGCCGCGTTTGCTTGCATAAACGTGGATAACAACCAGCACATCAAGATTTTCCCAAATTGTGGATAATAGCCAGCACATTAAGATTTGCAAAAATTTTCTGACACGCTTGGATCATGGATGTCTCCCGGATCCGCAAACCCATGAATAGGCCTATACTTCTGGATACGAAACTGAGTTTGATGCCTCGAAATAGGAGTGAAACAAAGAAAACTACCCGCCCTCGGTAAGAAAAATAATTGTTTCTGGATAAATAATATAAAAAAGAAATCGTCAGTTTTTGCATATCCAAAATTAAAAACAGAAAGAATCGGTAAAACGACAGATGGTAATTTATGGTGAGCGTGGTAACGTTTATTATCGTGATTGTAATGAAAATCCTGCGCTATCGCATACGCTTTACGCTGCTCTTGCACTAAGTATGATCGACTGAATGATAAGTTCAATGGGATTGGGAGATCAGTGAATAGCATTTAAAGACTTAAAGTCCATCATCTTTATTTTTTCCACTGGCAGACATTTTCAGTAGAGTTTGCCTTGACTCATTCTATTGCCTGACCATCTATGACACCAGTCTTGTCAATAATGATAACAATTATGCGTGACTCGTACTGTCACGGTGTGTCAATTCTTCCATCGCGATCAGAAGTTTAGCTGAAGGACAATGGACTGCAAAACACAAGCAGTCGATGATTGAGTGACTATAAGCATCTTTTTACAGTCGACTCTTCAACTGATTACAATTATGTGTATAATGGTGACACCGAAATGTGTCCTTAGCATCTGCATCATAAGTTGATGATTACTGTGGTAGTGATGACAGTGGAGACGATTATGGTAGCCACGAGTTTTATTATTAAGAATTGTGATTTGCCTGATCGTTTTTTTTTCCACTTAGGATGACGGAACATGCGAGTAAATCAGATGAAGAAATGACATCCTGGTTCATCACTAGCACTTGCCAAGTGATTCCAAAGTCGTTTTCCACTATTTATGATATCATGCATGACTTGTTTATGTCAGCGGAGCATGCTCCAAAAGAATATTCGATTTTGTGTGGCAGCGTTGCGGAGTTCTATATCCGACCACTAAATACTTGCATTTCTGACTCAGATTTTATAATGTGCAACGCTAGTCAGCTGGCCTTCAGCAACCACTTTCCGGTGTTGCCAGCTGATATGAGTGGCCTGGCCGAGACGATCACATGTTTCGAGATAAATCCATACCATCCGTATCCAGGGTTTGTTCGATTACGACTTTCAGGTGTAATGGACTATAACTGGAAGTACAAAAAGTACGAGTTTTACGAAACAGCTTATCCAGATCTCTACTACATTCTAGATATGACCGAAATTGCAAGTTGCTACAAGTATAAGACTTACCGTGATAGTCGTATGTCGAGTTCAAGCAATTTACCAAACATTACTTGTGGTCCAGCAGTTAGGTCTATATCTCAAACAAATTCTAACCATCTCCGTGGAGCTGATGCGGTCATAAGTGTATTTTGCCCTGCGTGGCCTAGAGAAGCCAAGAATTGGCCCATTCGACCAAGGAGATATGGATGGCCGACATCTGATGTAATCTCTGAGGTTGTACAAAACGGTTGTCATGTTGTTTATGTCCAGCATCGCCATTGTAGAGACGATGAACTACAGTGGAGATTGTCGTTTTCAATTGCGGAGGTGATTTTACTTCAGAGTTGGACTCAAACGCAGCAGATTGTCTATCATTTGCTGAGATTCTTTGCAAAGAGAGAATTGATAGAAGAGGATTGTTCAAAGGAAGATGAGATTCTCTGCACCTATCATTTAAAGACCCTGATGCTATGGACATGTGAAGAGATGTCGCCGGAATGGTGGAATTCCTCTACGGTTATTGCGATTTGTAGCGAGTTGTTACAAAAGCTTGCAAAATGGTTAAAGAGGAAATACTGTCCGAACTATTTTATTCCTGAAGCAAATTTATTTCACCAGCCATCAAGCTTCAAAATCTATGACAGGACTACGAAGCGACTTAATGAATTCAAAAATTCTGGCGCTCTTGGTAATTGGTTCGCAGAAACCTATATATTGCCAATAGCTCAAACACAATTTGATTTTCAGAACAATAGGGCAGTAATATCAGATTTCGTCGATTACGTGCTGCCTCTTATTGAATACCGGAAAGCGGTTCAATTAGAATCTTTGGATTTTGCGTTCTATTCCAGTTTCTCGAAGGCTAGCGATAGAATCACATGTGGCAAATGGTGTGGACTGCGCACGCGTTTGAAACATAGGCAGTATACTCAGAGGATTAATTCAGAGATACTTGGCACACGGACATTACTTCCAACAACAGAGAAGGTCTTGTGTTTCAAATATTATGACTCTCTGCTGTTTAACTTGCATTTTGTATATGGCTTATGTTTAGGGGAGATTTCATGGGATAGCAAGCTTATCATTGAATTTGTCCAAGGATTACCTATGCAGCTTAACAGCTTAAAGTCTAAGTACCATAACTTTCCAAACACGTACTCAGAACAAAGTAGTCGGTTTCCATTCTTGCGTGCTCAGAATTTGTTGAAAAATGTAACTGGATTAAATAGCCATTTAGAATTTCAACTGCTGTCTCTCATATCAAAAGTCTTGCTCAGAAGAGCTTTAAAATGTAACGATTCACAAATCAGTGATATTGTTCCTGCAGCTTTGACCTATCTAGCTGCTCTCCATTTTGCAACATCCGAATACAAACAAGCAATACGTTGCTGCTCGGAAGTCCTCTCAGCTCATAGGTCTACTTTTCAAATAAACAAAGAAACATTGAATGCAGGTTGTCTACTGTTTATTGACGATGTCGCAAGGATCGTTGGACTGTGTGTGCTTCACAAGAAGATAACTGAAGATAATCTTCATTATATCAACAGACGACTTTATCTTGATCTGCGTCTTTCACCAGATTTGTTTGCTCATTACATTGCTGCATTATCTGCCGAAAAAATGTCCACAACTTTCGATTTTTATCCTTATTTGTCTGATTCAGCGTTTCCTATGGACGAATATGTGAGGGCTTTAAGAAAACCGATATTTATTGCATCATTTAAAGCAGGTAATGATTTCAACACCGCTAGACGGATCGTATATCGCAGAACAGATCCATTCGCAGAAACCGATGCTGCTTTTATGAATCCTTTGATTGATGGCGAAATAATGAGTGATGCTCTTTTGAGATATGGTTTGGAAAAAATGTCATCGTTCTACAGTGTGCTTCGCAAAGACTTCGATGTCCAGTGCAACACAGTTGACTGCTATCGTGCTTTGTACCTCTATAAGTGCCGTCGATACGATGAAGTGTTGGATTTATGTGAACGAATTCTCTGTGAGAGTGATCTGCAGAACGACTTAAAGAAGCGTTCATTTGCGAATGTTTTGCTGATACCACCGCTTGACTCTTTTTTTGATGGAGACGCGCAGTCTTTGCTTGGATTTCACACACTGTTTTATTATTTGTCACCTTGCAATGGTGATACTGGAAAAGTTGACGTAAAAAACCATTCAGTATTTGAAAACTGCTTTTCCCGGCTTGTGTACTCTGACAAATGGCAACTATATGTATTTCTTAACTGCCATTACTACATTAAATATAATTATTTTCTTGGAAGACATTTTCTTGCAAGATACTTGAAGGTCAGATGTTGTATCGACTGTAATCTTCAATACGCAGATGCGATGAAAAAATTTGCTGCTACGAAAATTCAACATCCGTTTGAACTCATCATTCGCAAATTTCTCCTTCAAAAGCTTCGTATTTTTAAGATATAATACAAGTTTTGTCGCATAGACGATCAGGTTCTGTTTTCATGAGAAGTTTGCTTTTTGAATGTAAGCTTAATGTGTAATAATAAAGATTGAAATGTACTTTTGTATTTTGGTGTGACGTCCTAATATGTGTATATGTTGCACTGATGGATAACTCATCGTGTAGTTTTTAACTTCCAGATTACAAACTTGGTATGCATGTTCTCCCCGACGCAACCGTAAGCTAATTTCATCAATCAATTTCACAACGATGCCATTTTGTATTTGTATTTTAAAACTTGGGTCATTGATGCCTCACCATAATCTTCAAATAATATAAAAATTAATTTAAAAAAAATTCTCTATGCCAATTAATTGCTGTACGAAGATTGTCATACTTACCAGCCGAACATGGGAACCTACTTCTGAAACACAGAAAAGTAGAAGAAGAATCATCACACAAAAACGTGGATGACTTGAATCAAGATATAAGAGAAAAAAATGAATAAACTTGTGAAGGCAACAAAATTATGAAATGAATTAAATACAACTAATACGCTCAAAGATGTCAACGGCCAATTTTGGTCATGAGGCGTTGTTGAAATTTAAATATTATTTGACGCAATCACTTTTGGTATTCAAATAAATTCACCGTTATATAAAACAAACATGTATGAATAAAAGCATTGAACACCTTTTAAAAATTTAAAATTTTGTCATAAATAATTGACAATATCTTCGCCGTTAAAACTAGCTCTTAAGTGCTGTAATACGCCAAGTAAATTTCTGTCTAGGGTAACGGCCTCTGTTCTCATAGATCCTGGTCAAATCGGATCCACCCATCCATCGCCGTTCAGTAAACTGACAGCCAGGGATGCCACTCATAGCTTTGTGGCGTTCGCTATAACTAGACGCCACAAGATTTCGGTCGCTAATATTATTTTTATTTAATTGTTGATCGATTTTGGGGTTTCAGGGATCTGATATAATATTATATTTGTTTTATTTCGGTGCTTCGCGTGACCTAGATTTTAATGTTGATTTGCGCTTGACACGGGTCAGAGCGACCGCCGGTGTAGGCAGTTGCAGCTGCTGTTTAATTGAATTGGTATTTTCGCACGAAATTGTCGACCGTCGTTCACCGACTTCAAAGATATTACCGCTTGTCGTCGACGCGCGCAGGCCACTTTCTCATAGTTCGCCCGAGGTGGTCTAATAGACAGAGTGAGAGAGCAATACGGCCAGACAGACAAGCACAGACAGGGAGACGGATAGAGAGGTTCACCTGTAGGCGTGTGGGCCTGTGTATGTGTTAAAATAGCAGTGTGTTCACAAGGTTGAATCGGTGCATCTGTGGCCTACGAGATTGACGGCAGATGACGCTTTTCAGAAGGGGAGATAGACAGAGGAAGACAGCCACTGCAGACAGACAGGGAGACAGACAGGAGAGGGCGCAGGTGGCAGCTAATTCTTGCCGCCTTGAGACAGCTGCATAGCTGCTGGGTCGGCGCGCGCGTCTCTTTTGCTGCGCATGCGTAGTCGGTATGACGCGCTGCGATTCAGGCAGTCATAAAAGAGCAGCGCACAGTTGAGAGGCGGAGTTGCGGACAGAATTTCAAGGCAGTTGGATGTATCGCGGCTGATAGAAAGTTTCGTATTCGACCGTTTTAGTGAAGTGAGGCCAGGATAAAGCGCCGCTTGCACTAGTCGTCGAGATTCTCGGATACATGCACTAATACTGCCGGCGATTCCTTCACGGCATGGAGTCGTAGAAATTCGTTCACTGCGTGGAATCAGCGACGGATTTAGCTGATTTCTCTCGGGCTTTTCAACATCGACGCCTTCCTTGTGTTTTTCGTCGCATCTCCCGGAATTCGACAAGTCGTCGTCATTCTTCACATACCGTCGGCTTTGTCACACGGAGTGATATATCGTGGGCATTGAATCGTCAACGCTGTGCGCCCGTTATTCGAAATTGTGTTGCGAATCGTTTGTTTCGTGAAAATATTTGCCTAAGTGGCGTCTTTCTCAAACGGCTTGGATAAATAGCCGCGCTTTAGTCTACGCAACGTAGAAATTCGTTCATTGCGTGGAATCAGCGACGGATTTAGCTGATTTCTCTCGGGCGTTTCAACATCGACGCCTTCCTTGTGTTTTTCGTCGCATCTCCCGGAATTCGACAGGTCGTCGTCATTCTTCACATACCGTCGGCTCTGTCCCTTGTCTTTGGAAATAAGGTACGCTTTATAAGGGGAACTAATGCGATCGGTTATTTAGATATTTTGGGCTGAATTGAAATTGGCCGTGGGACTTGAGTGTAAATCGGGGTTAAATTTAGGCCTTCTCCGGTTGAAATGTGTTTGCATTGAAATGTGTTTGCATTGAAATGTGTTTGCATTGAAATGTGGTTGCATTGAAATGTATTTGCATTGAAAGGTGTTGGCATTGAATTGTCTGCATTTGATTTTCATTGAATGCCTTTGCAAATAATAAGAGATATTAATTAAACTTACTGACTTTATTCATTGGTTGCATTGAATGCAACTGACGTTGATTGAATACTTGATTGATTAATAAGAAACTTGCATTACACCTACTGACTATCATCTTTGTGAGCTATAAAGATAGGAGTAATTTCTCTAGCGCCATGGATGATTCTAGGGCTGCCACTCCTGCTCAACCTTCGAGGCCGCCCTCGTCGATTGAGATTTTACTGGAAGCAATACAAACTAATGCTAAGTCGTCTCATGAGGCTATGACTTCTATACAATCGTTTATGCAATTGCACGCTAGAGATACGCAAGAGGCGATTGCCTCGGTAGAATTAAATGTCTTGGCGGTGCAATCAAATGTCAGAGAGGAAATCTCTACTGTAAGGTCTGACGTAAGAGAGGAGATCTCTTCTGTAAAATCTAATGTCAGAGATACGCAGGATGCAATCACCTCAGTGCAATTAAATGTCAGGGAAGCGCTGACGGAGGTTGTGTCACGCTTAGAAAGACTAGAGTCATCGCCGGCACCAAGACCTGCTGTGGATTTGAACCCTGGACCGAGGTCCACCGCCTTTACCACTGCGGACGCGCCATACCACTCGACCATCGGCCTGGCAGAAAGTTTTGGGGCTAGGACTAAAGACTTCGCACATCCCAGTATACTGCGAAGAAGTGAGCGGTTGTCCAGCAAGGCTCCAATTTCATATAGGGAGCTAGGCAGCCGAGATAATTGGCCGCCTTTTAGACCTGGGAGTGACTTTGGTCAGCTAATCTGACCCCACTTGACCCTAAAGCGACTTGAGGTCGACTTGAAGTCGACTTGTCGGCGTCAAAACGACTTGACCCGACTTGGCAGAAAAACAACCGACTTCCGACTTGAAGTCGACTTCTGACATGGTAATAGCCATTAGTCTAGGTCTATGTACCGGGTCTTGTCTACGCACAGCTACTAATGCAAGAAGTCAAGCCAATTTTCCTGGCACGCATTATTTTCATTTAGGCCTACCAATGAGTAATGAGGCCTCAACGCTTAATTGATACATGAATTTGTTAAAGCGTTATTAAGCCCATTTCAGGCTGTATTTCAGTTTTGATAGTTTTGTGATGCTTTGGGCCATCTAGTAGCCTAGAGGTCCAAGACAATGCGACGGCAAATTATTAGACCTATGAATGTTAGCTTGTCCATTGTCTGCGATTATTCAGATTACACTCATTATTATTATTTTTTAAATATTAATATTAAATAAATTTGTAAAACGGGCAAAGTCTAAGATAAAGTGGGGAACCGCGGACTGGTTGCACTGAATGGCGTGATATGCAAGGCCTAATTTGTAATTCTGTTTTCAAAGTTATTTGGCCACTAGGCCCTAACATCATTCCGCAACTTAGCAAATAGCATTGCAAGCGCATCAACCTACAGGACTGTAGGCTACCACAGCTAGGCCTACTCACTGCCAGTAGGCCTAAAGTCTTTCATTGTCCAATTGGCCCTGCAATAGTTTTTCGGTCTGCAGACAACTGCAGATGCAGCGCACCAAAGTAGCGCCAAACTATCGGTTTATTTTAGGCCTTGTAGATCCAGCTTTCTTTGCGCCGAATTCACTGACCATGCACTAGAAGTTCACTGATTGCTTGATAAGCACACGTGCTAATATTTTAGCAACATTTTGTTTCACCATGCATTTTAATTAAACGCATGCCTAAGCGTGACGTTTTAACATAAAATAACAAATTATACGAATAGATCGGCAAACGGCAGTCTGCACGATAGCCTACCGGTAAAATAATCAGTAGCCTAAGTTGAGCAAAGGCCTCATTCATTCTTGTAAACACACTAGGTAACAAAAGCTGCTTAAATGTTGTCACAATCATTGGTTTGAAGAGACAAATTTAACTATGTTTGTGTCTCAAGTCGGTTTAAGTCGACTTGTGGCAAAAACAACTTCAAGTGACTTCTATCTTCAAAATTCGACTTGGGGTCAGTTGCGGTGAGCAGAAACGACCCGACCCGACTTGGGATGACCAAGTCGACTGGGGTCGACTTATTGGGGTCGACTCCCAGGTCTACCGCCTTTCCATCGCTGGGATTCGAACCCGGAAGTCACCTCATCCTGTCCTCCCTCTATCTCTAAGAACTATCATCCACAGCAGCACGCGGCCTCATCGTGCGATGATCCGGAAGTGGCGACTCCGGGGATGACGATGGGGGCGGGCGTTACAGTTGTAGTAGTAATGGTTGTAGTAATGGTTGTGGTGGTGGTAGTAGTAGTGGTGGTAGTAGTCGTGGTAGTAGTTGTTGTAGTAGTAGTGACAGTAGTAGTGCTGGTGATTGGGCTGGTGATAGTAGTAGCTATTTTAGAAGTTGTGATGGTTGAAGTAGCAGCAGCAGAGGTGGTGGTTATGGTGAGGGGAGGTGGTGGTGATGGTAGACCATGTAGTATGCATTTTGTCTTACAACACTGTCCCAACAAAGATCATTAGCGTCGACGTTCCTCTTCTTCGAGGCTTGTCAGAGTAGACCTAGAAACAGTGAAGTTACTAATGACTACCCGATGCAAATCTTACCCTTTTTATCTGTGGCTGAGCTAGGAGCGCCTCTGAATAGTTCTTCTGAAGAGGCGCAATATAAATTCTCGAAAAAAATGCATGAATAAAACAACATCATTATTGCATGGCTTCCCAATTTTGGTAGTTTATTAGTTCTTGCAATGCTTGGTTTGTGTACCATTTGCTATTATTTCTGCTAATTGTGTCCTGGTAAGTAATTCATGACCGTCTTGGGCAATAGAGATATGCGGATTCCAGTGCTGCACGTCACCTTGTAGGCCTATTTATACTCACGTCTTCAGTTATTCGTTATAATAGCCCAGCAGCAGCAGAACTGAGCTGCTGGACTAGCTGCTGGACTAGATATACAAATAAATTAATATAATAATAATTGACGATTAGGTGCCGTTCCAGATGTTTTTATTCTGTTCTTAATTAATATTTAAGTCCCTGAGGGATCCTAAATACCTCGGGGCAAAAAAAAAAAAAAAATAATAATAATAATAATAATAATAATAATAATTATGTTATTGAAATCTTAAAACACGCTTGTTATCAGTACTACTAAAATAACTGAGTAGCCTAATTTTGCTTAAAATGACATCTTAAATGGTGGAAACTCACAAAAAATATTACTGTAAATGTAACCTATATTTATTGAAGTCTTAGGCCACTCTTATCAGCACAGGGGTATTGTTAGGCCGTATCGGTGTCAGGTCACTCATAAGGCAGGCCTAATTAAGTGGTCTAGTAGTTGCAGAGTATGAGTGATCTAGGAGGTTTAAAACACTGTTGATGAATTAAGAAAATTTGGCCGGAAAACTTCGAAAGACTTTAATACTTAAAAACTTAAGCCATGCAGTTTTGTGGGTTTACAAATCCGGTAGGCTTGAGAGTTGAGACGACCTGCTGCGCATGTGCACACGATATATTGATTCTGCATTAACCTGCTGGCATATAGGCCTACCCGAATCCCAAGCCTTATAGCACTTCATAGATATTTTATTTCCGTAAACTGGAAGTTGGATCAACGATGAAAACATGATATTACTGCTGACGTATTGCAGTATCATTAGAAGCTGGATGAGCACATTAATTAGCAGAAGTAGAAGTTGGATGAGCGACGAAATCATTGTTTTATGCTAAATTGTAACTGTAAAACTAGAGGCTGGATGAACGATCAAAATATTTTTAGTCGAAGTAGAAGTTGGATGAATAGCGGAACTGTGATATAGTAGAATTAGAAGTTGGATGAGCGATGAAAAAATGACTAAAACATGTTCTAAATAATTTTACCATGCTATACGGCTTGGGATTCGGGTATATGCAACCTTCTGCATCCGCAAAAGTGCACTCTAATGTCGCTACCGCCATCTACTGAATAACATAACATAACATTTTTTTATTCGGCAACCAACTCATTCATTACACAAAGTTTATAAAGTGGGTTTCTATAATATGTTGCACTTTTGCAATGATTAAATTAGAAAATTTCAATATTGATTTTTTTTATTTTTTAAAGTCCTAATTGATTCATATTGTTATAGGTAGCATATGTGTCAAGCAGCAATGCACAGAATTCAATATTTCTATTAAAAAGTTGAAAAACAAATTTTGTATTCGTCATGGAGTTGACACGCGTCATGGAGTTGACATCATGCAGTTGATGCTCGAACGGAAAGTCTTCAGGCACAAACAAGAAGTATATCTAGTAACCATCAGTTTATTAAACTATTGAGGATGAAGAAATATTTGCTAGATTAAAAAAAAACAGCTCTAGCAAAATGTACAACTTCCTTTCTAAGAAGCTATAGATAGTGTACCGTAACATAAATCCTCTATCAGGTAATCCACGAACAGGCATATTAATCCTCGTAACTGTCAGCCTGAATGAGACGTACAGCTTCAGCCAAGTTGAACTTCCTTGTACAAACTCTTTGAGGACGAGTAGATGGACCAATGGCTCGGTTGTCTATTCTCTGCTTTTTATTTCGTGACTTCTTGTCTGTGGCTGAGTTTACTGCCACATTGCCGGTCGATGTTGTTGCTGTGACAACAGATGTGGTTGACAGCAGTTCTCGTCGACATTGGCCGATTGTGTGGGTGTTCAGAGATTCTCGAATTAAAAGACTGATACAGCTTCCAAACTTTATTAAAGGGACTTAAACAATATTGGATTGCTGCACAATGTTTGGAAAATTCCGCCTCCATGACAGTCTGTCACCGCCATGACACGGACATGATGCGGCCGTGTCAGGGAGGTGACTGTCAGTGAGGTGACAAATCGTTTCATTTTCAGTAAAATCTGCTAAACGCTAAATGGAGCAAGTTCGGCTATGTTAACAACACAAACAGGACTTTATCACTTCCATAAAAAACACATAACATTAAAAGTTTAACTTAAGTATTCCCGATTATTTGCGTCATTTTGTTGACTTCTATTTAACATACGCAGTGTGAAGATTATCTATTATTTTTTATAGTTTGTAAATTAAAGACAAGATTGGCCGCAATTGTTTATCAAAAGTAATGGTGGACACGAAATGACAAAATGCATGCTTTTAAATACTGTAAAGACTACTAACCGTTATAACTGACAGCGAATTCTGTTGGCGTCATGGCGGTGACAATTGCCTCTGGGACACAGAACTTTGCCTCATTAAACTTGAATTAAAATGTAACTATCAGCTGAAACATTATATTAAGCATGTTTTATACTTAAAACAATCCATAACTAATAACAAATAGCAAAGAATTGTGCATGCATAGCGCACAATTTAAAATATTTCGATTTTCCTGACTCTAGTGAGCAGGTGGGACAAAACAGGCTTAATGGGATTCTTCAACTTTGCAAGTTATAAAGTCATCGAAATAGTTAACTAACTAATTTTTTTCAAAAATATTTTGATGTTAATTTGGTTGTCTGAAACACAGCTAGGTAACGGATTAAAAATATGTTGCCAGAAATCCTTTGAAGAGTATTTTAATTGATCAGGACAGCAAAATGGATATATATTGTAGAATCCCTCATAATTATACATAATTATGTAGTCTAATATGTCGGCTTACCCAGGAGACCCAAAAGGGGCCAAAGGTCCCGCTACTCAGGGCCACCTGAGAGAATTGAGTTAGAAATATGCTGTACGGCTGACTGGCAAATAAAGTAGCTTCATGAGCAATAAATTCTTAACTAGAATAATATAAAATTATACAAACAAAAGGTGAGTTATAAGAGTAGAGTAAAATGGGTAATTGAACCTATTGGTGGCCACGTACCATTTAATGGCCAGTTTTTAATATCATTTATCTCACCATCAACGAGGTTTCTAAATAAGCAGCTGTTACATTTTCGATTTCAATTTTCATGGGTATCTATCTTAATAAATACTTCTCGTGATCACGTGATGTTAGCCTCGTTTCCAGAGCTACGAAAGTTTCAGCTGGGAAAGTCGTAAATATTGCTTGTTTTTCTTCGTCCAATTTGTAAATCCAATCAGATTTAGCGTTCGCCAGGTTCGTTTGACTATTATTATGTTATGTTTGATCCACAGCAGATTAATTCTTTTATTTAAAAATATAAAGTCGGTGTGCTGGTTAAATGAGAAGAATTTCTAAATTAATTTCTTTCCAAATGACCGCATTTTACCATTTAATGGTCGGGTTGATACCATATAGTGGCCGAGGTGATACCATATAGTGGCCGGGTTGATACTAAATAGTGGCCATGGCCATTAATTGGTATCAGGGTGGCCATTAAATAGTTAAACTCCACACAACTGTTGTATGGATAGTTGGTTAGGCTAGTTGTTGGGGCTAAGATTAAGGGTCTTCCATTTATTCATTCATGAATTTATATAGCGCCTCTTCATGGAAACTACTGAGAGGCGCTCCTGACTACAGCGTGACCAGAGTAGGCCTACAGTTTTAGGCTTAGTGCAGAACTAGTCAGAAAGAGTCACAAGGCTGCAGGCACAGCTCTATGGGGAGCCCGTTAAGGACCACTGGGTATAGGCCTATACCAAGGAAAAGATGGTTTCTTACATTTAGGCCTACATTGTCTATTTTTACCTTCATTATCAGGTGAACAATGAATCCGTTAAAGAAACAAAAGAGTGGAGAAAAGTCAAAACGAAAAAATCGTGAAGTTGTTCCACGTGAAAAATCCAAGCGTTTCCAGTGGACCGAAGCGGAAATGAAAGCACAATGCAACATAGAAAATGTCCAGAGTATGAATTGCAATGATGGAGAAGTTGAACCTTTAATTACCTCTGCAGTGGTGCAAATAGACTCTGATGCTGGCAACAAACAAATGAACGATCATGGACATGGAGCAAGTGACCATAGTATGAATTGCAATGATGGAGAAGTTGAACCTTTAATTACCTCTGCAGTGGTGCAAATAGACTCTGATGCTGGCAACAAACAAATGAACGATCATGGACATGGAGCAAGTGACCATAGTATGAATTGCAATGATGGAGAAGTTGAACCTTTAATTACCTCTGCAGTGGTGCAAATAGACTCTGATGCTGGCAACAAACAAATGAACGATCATGGACATGGAGCAAGTGACCATAGCAATCCCACTCCGGATGAAGGTGCAGCAGCTGAAAACAGACCATGTGGAATTTTACTAGCGCTAAGTGCATTCGAATGCTCTTTGCCTGCTGACAGGTTGAATTTATTTCAACAAGCATATGCTGCTGGCGAAGATACTGAGTTCCTTCAAGACCGGTTCTATATGACATGGAAGGGTTTGAAGGAAATATCGGTTTTAGAAGAGTCGTCATCTTTGCTGAATTTTTCGACTGCTTCAGTGGATCTGAATTCACTTGAACATGACGTAATTCAGCAAAATGAAGATCCGGTAAACATTTCTTTAGGTCCAATGGATATGGATATCTTCCTATCTGGAGACATATTGGATATTCATTTAGGCCTTCCAAGCAATGATAACTGTGAAGCAACTGACGAAGTGGAAGCTTTGTTAAGCATCAACTCCAGCAGGCCAACAGCACAAGCACAACCTGAGGTTCTAATTTCCTTCCCGTTCCAGAATTCCTCAAGTCCAATGGATCAAGACTCTGATGTACTTCCATATCCAAAGCCCCAACTGCGACAAAGAAAAAGGAAGGATGGCCTTAAATCAAATGATAAATTTTTTGTTTTAACATCTAAAGAGGCCTATGAGTCAAAACTAAAGGAAAAAAATGCAAAGATTGAAAAAGAAAAACAGAAAATTGAGAAACAGAATTTACAAAAAGAGAAAAAAGAACAACTGGCTAAAAAGAAAGAGTCTAGGCCTAAAGAGAAAGCATTAAGCCTTCGTAAAGCCAAGAACAGTGCACAAAAGCCGTCTCAAAAGCAGGAACTAAGAAAAAAAGCTCCAGCTAGAAAACGCATGGAAGTAAACTGGCAGTGCAGTGGGTGTAACGGTTTATACTTTGATGCAAAGAATCCAAAGTACAAAGAAACCTGGATTGAGTGTGTCGAATGCTCGAAGATCCGCTATCACATGTCCTGTGCAGTTGGCCATGGGAAATTCGACAACGATGATTCTGATGGGGATTTTACCTGTTCAGTTTGTTTCCAGTAGGCTGGGTCCCATTGAGACTAACTGCAAAACAAACACTTGACAGAAATTCTCCATGCATGATAGGCCTAGGGACCACTTTTTATGTGTCTTGCTTTTGAGGATATTGTGGTTACTATAAATCAGTGCTAAGAAAAGTAATTATTAAAGCAGGTAGGCCCTACCAACCATACCACTATGGCCTAGGCTATAGGGCCTAAGTTCCAGGGTAATTGATTGCTTCTTTCTGCTAGTTTTAATCCAGAGTGCCTAGCCTACTGGGCCTCTAGCTGGTTGTGCATTTACAGAAATTTCAGATTTTGATTTACAGACATCAAGTTAGGCTTTTCATATTTTGCTTTCTAAGAGCAAATAACTTGTGTAATATAGGTTAGGCCTAGGCTATTGCTATTAAATACTAGGTTCCAGAAGGCTACGATAACAATATATAGGCCTATATATAAACAAACGAACACTAAGCCGAGGCTAATGTTTGACACAATTGCTAAAGTTTTATATTTTTAGGTTTTGTTCTCCTGGAGATGTAATTTGAAGACATTCTTGTGTATTATTGCTTGAAATATATTTGGTGTGTCATTAGGCCTAGCCTATGCCAAGTAGGCCTATATGTACATGATATTTTCCCAATTGGATCAATGGAACTATCTGAATTGTACCAAATGAATGGTCGTGGCTACTAAATGGTACTTGGTGGCCATTAAATGGTGCTTGGTGGCCATTAAATGGTATTTTTCTGGTCTTGTGTTTTGGATGATTATAGCAAGCACAGACTGTTTGTAAATTGATATGCCTGGCCATTATATGGTATTACAGAGGGTACTCTTCATACATAACTAAATCTATATGGTGTAGCTTATGTAGGTTCTGCAGAGTACTGGTCAATTAGAACTTGTGGCCACTAAATGGTACAATTACCCTAAAATCAGTGCAGTTACATACATGGAAAAAAGTGCACACTCCCACATTAAGGTGACTTGTCAGTATTTCCCCAGAATGTTAGAGGTTTAGATTCCTTGTTGGATATAGGCAGAAAACTCCCGTTTGAAAATGCGATAAGACGGCAGGGAGCGAATATCAAGAAGAATAGGCCTACTATTTTATGTTCTTGGTCCAATAAGCTTACATTTTTTAGATGTGAGCCTTGTATTAGTGCGGGCAAAGGGAGTATAAAAAGGATTAGTATTTCCAATATCAGTGCGGTTTTTGAAATAATCTCTAGCCTATAGGTAGCTAGTTGGCAGTTGATTATAGGTATATCGATACATAAATATTTCAATTTGTAATTGCCTTATTTGACCTGGTTGTAGTATCGTGTTGCTCGTTTTTGGAGGACAAGAAGTTTCGAGAGGTTTGTCTTATAAGCTTAATATGCAACAGTACTGTTAAAAATTTACATTAATAAATCACCCATGCTTCCGTATGACACTAATTATACTCTCGACTCCTTGCCCTCAAAGTTGAGGGCGGTGCAAACATATTTGCGAAATTGCTACCAAAGATCATCTTGTGTACCAATATTTAACAATTTGCGTTCAAACTTCAATATCTGTGTAGCTTAATTGACTTTTAATTTAATTTTGTTTTCTTCATTGACTGTTGGTGCTTAATTAAATAGTATTTTTGTTTAGATATTCTTAAAGCTGCTCTCTGACAATAATCGAATGAAGGAACGAACGTACGGTGGTCGGTTGCATGGCTAGAGCGGTGGGCATATACCCGAATCCCAAGTCTTATAGCACTTCAGAGATATTTTATTTCCGTAAACTGGAAGTTGGATGAACGATGAAAACATGATATTACTGCTGACGTATTGCAGTATCATTAGAAGCTGGATGAGCACATTAATTAGCAGAAGTAGAAGTTGGATGAGCGACGAAATCATTGTTTTATGCTAAATTGTAACCGTTAAACTAGAGGCTGGATGAACGATCAAAATATTTTTAGTTGAAGTAAAAGTTGGATGAATAACGGAACTGTGATATAGTAGAATTAGAAGTTGGGTGAGCGATGAAAAATGACTACGGCGGGCCTGTAGGCTAATGTGCAGAGTACGGATTCGATCCCCGTCCGAGGCGGCTACTATTATTATTATTGTTGTTATTATTATTATTATTATTATTATTATTATTATTAGGCCTCTATTCGTTTATATTCGTTTAATGGTAACAAAAACTGATAGACACACCACTATCAGGTACAAAAAACAGTTTATCAAATACAATATAATACCTATAGAATGCCTTTAACCTTGACTGTTGGATTTGTCTTAGGATGAAAGCATAAAATGAGAGAAATTACAAAATGAATGATTCTATGTTTATATAGGCTACCATATGCTAATGAGATTAGACTTTTTTTTATCATTAATGAGCATATGGTGCCTTTCTATACAAAACCCGACAGATCTAATGTCTTTCATCTTTGGTTGGCAATACAAAGTTGTGAGGGCGTGACCTCAATAGGTAGAGACGATCAGCAAACGGTGGGAAAAGCGGTCGAAGAACATGGAAGTCGTACTATGAGAGTATAAATCAGTCCACCTACTCGATCTTTGTCGGCCTGTGTTAAGTGCTCGCACTGGTCGGTCCCTACGCTTGGCTGATAGGGAAGTACTCTTTGTCCCGTTTGCTCGTACCTCCATCATGCAAAGTCGTGCTTTTTCTGTGGTTGGCCCGGTGGCATGGAATGCCCTTCCACTTGAGCTGCGCCTGTTCCCTAGATCACTCTCTGACACATTCTGTAAGCACTTAAAAACTGTTCTGTTTGTTCGTACTGGAGTTGGGAGCGCCTCTGAGTAGTTTCCTTGAAGAAGCGCTATATAAATACTCGAAGGAATGAATGAATGAATAAATACAAACTCAGCACATTACCATAAATACAATAGAACAGATTACTATACAAAATAATACAATTGAGACGGGTGAGATCAGATATCGTGACCCATAATCTCTTTAACCTTTTCCCGAACTCTTGACGTCAGCTGATCCTTAAACCTTAGCATGGTATCGTCGCGAGTGACGTCCTGCATCATTAGCTGACATTCCTTTTCGGAAAAGTGGCACTTCTTGTAGTGCTGGTTCAGTCCGTCCGCCACATCCACTTCCACGTCGCCAGCGTACTTCGAATACCCCTCCAGTCTACCCCAGCAGAAGTGGTTGTGCATTCTGCTGCACGCCCTCGGGTTTATCATAGACTTAACCGAGTACCCCTTGTTGCTGACGGGTACTTTCTCTCGATGCCGGAGCACGGTGAGGTATGGTGATATCGACTGGTCCGGTTGACGGTCCAGGAAGAAGTAGTTGTTGCGGAAGACATATCCCGTAGCGGGCTGAAGACCTCCAGCGGCTTGTTTCGTATCGAGGTACTGGACGAGTTCTCGGAGGGTCCCCTGGCGGCGTGGAAGGATGAATTCATCGAAATCCAGCACGAGGATCCAGTTGAATGAGTACATGTGGCGGAGGACACAGTCGTTGATGGTCGGGGTGCTGTGCAGTCTACGATGATCGCTGTCGGGATTCAAGGTCAGGTTGTCGGTCCTGTGAAGGTCAAGAAAACCCTCGTGCCTGTAGTGTTCGAGGATTGCAAGTGAGATTCTGTTGAGTCCGATGTGGGCCACTCCAACGAGTGTGACTCCGAGGAGGCGCTGAAGCTCGAACCACTCGATCAGCCGATACGGATCGATGGATTTGTGCGCCACCGGAACGCAGACCGCGAAGTCGTCACGCTTGGCTGGTCTGACTGGTACCTGAACAGGTATGCAGGATGATACGGCTGGCTGACTTTTCAACTCCTTTACCAGATCTTTCTTTACTTTTACCTTCTTTTCCATGACTTGTTTCTGCTTGTCCATCTCCTGCTTCTTCGGTTTCTGTTGCTCCTTTTTCTTCTTCTCTTTCCCTTCCTCCTCTTTCTCATCTCTCTTGACCTCAACTATGCTGACCGCAAATGGAACGACATTCCCAGCGGAACAGCTGAATATGTACTCCTGCACGTTCTTTCCATCCAGGCCCCACCCGCCTCCGATCTTCATTGGTTCTGGCTCCAGCGGTGTCTCCATGACCCCGTAGTCATGGTGAAGGCGGCAGCTGAATGGATAGCTATCAACGGTGTCTGCGACTGCGATGATACGGATGACTGGAGCGGAGGCGAGACCGGAACGGTCGTCGAAGATGGCGGAGAAGACGAGGAAGCGAATGGATGGACTGCTGAAGTTGAACCACCGACCGTCGTCACGGTGTCTTCCACGGCACCTAGTGACGGTAACATAATTATTATTATTGTGTGGCTGATAGATAACTGGATTGTGGGGTCATGTTGTCTCGAGCGCAGAGTAGGAGGAACCAGATTTGCTTAGTTTAAGAAGGATACGCCCCCGTATGATCACAATTATATCATAGAATGAGCGGATGACAACCAGTTATCAGAGGGTCGAATTTTACTGTCTGGCAGCCATGCAAGGCGTCAAAGACGTCCTACTGCTCGTTTTACCAATTCCATCTGCAGAATGGAGGGCTGAGTGGACTTTGTGATGGTTGTGGGAGGCAATTCACGTCTGTGCGCTCTTCATCACAGAGTGCTGCCATTACCATAAGCACCATCCTCTGATGGTGAGGAATTTTTAAGATAAAAAAAGTCCAGCCTATTATGAAGTTCGTTTGAAGCCGGATTTACTCCGTCGGCGAGATAGTTTTTGATCGCTCGTGTCAGCTGTTGTCGCAATGGGAAAAAAAGCCAACCCAGCTCACATCCTTAATTATTGATCAATCGCAATAGCAGACTGCATCCTCTTACAGGAAGGTGGTTAATAACCGGATTTACTTGCAATTAATTATCATATCTGCTTTAATGTTGCTGGAGTTTGGAACATTAATGCATTGATTAACAATGCCAAACCGAGACTCTACCGAGTCAATAAATTATTATGGTATAGCCTACTCTAAGGTTCGTATGCAATACTAGGCTATGCATACTGTACAAACAACCACAAACGCACAATGAAATCACACAATCCAACACATAGAAACAAAGACACACACACAAACACACACGCACATGTATAGGCTACACAACAGTGACAACACACACAAACACATGCAGTGTTTTCAGTAAGTAAGTAAGTTCCTTGATTAACCAAATTTTATTAATCGTACTTTGGTCTATAGAGAAGTCACATAAACACTGCTAGAAAGTAATTAGCAACCTGACCATAATAATTATATTATTGTCGAGTTATCTAGACTCTAGAGATGTAAGTAATTTCAAACTAATATATTTATAACCTAAACAGCGAGATGGAGAGCGAGAGAGAAACATAGAGACAGAGACAGCCAATGACATAGACAGACAGAAACAGAGACAGACAGACACACCGAGACAGAGAGACAAAGACAGATTGAGACACAGACAGAGAGACAGACAGAGACAAAGGCAAAAACAGAGACAGGACTGATTGTGACAGATAGTGATAAAGATAGACAGAGATAGAGACAAAGACAGACAGAGGCAGAGGTAGAAGACAGAGACAGAGACAGACAGAGGCAGATAGTGACAAAGATAGACAGAGACAGAGGCAGAAGACAGAGACATAGACAGACAGAGGCAGATAGTGACAAAGATAGACAGAGACAGACAGAGGCAGAGGCAGAAGACACAGACAGAGGCAGAGGTAGAAGACAGAGACAGATAGAGGCAGAGGCAGAAGACGCAGACAGAGACAGATACAGGCAGAGGCAGAAGACACAGACAGAGACAGACAGAGGCAGAGGCAGACAGAGACAGAGACAGACAGAGATACGCATAGAAGACGAAAGATGAAAAGAACAGGAGGTTCAAATTTTTTACCTATAGCACGGACTGTTCGGTTGGACCATGCTCAACTTTCGCGAATCGCCCGACACTCGATCGTTTTTAATGGGTGGACAGATAGCCAGTCCTTCCTCCTGTCTGATGGACCCGGTCTCTTCCATTTGAAGCACGAGGTTACCGGGCAAGGGAAAAGTCCAATGCGTCAGGATAAAAAGAACTAGAAACGCCGCCGCAGCCTGTAAAAAATAATTAATTGCCAGTAATTATTGTTGCAAGCGTTGCGCTTATGTGGGCCAGTGATACGGTTTGTTGGTTTTGTTAGAATGATGTGATTTGACTGGGAGAAAGATTCAACAAGGTCAGGGAGTGAGACAGAGATAATGGCACATCTATTATATGGATTGATTCAGCAAGGTTAATGTTAGATGAACAGATACACTGCAGATACATCAGCAACGCACACACCCACACACGCCAACACACACGTGCACACACACATACACACACGCACACACATACACACTCACACACACTAACGCTACCACGCACATACATACACATTCATAGCCTACTTATATAGTAATAATTATTACATAATACCAATTCAGGACGGTCTTGGGCAACAGGGATAAGCTTATCCCAGTGCTACAAAATATTATGCTTATGAAATTATACTTCCGTCCGCAGTTATTTATTTTAATAGTTCAGTAGCAACAGAACTGAGTTGTTGAACTTGAAGCAAAAATAAATTATCATTGTCATAATAATAAATATATTTCTGAAAATCGTAAACGATTCCTTTATCGGTACTGAAACAAAAGAGTAATTTTGGTAACATGACGAATTAAGCTTACATTGCTGTCATTCAATGAGAAAACTCAAAATTAAATTATTTATTGAAGTGTTTGACTGAAATAGTAGAGCACTTATTATTAGATGAGAGCTTAAAGTGCTTCCAATGCGATTTAGACATCTAAAAGTATTCTGGTGTGGAAGTACTACGTGCCTTGGCGATCGTCCGCCTGACGCTCGTTTGTACCCCGTCCCCACCCCCACTCCTGAGGTGGGGGGAGCAGTGATCATTACTCATCCTCTTAATTTTCTCAACTGCAAGGCTACACTGTTATTTTACAACAGTTAAGTATACCCTTTCCTCGATGAAGGTTTACGACGATTGCGCATTGGCCTATTATCTTTTCAGCCTCATCACTGCAGTCTTTAGGTTTCAGCTGTTTGTATATCGAGAACGGATTGGATTATGAAGGGCGGCAGTAAAATAAGGACCTCGAAGTTTGGAATTAACAAATGTAATCTCTTATCAATCAATCATAGCAAACAATCATAATTTATGTAGCGCCACTTCAAGGTACATGTACGTAGGCTACTCAGAATATAGCAGTGATAGCTGTTCACAGTGTGAGGATTGCGCAAAAATAGCTGGGGGTTGGACTATGAGTGGGTGTGTAAAAAATACTTTACTACCGTTTCAAATCCGGAGACTTGGGACCATTGGCTTTCTCAATGAAACCAGAACAATCAACATTTACAATGTAGCCGATCTCCTTTCATTTTGCGGCAAATTTCTTAACTCTCAGCTTTAACCTACTATTAATTTTTGCGCTCTCACTGTTTATCAGAGTAAACGTTGCTCATAGTCTTATATCTCCAGGATCTTGCTCAAGAGGTGTCTGAATACACATTTTGTCTATCATTGACACTATGGCCATTTTAATTTTTTAGAAATTTGAAATTCATTGCTTTAATAGCAAAATTATTGATCTGACAGATTCCTTATTTGCCAACGTGATTGTCATCTTGCTAAATGACTTCACAGTGACGTGCAGCTACGATGGATGGAACCCTGTTTCTTTTTAAAATGGTAATAATAATGATCATCTATCGATGTCAAGTCTCATCTCAGCCTGAGAGGAGACTGCCAGCCTATTGACTGATTGGCTATTGATGAATGATGAATGGCGAAATAAATTCGATTGCAAGATGGAAAGGTAAAGAGTGCAACCTTCTCGTGCATAAGACGCAGCTGCGAATATGATTAGGCTCACTGTCACGATTTTGAAACAGAAATCATAGGATGCAAACTTTTCGGATTTCATTGGTGGAGATGAAGTGACAAAGACAGAAACAGACAGAGACAGACAAAAACAGACAGAGACAGACAGAAACAGACAGAGACAGACGAAAACAGAAAGAGACGGACAAAGATATACAGATACAGCAGAAACAGACAGAAACAGACAGAGACAGACGAAAACAGACAGAAACAGACAGAAAAAGACGAAAACAGACAGAAACAGACAGAGACAGACAGAAAAGGACAGACACAGACACAATAGACGGAAACAGACAGAGAAAGACAGAGACAGGCGAAAACAGACAGAAACAGACAAAAACAGACATAAACAGACAGAGACAGACAGAAACGGACAGACACAGACACAAATAGACGGAAACAGACAGAGACAGACAGAAACAGACAGAGACAGACAAAACAGACAGAGACAGACAAAGATATACAGAAACAAACAGAGACAGACAGAGACATACAAAGATAGACAGAAACAGACAGAAACAGACAGAGACAGACAGAAACAGACAGAGCCAGACAGAAACAGACGGGATCAGACAGAGACATACAAAGATAGACAGAAACAGACAGAAACAGACAGAGACAGACAAAAACAGACAGAGACAGACAGAAACAGACAGAGACAGACGAAAACAGAAAGAGACGGACAAAGATATACAGATACAGCAGAAACAGACAGAAACAGACAGAGACAGACGAAAACAGACAGAAACAGACAGAAAAAGACGAAAACAGACAGAAACAGACAGAGACAGACAGAAAAGGACAGACACAGACACAATAGACGGAAACAGACAGAGAAAGACAGAGACAGGCGAAAACAGACAGAAACAGACAAAAACAGACATAAACAGACAGAGACAGACAGAAACGGACAGACACAGACACAAATAGACGGAAACAGACAGAGACAGACAGAAACAGACAGAGACAGACAAAACAGACAGAGACAGACAAAGATATACAGAAACAAACAGAGACAGACAGAGACATACAAAGATAGACAGAAACAGACAGAAACAGACAGAGACAGACAGAAACAGACAGAGCCAGACAGAAACAGACGGGATCAGACAGAGACATACAAAGATAGACAGAAACAGACAGAAACAGACAGAGACAGACAGAAACAGACAGAGACAGACAGAAACAGACAGAGCCAGACAGAAACAGACGGGATCAGACAGAGACATACTGTTTATGCAAAATTAAACGTATGTATGCGCACTTGTCATAGCGCCCATTCAAGCTCTTTAGCCAGAGGCGCTCCCGACTACAGAGCGGACACTGCATCGGAGTTTCACGCCGAAGCGCAATTGCGAGTGAAGGACTTGCCCAAGGTCCCTTAAGTTGGATTCGAACCTGTATTGCTTTGGCTGCATACATACCCACTACACCACCGCGCCCCACGACTGTTTCATCTCTGTCTACTAGGCTTAACACGTTGGTAAGGTTTTAGTTCGGTTTAGTTGTGTTCCTTACATGCAGTAAGATAATTATATTTAATCTTCGCATTGTTAGGCAACTGCTATACAGAACGAAAGGGTCAATCCAGTTTCGGTGTGTTTATGTAGGCGTATCCCAAAGTGGGTTCCGCTGAACCCAGGGGTTCCGCGGATTGAAGACAATGGTTCCTGAAGAGTTGTAAATTAAAGACATTTTTAGAGAAAGTTTTACTGCAATGCAACATTTCATCAGTTTTTGAAAATGCACTGTAAGTTTGCAACTACCGTCAGCTGTTCCGTGCAGCAAAATATAGAAATCGATTAGATGATTCAGCTGAAAATATTACGAAGCCAGCTTTCAAGCATCAAGCCAATTCGCCCTTATAGTCTATAATAGACGATAATGTATGAGAAGAAACAAAAGCGGTGTTCGCTTTCTAACTTCATGTATAGGCTACTCCCAGCATGGTGCTGTAATTAAAAAATTGCAAAAAAGGGCTATTTAATGTTTTCATATAGGCCCAGGCCTAAGAAAAATCTGCAATAGCGCATGTTTAGGTATGTACAATAATATATGCTTCTCAGGTATTAAGCATGGTTCAATGCGTTTGGCCCGGTTTCGGCCGTTGGCTGGGTTTCTGCAAGAAAATATTAGGACGCGACGGGTTCCGTGGCCCAAAAAAGTTTGGATAACGCTGGCTTATGTGATCCTTTTGGATTGATCCTTTCACATAATTTTTATGCACCAATCACTTGAAAGTTCGTAAGTGTGTAATGATTGCTGTAATTTTGTGTTTGTCAACAAACGACTACTATGCTTATAGGCATATACTACATTGTAATGAACAGCGGTGAGTTAGTGAAGTAGGTACGTTGAAATAACCACTTTTGAGTAATTTCAACCCATTGAAATGAACAACGGTGAATTGGTTATGTAGGTATAGAAATAACCACTTTTGAGTAATTTCAACCCATTGAAATGAACAACGGTGAATTGTTTATGTGTGTATAGAAATAACCACTTTTGAGTGATTTCAACCCATTGAAATGAACAACGGTGAATTGGTTATGTATAGAAATAACCACTTTTGAGTGATTTCAACCCATTGAAATGAACAACGGTGAATTGGCTATATATGTATAGAAATAACCACTGGTGAATTAGTTCAGTCCATTGAAATTAAAGCCGCGAATAAGTTAAGCCAATAAATTCACGTGAACGTTGAATTAGTAAAGTTCATAGAAGTGAACGTCGGTGAATAAGTTGAGTCAATAAAATGTACATTGGTGAATAAGTTAAGTCAATAAAATGTACACTGGTGAATACGTTAAGTCAATAAAATGTACATTGATGAATAAGTTAAGTCAATAAAATGTACATTGGTGAATAAGTTAAGTCAATAAAATGTACATTGGTGAATAAGTTGAGTCAATAAAATGTACATTGGTGAATAAGTTGAGTCAATAAAATGTACATTGGTGAATAAGTTGAGTCAATAAAATGTACATTGGCGAATAAGTTGAGTCAATAAAATGTACATTGGTGAATAAGTTAAGTCAATAAAATGTACATTGGTGAATAAGTGAAGTTAATAAAATGTACATTGGTGAATAAGTTGAGTCAATAAAATGTACATTGGTGAATAAGTTAAGTCAATAAAATGTACATTGGTGAATAAGTTAAGTCCTTATTCAACTTACTGCGACCAGCTTCCTGGTGGTTTTTCCGTTGAAGAAAGAGTTCATCTTGTATCGATGCATCTGTAAAAAAAGCAATTTATATTAGTTCGTCTTTATTTTATTGCTTTTGCATTGCATTGCTCTTGAATGTATTGAAGAACTCGTATGTTGTGCTGTATATCCATCGCTATAGTAGGCTATAACCTCACCTGCTGTAAGTGCTTTATGTACGTGAGTCATACGCGCCAATGGATTTTGAGACAGCAACTTTGCAACATCTGGTAACACATTACAATAAGTCAATTGAAATTGAACACTGATTGATTGAATTGATTGATTGAATTGAACGCTCTCTGTGATTGTGGTTTGGTGTCAGGACGGGACCGCCTCTGAGGAGTTCTCTTGAAGTGGCGCTATATAAATGTACGATTACAATTGCAATTACAATTTGAATGTGATACTTACGTCAAGCGATTATGCACATCTGTGAAGTACTATCACCAATTGATGTTGTTTAATACACAGGTCTACAGTGTAACAGACCTTTACAGGTATACATATAATTGGCCTTCGTGTAACAATGCCTATTATATAATGCCTATGCCTAAACTGCATAGGTCTATAGTGCAATAATTATTATAGACACTGACCTGCATGGGGCTCCCTGCTGCGCATATCCACGATGTGGACCTATCCTATGTCAGTGACTTACCGGCATAGGCGAAGATTTGGTCCAGAAGTTGGGGGACGAACAAGCGGTCGAAGGACGACCACCGAGGCGCCACATTTTTGGGTGGAGGGCTGGGTGGCCGACGATAGTTTCATCGACCAATTTTCTGACGACTTTTTTTAGTCATTAAATTTTGGTCTCAAAATCTCATGAAAATATAGGCTACCATTTTTCTTGCAAAAACTGGCTGACGACCTTTTTAGTCTTTTCTTCTATTTGACAAGAATTTACTAATTATTACACTAACAGTGTAGAAATTTACGATGATATTTATGAATATATCTTAAATGTTGGGCGATAGAAGAATCTCCCAGGGCTTTTTTTAGCGTGCAGTTGTACACAAAATGTGCAGTTCCAAAAGGATTTGTGCAGTTGTAGAAGCACTTCTGTAGAGTTAAAACTAGCAAAAAGTCATTGTCCTCCGATTGGAAGTAATTTACCATGGAAGATGGAAAGGAAAGAAGGGGTTGTGCAGTTCTAAAAATTCCTTAAAAACAGCCCTGGAATCTCCGTCCTCTCCAACACAAACATTGGGGTCACCCATGCCCAAGGCCGTAGCTAGGGGTGTTTTGGGTGTTTGAACACCCCCCGAAATGTAAGATGTAAAAAAAATAATGCATTTACTAGCACATGATGTAAAAACCATAAAATAAAACCATGAAAACACCCTCCAAAATAAAAAACATTTAAAAAATTGAATGACACATTTCCTGAAGAGTTCGGTCCCGAATTACTAAAACAAGGTCATCAGTTTTTTCGGACGGGAAACTGAAAAAACACCCCCGAAAAAAAAGTCTGGCTACGGTCTTGGCCATGCCGCCCTAAGTCTCCGCCCACGCGTGCTTACCGGCGTATGTTCTGTGCCTAGCATCAGACGCTGGCGATACGTTTCGAGAAGTTGGTAGGGCTATGGGGACCGTGTGACCTGGAGGTCCCGGATATAATATAATTATGTTGTTTTACAATTCGACCAATGCAGTATTTATTATTGCTTTTCATCAATCACATGTCCACTTTGACAAGAATCGATTTAATCAAAACAATTTCATCAATCCATTTTTTGAGAAAAAATTGTATTTCCATGAATCCAACTTCTATTTAAGTTACAATTATTCTTCATCAATGCAACTCCAAATTGAGCAATAATCTTTTCACCGATTTCCACCGCAATATGAGCAAAAAATATTTTTATGAATCCTCCTTCTATATAGCCATACATACATGCATACATATCTATATATCTACATAATATATTCGTACATGGTTCGACTCTCAATGAGAGTCTCTCATTGGTCGCCTCTATTGATTCACTTGCACTTGTTCAGCGGGCTGAAAGGTGTGATTTTAATCAAAAAAGTGAGGTATAATAACAGTGCTGATAAGCCACAGGATTGCTGCGTAAACGTTTAAGCAAGATCTCGTTATCGACCATGTCAAAGGCTTGAGAAAACGGTCTGAAGCGAAAGATTACCTGAGTCAATAGTCATAGATATCAGATACATATTACACAAAATAATGTCAGACAAGAGAGATAAAAGATCAATCTCAGTGATTAAGTGGACCAATCCTTGGATTTTCAAGAATACATCAACGATATGCTGATTCATTTCGTCATACATCTCCATAACTCGATGACATGCTTTGTTTCGACTCACCGTAACTATAGATACATGCATGTATGAATGTACATGTATGTATTCATGTGTGCACGGCAATTTTAAATGAATTTTTGATTGAATAATCAGCAATTTCAATCTGGTGTGCCCTTTGACGGAAAAATTTCTGACTCTGACAACTTTTTTAGTCATTCACCTGATATGCAACTTTTTGGCGTATTTTTCACTGCAGAACCCCGTCCTTCCATTTCCGTCTTCCATGTCATATCGACTGCAGTTACTTTTTAGTAAATGGTTTTCAGTGAAAAAGATTGCAACTTACAGGTTGCAGAAATTCATTCCTAGCTGCGCATTTTGTGTGCAACTACACGATAAAAAAACCCTGTATGTATGCATGTGTGTATGTACATGTATGTATATAGTATGTATGTAGTATGTATGTATGTATGTATGTATGTATGTATGTATGTATGTATGTATGTATGTATGTATGTATGTATGTATGTATGTATGTATGTATGTATGTATGTATGTATGTATGTATGTATGTATGTATGTATGTATGTATGTATGTATGTACGTACGTACGTACGTACGTTTGTATGTATGTACGTATGTATGTATGCATGTATGTATGTATGCTTAATATATGTAATGTAAGTGTGCAAATAAAAGAGTGTAGGCCTATGCGTGGGTAGGTTTTTCTGTGTACATGGGGTGTGTTTTATATATGTTTTGGCCATTTATATAATTATGTGCATGTCTGTCCGTCCGTCCATCCATCTAGCTGTTGACTCAGTTGACTACTTCAAAATAATCACGACTTATCTACTTTGTGAACGGCCCATTCTGCTGTTAGTTGTGTAAGTGTGAACCACCCTGTAACGGCTCTCCCGTGTCACGGCGTCATAGAAATTGTTATTATTATTTTTTTTAATTACCTGAGGTATCTATAATCCCTCAGGTGTCAAATATGCAATTTTAACTCTGGAGTTGCGTAAGTGTGAAACATTATTATTATTAATTATTATTATTATTATTATTATTATTATTATTATTATTATTATTATTATTATTATTATTATTATTATTATTATTATTATTAATTCTTATTATTATTATTATTATTATATATTTCTTATTTAGTTTTTGACCCGAGGTACCTAGGATCCCTCGGGATTTCAAAAAATCATGCTTGGAACTCTTTTTGAGTGTTTAGAAAATCAGGCCTCATCCTCCGCAACATTAGTGAACGTGCCTCGAAATGCGATGGCATTGTTATTATTATTATTATACATCTGAATACAGTTGGAAAGCGCTGCCAGAGAAAGGTCAACTCTTGTGGCTCTCCAGAGACGACTGAAAGACGCTGGCCAACCTCGCGGATGAAGCAAACCCCGGCAGAGTTGATGGGCCCAGTGTTTCCAAGGCAATGGGCACATAGAGGTGTGATCATCATCATCATCATCATCGTCATCGTCATCGTCATCAGCATCATCATCATCATCATCATCATCATCATCATCATCATCATCATCATCATCATCATCATCATCTTTATTATTATTATTAATAATATTATTATTATTATTATTGTTATCTGTCCATCCATCCATCCATCCATCCATCCATCCATCCATCCATCCATCCATCCATCCATCCATCCATCCATCCATCCAACTATCCCTCTATCTGCCTATTTACTTAATTGCATGTGCCTACCTACATGCCTGCCTATCTGTGTACATGCCTTTTCCATGCCTCTCTACAAATACCAATTCCATAATTATGACTTTTACACAATAGTTTACTTGAAGAAGACGTGTACGTTGATCGTGTACTGTATATTGGTAGCACACTGCACGCAATGGCACGTCAAGCTCTATCTATCGGCGTGTCGTCCAAGCGTTCTAACGAACTGTGTGCCCTTCTCCACACGAAGATAGTTTACGTATTTTACATCAGAGACTGAGTGAGCGAGTGAATGAGAGAGACAGAGAGACAGAGACAGACAGACAAAGAGAGACAGGTAGAGACACACAGAGAGGCAGACAGACAGGCAGGCAAAGGGACAGACAGACACAGATAGAGACTGACAGACAGACACATAGATAGACAGACAGACAAAGAGAGACAAACAGAGAGAAGAAGCAGAGAGATATATACACAGGTACAGACACAGACAGAGAGATAGACAGAGAGACACACAGAGAACTGTTCGCTTTACTAACAAACTCATCCAAATTTTCGATACAATGCGGTTTTTAGGTGATACGAAATGTTTGCTGAACAATGCTTGAACTATGTCCGTCATCTATGTTACCTGAAGTAGGTCTCAATTCCTGTGAAGAGGTTGGAATTTAAAGATATCATCTGATCATATTTCCAATTTTAACTATCAAATAATAATTAAAATATAACTCACAATTAGTGTCTTTTATTGAAAGTACGTTTATGTTACTTGAACTCTTATCATCATTCATTAAAATATCAAAAAGGCAATCACTAAGTACGGGCGGAGCCCAACAAAAGCAACAGCTTGACAGAGTTGGTCCCCGATTTCCAGTAGGCTATGCAATTGCTCACATTGACAGGCCTCAATTGTTCAGATTTAGGCATACAAATTATTAAATTAAACAGAAAAAACGATTGTATTTTAGAAAACTTACTCACAAGACTTAGTGATATAGGAGATCACTGACATTTGAACGGACGACAAAACAACGTGCGACACTAGAACGGTAACGGTAGAACGCTGAGACTATTGAACGGCCGGATAGTAGCCTACTGTTGATCGGGCGATAGATGACTGGCATAGGCGTAGGGGGCATTTCGGAAGAGGGGGGGCAAAATTTTAATTTTTGCCCGAAAAATCTGATGACCTTTTTTTAAGTCATCCGCCCAAAATCTTAGGATTTTCTCGTCCGAAAAATAATCCGACAATCTTTTTTTGTCATTTCCTGTAAATCTTCAGAAAATTTAGCTTTTTTCCCCTGTGTGTCCGAAAAAAATCCCCCTGTACCTGTTTGCCCGAAAACAATTTCCGAAATTTTTTCTCCCGTCCGTGCCTCTTTTGCCCGAAAAACACATTTGCCCGAAATTTGGGGGGCATTTGTCCCGTCTGGACCCCCGCTTCCTACTCCTATGATGACTGGTGACCAAGTGATCAGGAAATTTAGCAAACTTAGATGAAATTGTAAGGCTATACAACTTCTTCGTTTCTCCAATGGCTTCACGTGCCAAGATGTTGCACCATTTCAAATGTAGGACTAAGTAGCAACTTGTGACATCGGGCGACCAAGTGATCAGCGAAACGCAAGCTGAACATACATTATGAGAACAGTCAGTGGCGTAGCCAGAAATTTTTCATGGGGGGGTTGGTTTTTTTGCCTGGCCGGATACCCTTTCTGAAACCAACCCAACAGTATTACAGTAAATATAAAGGGAATAAAGCAACAAACGGAATAAAGTAAGAAAAACAATTGTTACTACAAGCAATTGTTTTGTTTTTTCTTATATAAGTGGACAAATAACCTTTAAAGAACTTTTTCCTAGGCCAATGGGGGGGTTTAACCCCCGAAACCCCCTGGCTACGCCACTGAGAACAGTAGTCTACATTGTCGTAAATTTGAAAACACCAAACTTCCAGAGCAATCTTTCCATTCATGCATTTCCTCTTGCAACTAGTCGAAATTAGACCTGTGCATAAAACGTAGGCTATCAGTGTTGGTTTCTTTTGTCAAAAGATCCGTAGGTCCCTATATATCAGTGGTCTCAAATTCAATTCGTCGCGTGGGCCACATTTGGAAATTTGCGATGGCTCGCGGGCCCCAACATAAAAATATATCATACTGCTACTGATATGGTAGATCTTGCCGATGCCCGTCTTCTTGCAGCAGTCTCCAGAAACGGTTTCCACGTTCTTCGATCGCTTTTCCCACCGGTTGTCGATCGTTCCTACCAATTGAGACCACGCCCTCACAACTTTGTTTTGCCAGTCAAAGACGACAGACACTTCATCTCACGTGTTTTGTATAGGAAGCCACCTTTGCCCATTAATTATGTCAAATGATCTAATTCTCATATCACCCTAGTATAAAAACGTCAAATCATTCCTTTTTGCAATTATTTACGTAATTTTCTACACTCATCCTATAAGATGGATTCAATTGTTATGGACATAAACAATTTTAGGTAGCCTATAATTGTGTTTCATTTGTTGAACTAATTTGTGTACCTGATAGCGGTGCGTCTATCAGTTTTGTTGCCAATTAAACGAATATAATAAGTGAACTATTACATATAGAATTATATCATTGCGTTCGTATTGCAGCTTACAATGCTGTAATACCGATATAATCGTGTAAAATTTACTCATATTTTCAAAGTAACTGTATTACATGGGCTACAGAATTGAAAATTCGGGGCCACAATTGCAAATAGGCCTATTCACTTGTAACTTAACAGTTACTGAATACTGATAGGCGCGTCTTTCTCTAAAGTTTATTAATCTTCATCAATGAAACAAGCTGTTCTCATGGGTATAGGTACTGCCAAACATTGCTATTATGGGCGCTGCAGCAAGGTGCAGATTTTGGGTATGTCTTATGGTAGAAAGGTGTAGAATTCCCGAATACGAACTTTGGTGTAACCTACCACTGCTTCAGCAAGGAATCCACTAGATCCATCTGTATAAATGATCTGATGTTGCAGATTCAATGTCCACAGCAAAGGAAGCAGCATAAAACCTGTTGAAATTTGGTACATATCGCAGAAGAACTGCAAAATCGGTTTTTAACCGATTCTTTATGTCTGAAACTAAAGACCAGGTGGTTGTCGCGGGCCGCATTAATCGGGTCCACGGGCCGCATGCGGCCCGCGGGCCGCGTGTTTGAGACCCCTGCTATATATTATACTAGCTGGGGTACCCGGCGTTGCTCTGGAAATTTAGGATTCGATCCGCTCCGGCCACAACCCCACCACACAACTCCCCACCACACTGCGACCTCTATGCCAGTACGCCACCGGAGAAATTAGGGTTTGACGAAAATTTCCACCCCCATCCCACCCCCACCCCACCCCCTCCACCCCAACCCCCTCCCACCACCCCCATTCCACCCCACCCCACCTCCCACTCCATCCCCTTCCACCCCACCCCACCCCTCCACCCCAACCCCACTCCCTCACTCCACCCCACCCCACCCCACCCCACCCCATCCCCAACCCCACCCCTCGACCCCTACGCCACCCCACCTCACCACCTCCACCCCCACCCCTCACCTCCATCCCACCCCTCCACCCCACTTTAGACACCTCTAAAACGGTTAAAATTACTGCTTTTATACGTGGCAAGCGAAAGAAATTTTTTAGCGAAAATCAGTGTTTTTGACCCCCAGCACCCTGGCCCCCCTGGTGGTGGAGATTTGCAAACCACTGATCCGGGGGGTTCTGATGCACCTCTATCTAGGAAAAAATTCAAACCAATAGCTGCGTTTTTTGAAAAAAGGGGGTTTCGCCCCCCACCTTGGCTCCCATGGTGGTAGAGAATCGCCAACCCCTCGCCTTTGCGTCTCGTGCCGAGACCTACACAATAGTGAAGGTTTGGAGTGAAAAGCTCAAAAACTGTGAGCGTGCATTCTGGACAAATAATTATACATACATACATACATAGCCAAGTCCTTTCTTATTTATAGATATAGATTATCAAAGCCGTGCCATTAAAAATATAAATTATTTTGACACAAATAACGTCCCGCTAAAATTCCCCTTTGATTAAAAGCTCAGCATTCAGCGTGCATTTAGAAGGCCTATGCGGAATACACACAGTTACTGTACCCAATACAGAGAATTCAATTTCGCACCATGCGAATTTTTCACTGAGAATTGTTCATTTGTAGGCTACTCTCGATAACAATTTTTATAACATCCCGGTAAAGTGTCGCCTGTTCAATAATTATTGTCGGCACGTTCTAATGTCGCCCGTTAAAATGTCGCCGTTCTAGTTTCGCCCGCTCAAATGATCACCGTTCAAGTGCCCGTACAGCGTGTGTTAGTATTCCAGTTTCAACTGCATCTTATGATCTTTCTCTGGCGGCCTAGTTCTTGATTCATGTCGACTTGTGTTATTTAGAGCCATTGCAACAATATTTTTGATAATTGAAATGAGTGCTTGTTGAAGTTGTTTACATTAATTAAAGTTTAGTTAAGATCTTTTTTTTGAAATATGTCTACTTTTGACTGTTCATGTATAGTATTATTGCTATTAGCTTACGAGATGTTGTAATGCTAGAATCTCGCGAGGCCATAATAATTATACTCCTTCTGCAAACGTGACATACAGCTGTGCTTCATAATATATAGTCGGGTCAATTCCCTCGTCCTCGCTCGGAGACCAACATTGCAGCTGTTTAATGATTGTGGGGCGCGGTGGTATAGTGGTGGCGTCGTTGCCTTGACGCCGGAAGGTTCGAGGTTCGAATCCACCTCGCCGCGTAGGGACCCTGGGCAAGTCCTTCACTCACAATTGCTCAGCGCTTCGGCGTGAAACTCCGATGCAGTGTCCGCTCTGCATTCGGGAACGCCTCTGAGTAGAGAGAGAGCTTGAAGGGGCGCTATAACAAGTGCACATACATACAAACAATGCAGGCGGTCGCCGGAACTACTTTTGAAAATGGCGCCGATCGTAAGTGACGTAGGAGCTCGCTGTCATACTGCTGACGTGAGCGTGTTATGCATAACAGAGTGGAGTTAATTTTTCATTTTTTCAGACGAATTCAAATTGTTGAAAGTCCATGAAGTATATTTCAAAAACATTATAAGCATTTGATTCCGTTGTACGTCCAGTTAAAAACAGCATGGACTGAAAACGCTGGGATCAACAGTAACGATACCATAATGACGGGCCGAGAGAAGATAAAAGATCCAAGACGAAAACTATCCATTTTTTTAAGTAAATGCAACTGTAGGTCTGCGACTACTTTTCACACTTGAACAGCAACCTATGACAAAACCGTACAACCCATTGCATTAGTCACTTTATGAGGGAGAACAGTAAAAACCTATTTAAGCTTAAGAACTGGTACACAAGGCAGCCAACACGCGGCGCCAGGGCTTTTTTAACGTGCAGTTGTACACAAAATGTGCAGTTCTAAATGGATTTGTGCAGTTGTAGAAGCACTTCTTTCACAAGTTATGTGCAGTAAAAACTAGCAAAAAGGTCATTGTCCCCCGATTGGAAGTGATTTACCATGGGGGATTGGAAGGGAAAGAGGCGGTTGTGCAGTTCTAAAAATTCCCTAAAAACAGCCCTGCGCGGAGCCATGATACTCTGACTATCCTGATACAATACGATGCAATAACTAGGCCTGTTTAGCACGGACCCTGAAAGTCGCTGGGACCCGGAATAGACCCCCGCTCGATCTAATGCAGTATCTGAAAACAGCGACGATTCTGATTCAGCGTCAAAGGCGTCATAAAATGTGAAAAGGATCGCATTAATACCACACCAGCATATTCAAAAATGTTTAAGCTTTATATAAAGGGTGGCCCAAAAAAGTGATAACATCTCGTAGCAAGGGGTCATTTAATATAATTTAATTAATATAGCGTTTTGTAATTTACTCTTGTATGCCAAGTAGTAATTACGCTAATCATAAAACATGTTCAATGTATCCCCTTGCTTATCAACAACTTTTCATAAGCGAGAAACACCAACTGATGCCATGTTACCGCAGCTGAAATGTTCACGTTCTCGTATAAGTCTCCTTTCTGGAACTTGCCTTGTCTTTGATTCAGCTGAATAAATACGATCATTTTTAGAATTAACTGGCGTGGCAACGGTGAATGTCTTTTCGTCTGTAAACCAGATGGATCGTACACTAAGTCTTCTGTCATTAGGAAACCGTTCAAGTAGCTGCTGACTGCGTTGCAAACGTTTCAATTTGCAATTTTTGTTGAGCGTCTACCCGATCACACGCTTGTACGTTTTCAGTCGTAAATCTTAGTTTACAGTATACGTTGCACCGACGACCGTGATATACCGGTTTTTCTTTGAATTTCCCGCGGACTTCTGTATATATATATAACATACATCGGTAGTCTTGCGTGTGTGTGTGTGCGTGTGTGTGTGTGTGTGGGTGTGGGTGTGTGCGTGTGTGTGCGTGTGTGTGTGAGGGTGTGGGTGTGTGCGTGTGTGTGTGGGTGTGTGTGTGGGTGTGTGTGTGGGTGTGTGTGTGGTTGTGTGTGGGTGTGTATGTGTTCGTGTGCGTGAGTGTGTGTGTGTGTTTGTGAGAGAGAGAGAGAGAGAGAGAGAGAGAGAGAGAGAGAGAGAGAGAGAGAGAGAGAGAGAGAGAGAGAGAGAGAGAGAGAGAGGGAGGGAGGGAGAGAGAGAGAGAGAGAGAGAGAGAGAGAGAGAGAGAGAGAGAGAGAGAGAGAGAGAGAGAGAGAGAGAGAGAGAGAGAGAAGGCATAAAAATCCCCTTGAAATGACTACGCATCTTTAAGTGGCGCTACATCAATTCGATTGATTGCTAAAAAATTATTTGCCTTGATTTGGACGCTATAAGAACAGCATTGCAACACTGGAAGACGCGCACAAACACAGATAAGATTATATATAATTTTATATTTATAAATAATATATATATATATATATATATATATATATTGAAGGCCATTATAGTAAAACCATAAATCGATCTATAACATTACTGTTTAATGCTTGTTGATGATAATTTGTCTGTGACGTCATGCAGCTGTCGGCCAATCAGCGACCGTCATTTCATCAGCATCGCCAAGAATGTCAATAAAAGGCGTCGTCTGAAAGAGAGAATCCCTGTATCTTTAAAGATTACAGTTTATTGTCTTTGTACTTTCAGCGATATGTGGGAATTTCTAAGGAAGATGTTTCGTAGGAAATCGCACCGCGTTATGCCTACCTGGGAGGGTTGGGATGACGTGCAGAATAGGGTCTTCTGGGTTATCTATTATATGGGTAGACGGGGGATGACTGTTTCTGTACCGCCGGTGGTCGTGGACGATGTTTCTTTAAAACTTTCACAAATATAAAAAACATTACATAATATAATTTAAAAAAATTTCTTTCTTCTTACTTCTCTAATTCCTTTTTGTCACCACTGTCTTCCCCCATCAAAGTCCGACTCACACCTCAACGCGGTGAAGGGGGTGAAACAGTCAAGTAGGGGAATGCCTGATGAGGCTATGCCATCAGTGGTGAAGGTCTTGGCTGAAGTACCACCAAGGGCGCTACGCGAGATGGACAGGCTTAGCAGGAACCCTGAAACAGCTGGCTAACGTGAGCGGCAAGACCAAGAAAATAAGGGTTAGGGTTAGTGTTAGGTTTTAGGAAAAAGGATACACTGGCTCAATCGCTATGCTTGTATAGAGAAGATCATAATTATAGTAGTGGGATATTATTCAGGACTAGATGTGTTACCCGGCGTTGCCCGGGAAATTTAGGGTTTTCAACACTACTCCTCTGGGGTACCTAGCGTTGACCGCAAAATTTCGGGTTTTCGGTTACCCTCCATCCCCAGCCCGCTTCTCTAGACAGGCAGCGATAGACCGAGATGCTGGATTTTGTTATGCTAACTACTCGTCATAGCATGATAGGGGCCGTTCATAAAGTATATCACGCTACTTTTGACCATTTTTGACTCCCCCCTGTCACAAACTGTCACAAATCTCGGACCCCCCCTAAAGTACGTCACACTTTCGGACAACAAATTTAAAAACATAACCATTTACATGTACCTAACCCTCTAAACCCTAGGATACTATCCCTAATCCCTCCGATAGTGACGTGTGTCCCTAAACGCTTTGATAGTGACGGGAAATCAACTTTTATCCCGCCAGGCCGGGTTTTAGACACGCCTGGCCGGGACGGGTCGGAATTTAGGTACTAAGAACAAAAAAAATAAAAAAAGAATTAAAAAATAAATGTGTGACGTCACACATGACCTGACCCCTCCCCCTGTCACAAACTGTCACACTTTCTTACACCCCTCCCCCACCCTGGAGCGTGACGTACTTTATGGACGGCCCCATAGGTCTATACGGGATAATACGGTTGAATCTCGTCGTCTAAATTCTTAGCAGAGTAGAGATCGTCTTAATGTAGCTGAAGCAATCTGCTTGCAAGTTGCAACAAGTGAGCTTCATTTTGTCAGTTGCTATTGTCCGAACCGAACGTTTTGTCCGTGTAATAAGCACGCAGAAAGGACACAAAAGAGAAACAGAGACAGAGAGAGACAGAGGGAGACAGAGACAGACAGCGACAAAGACAGAGATACACATAGAGATAGAGATAGACAAAGAGTGAGAGGGATTGAAAGTTAATAAATTTACCATAAGGCGCATGATCGATCCAAGTTTTGTGACCCATATGCTCAGGGGCGGATCCATGGGGGGGGCCAATCCGGCCATGGCCCCCCATTTAAAAATTGCATGGGACGTGCCCCCCCCATTTGGTTTCAACAAGCCATTAAATAAATGTAGTGGGAGAGAAAACAGGACATCAGGCCCTCCCCTATTACAAAATCGCACGGGACTTGCCCCCCCCCGTTGATTCAGCGGCGGTTCCCGAAAAATTGGTCGATGACTAAAAAAAAAGGTCATCAGTTTTTTCGGCGGATGAAATGGTATTTTTTTTCCCGGAAAATTTGGTCGATGACTAAAAAATGTTTCTCCTGTCTCACAAGAACAAAAATGTTGGCCCCTCCCCCTTCGAAAATTCCTGTACCCGCCCTTGCATATGTTGACCCTCAATTCAACAAGATGCTTAAACGGGCTTATAATATGCCTACTGTGTGAATATTATTAATCGTTTGTAGCAACGGATAAAAAAATTAATCCGTTTTGAGTCACGCTTGTGCGCCTCGTCAATGTGTATTTTTCTTAATTGTTCCATCAATTAGCGATACAGGGCGAGTCTATTATTTCATGACACTGACGAGGTAGCGGAGGGGATAGTGGAAGCGAAAGAAGACAATGAGAAGGCGGAGAATAGGTGGAAGAGAAACCGAAAGGATGAGATGGGTGGAGGCAGGGACGGCTACCAGTGGCGTAGCTAACTTTTCGTGGGCCCGTGTGCAGAGGTTCCGCATGGGCCCCTGCTTGGCCTTGTAGGGCCCATATCTTCGCGTTCTCGCAAGTAAGATCACCAAAAACTAATCAATGGGGTGTTTTCTATTATACATGTACCTAACACATGCAATAAGCCTACAATAAACACGAATGCTGCACGAATGAGACAGATGAATTAAAGTATAAATTAACTGCAGTGATTTCTGAGTCGAAATTTAAAATCTTTCACGTTGCATACTTATCCACTTATTATTAGTGGGCCTACTTAAAGTTAAAACGGTGTCATGGCCATGGGCGGAGTTTATCAGGGGCTAGGGGCTAAGCCCCCCCCCCACAAGAAGACCCTGATTAATTTGTTACCGTGTAAATGGTATCTTTTCCCGGGCTTAGACCTCCCCAAGAAGGCTTTAGCCTCTCCAAGAACGGAAACCAAACTCCGCCCATGGTCATGGCATCATAGCTTTCTTTCTAGCATTTTGTTCAGCAAAAAATGTCAATCATGTATCAATTCTGGTCCATGCAGGGCTTTTTTATACGTGCAGTTTTACACAAAATGTGCAGTTCTAAAAGAATTTGTGCAGTTGTAGAAGCACTTCTGTACAGCTAAAACTAACAAAAAAGGTCATTTCCCTTCGATTGGAAGTAATTTACCATGTAAGCTGGGAAAGGAAAGAATTAAATTAAAGAGTTGTGCAGTTCTAAAAATTCCTTAAAAACAGCCCTGGGTCCATGATTTGCAATTTGCACACAAAAAACGATACAATCATCAATATGTAACAGGCCTACCTAAAAATAAATAGGCCTACCTAAACAAAAGTTCAGCAGTACTATTTACAAGTGCAAAAATTGGGGCAAATAGCCTAAGTGATTCCTATGACCCTGATCCTGCTAAATTTTGGTCTCTCTCTGATTTTGGGGTGAGAGCTGAAAGGAGTTGAGAGCAGTTTGAGAATTGTAGAAAAATAACTGGAAATCAGACTATGATCCCCGTGGAGTTTGGTCGTGAAAAACTGAAAAGAAGACAACCATGTGAACCTCTGAAAGACTAGAGAAGGTTGAACCACTTCAAACAACCGGCAATTCATACCCTTGTTGAAGGAGATGTCAGGTCACTATAGATACCGTTACCAAATCCAGCAAAGTAGGTCTACCCACTCTACTGGAATACACGAGCTTGCCTGTGAGACGTATGAGGTTTCTGCAGCGCACAGTTTAATTACAATTATACACGAATGTGACTTATAGACAGACATACCGGTAATCATACCTATCCTAGATAGCAAAGGCACGCCCTTATAGCCTACCCTCTGCATCGGAAAACCAAGCAGCGATATTAAATCTTATGTCGGTAGGCCCTACTATTCTTTCATGTTCTCAGAATAAAACTATAAGCTTATTGGACCTATTCTTTATTGTCGTTCACTTAAGCTTACATGTAGCCTACACTAATGTCATCTTGCAATTTGACAGTCACGACTCGAGACGAAAACATAATTATTGGAGCTCGGACTCAGTATAGTTTTGCCTGTTAACAGCAAAGCGGTTGACAGGAGCCAGTAAAGTAACGAAGTAGCCTAATGCAAGTGCGTTCACAAAATGAAAAATTGGATATAAAAAAATAATGTGAATTACTAATTAGGAAAGCCTATAATAAATAATTAATTTTGCAATCTGTGTGGGCCCCTGGAGGTCGTGGGCCCGTGTGCTTTGCACACATTGCACACATGGTAGCTACGCCACTGACGGATACAGAAATTTACGAAGGGTGGGGCCAAAACTTTTAGCCTTGTGTCGGAAAAAATTTCGGTGATTTTTGGCCGAAAAAACTGTCGACCTTTTTTGTCATTTGGCCAAAGTTTCCTGAAAATGTATACCATTTTCCCTGAACAAAAAACCTGATGACCTTTTTAAAAAGTAATTGGGCTTGTTGAAACCTGATGAGGGGTCGCGTCCTATCACATTTCTCCATGGGGAAGGGCACGGCCGGATTGTCCCTCCTGGATCCGCCCCTGGGTGGAGGTGAGGAGAGTGGGATGAAGAGGAGGAGGATAGGAATATGATGTTTGCTAAACTAAAGGAGGAGACGAGGTATGGAAGTTTAAAATGAAGATAAAAGAGATTGAAAGGAGGAGATGGATGCCGGGAAGAGGTAGAGACAGAAGAAATGACGCAGAAGAATGAGGAGCTGGAAGCAGAATGTGGTGGAGCAACAATGTAGCCAGACTACTGCTACTATGCTACTACCCACTACTACTACTACTACTACTACTACTACTACTACTACTACTACTACTACTACTACTACTACTACTACTACTACTACTACTACTACTACTACTACTACTACTACTAACACTACTACTACTACTACTACTACTACTACTACTACTACTACTACTACTACTACTACTACTACTACTACTACTACTACTACTACTACTACTACTACTACTACTACTACTACTACTACTACTATACTACTACTACTACTATACTTTTACTACTACTTTTACTACTTCAACTACTACTATTACCACCATTGCTACTACTAGTTCAGCTACTAATACTACTTCTTCAACTACAATGGTTCGTCTGGCTAAAATTTAACTGACAGGGCAAGCCGTGCGAAATGTAACAAGTATATCATGGCCGGAATATATGCTTGCGCCTGATTGTCTTCAGTGCAATAGCGTGTCTCCTACACCAAAGCGTTGAAGCGAGACAGTAGTGTCTGTCGGCCTGTCCTTTAAAAACCTACGCCAACCATCAGGCTAAAAGGTGTTCTCGATTGGCCGTTCGTGGCTAGATTTTCATTGCTCTTGCTACTTGTTAAAAGCTGTTGAAACAGACTGTTGAAACTTCCTCTTTCCGGGCCAACCAATCTGTGAGTACTGAAATCTAAAACAAATCGAAACTTCATATTTATCGAAATTTAGAAAGGTTGAAATTTAGAAAGGTTGATATTTAGAAGTAATTTAAGTTTAAAACTCGTAGAAATATGGGCGGAGTTTGGTTTCCGTTCTTGGAGGGGCTACATTTTTGGGGAGCTGAGACTCGGTCCGGAAACGACAATTTTTTAGTCGTTGGGTCTCAAATCTCGGCGAAATCTGACAATTTTCCTGGCCATAAAAGTTGATGAACTTTTTTTAGTCATTCGTAACTTTCGCGTAGGAGGGCTTGACCCGAGAGCAGATACCATTTACACGCTAAAAAATGACTCTGGGTCTTCTTGGGGGCTTAGCCCCCTAGCCCCTGATAAACTCCGCCCATGCGTAGAAATCTCGAACAGATTTTAATTGAGTCAACGAGTGTAATAGCTTGGTGTTTTTGATGCAACGTAATCATTCGTTATTAATTCGTTCACTAGAGCTGAAGTCGTAATCGTAATCGTAATCGTAAACTCGAAATTTCTAAAGCGCCACTCGAAAGCCAAGCGCAGGGCACCAGCTTATTCACAAGCGCTTCGTTGCGTTAGAAGGGTTGTCCGTGAGAGTAGTCCGTGGTGGTCCGGGTCGAGTTACCATAGGATCAGTGTAGTCATTGTCCAAGTCGTTCTCATAAGAATGTGTTTTTCACACCAATTTCATTGGGATATAGTTTGTGTCCAATCATGTTGATTTGTCATTGTGTTGCCCATTTTTCTCACGTTCCTATTGCACCACTTGCAACAGCACCATGTCTGTTTACACTGGAAATAAGATTACACTATAAATGAGATTAGGATAGTCCACAGCTTAATACTTAGTCAGGAACATACCATATCAAGCTAGGTCAAACTACTCTGGAATAGGCTACATGCCTCTACCTCTGAATCACAAGAGATTAGACTTAGCCAGGGTATATTAACTTCGACTATATTAGATAAGAATATGTAACATATTAAATCAGATTAAATTAGATAAGGTTTGAACAGAATGTACTAGATTACTAGATGGCCTAACGCTAGATAAGACTAGAATAGATTAACTTATATGAGATTAGGGTAGGGTAAGGTAGATTAGATGAGATTAGATTGGAATGGACAAGTCTAGATTAGATTATATTGCCAGAGGTTACTTTTATTTGTTAAAGATAAGATAAGAATATTCTTTAATTCACCAATAATTCCTAACCGCATTTTGGTTTACAGACATAGTACAATTAACTGAAATATACATGACATGTAATAGGCCGATACAGTTTAACGTAGCATAGTCTAAGCGGTACAAGTCAGTTTCTGGTTAGCAAACTGCACTTTTTGAACACGGGTTGCCGCTTGGCACAGTTGTAGTTGGGACCCAAGAGAACATTTTAAGAAGGGGAGGCATCCGAAATTTCCCTTAGAATTCAAGATGGCGGCTTTTTTCAAAATGGCGGCCTGAGGCTAAGAAATTCTTATAAATCATCGTATCATTTCGAGTTTGGTATCGTTTCTATATATTTCTGACTCGAATAACACGAATCTAAGGTCAAAATCAACTTTGGACATCAAAATTAAGCCAAAAGAAGTATTTCTACATTAAACAACAGCAAAATTGCTATTAAAATTCATCAAATAGTTCTTCACTTCCATTGCTTGTTTTCCAATTTTCTTCTGGCATATTCCTTCAGAGCTCTTGATGTTTTCTCACAGTTTTGATCATTATGCATCGGAACCAGTGAGAATTATCCTTAGAAATCAAAATGGCGGCTTCTTAAAAATGGCGTCCTGCGTCAAAGACATCCATACAAACTGTCAAGACATGTCACGTCTAGTGTCGTTTAAATATATGAATTTTGACTCGAAGAGCACCAATCTAAGGTCAAAATCATCATAGGACATCAATATAAAGTCAATATGATCAATGTTTTGCAAAACAGCAAAACTGTTTTTATAAAACAAATATTTGTTTTGTTTTCGTTGCCTTTCTTCGGTTTTTCGTGGCATCTTTCCTCATGTATTTGGGGAATTTGGATGGTTCTTGCGATTCTATTTATAATTATTATTATTTATAATTAGACTAAATAGCTAAAACCCAATAATCGTAGTTTTTCATATTTCTGCCCGGAAAGGGAAACGCTCGCACAGCAGTTATGACCAACAGTACAACGATTATGACGATGAAGACGACGATTATGATGATGACGACAACGACGACGTTATTAACCGATCCGTCTCCCTTGGCAACAGCGTCCGGACCTGCACCGTTACGGATGAGTGATTCGTTGATGACGAGTTAGAAGAAGGTTCGCGCCTGACGAACAGTCGGACCGTGATCACGGACCTTGACCTCCACAAACAACGTCAGATTGGTCGATTTAGACATACTGGTGGTTGTGGTAGTTTGGATGGAGATGACACCTATTCTCTGGTCGATCTGAAGGAGGGTGCGGTGGTGTGCAGATGGTAAGCGGCGTAGACAGGATGCACAGAGATGTAATAGGAGAGACGGGTATAATATTATTGTCTTCTGCATCAGCATATCTTCCAATTACTGCAGCTCAGTCGACCATGATGTATACCTGCGTTCCTGGCTGGATTTCCAGGATATCGAAGCTGTAGCTGAACTCAGTGAACCGTGGAATCTCGTCGTCAATGTCTTTGAGGGTCAACAAAGGCATTGCTGATGACGTCAGAGATGGTGTCTCAAGGATAAAGGCCAAGATGGATACGTTGACCTTGGGCGTGACCTCTCGATCGAGACTGACCTTGGCCGTAACAATGCCTTTCGAAGGGTGGACATCGAAGATTTCCTTCAACTGTTCTTCAATTACGTATCGAATGACTACGCTCAGTCCTTCGTCACGGTCCACTGCCTCTACAAGAGCCATATGTTGAGCAGGGTAGATGTTCTCAATGGCCTCGTAGATATCACTCGTAAAAGACGGAGGATTATTGTTTTCGTCAACAACCGTGACAGTCAGTTCCACCATGGTCGACTGCATCGGATATACAAGATTGGTGGCAGTGGTCAGACGGTGCTCAGCTGTCGCTTCACGGTCCACAGACCTCAATACTGTTGTAGTCACTTTGTACTGATCGTAGTAGATTGGGTCCAACAGCGAGACCCCGTCACCGTCCAGTGAAAGCGTCGTCTGTCCATTTAGCCCGTCATCCGGATCGTTGACTCTGAGATGAGTTACGAAAGTCCATTGAGATCATCCTCAGACACCTCGGACACTCCAGACTCCGCCAGGACCGTCACAATAGGCCCACTGCCATTGACTTCGGTGAAGTGTACGATGCCGCTTGTTTCGTCAGTCAATCGGACTTGAGTCAATGGCAAGCACCTGCAATTTATGGAGAGCTGCAGATACAAAGTCCATCCTCCTCAGCAACTCAATTGCCCCCGTTTCGTTATTTATGCGGGATAGATCGGTCGTCCTTGAGGGCCTTTTGCTGGCGTCGAGGTAGAACCGAACGAATCAACCACCAGCGTGCGTCTAAATCGACCAATCTGACGTTGTTTGTGGAGGTCAAGGTCCGTGATCACGGTCCGACTGTTCGTCAGGCGCGAACCTTCTTCTAGCTCGTCATCAACGAATCACTCATCCGTAACGGTGCAGGTCCGGACGCTGTTGCCAAGGGAGACGGATCGGTTAATAACGTCGTCGTTGTCGTCATCATCATAATCGTCGTCTTCATCGTCATAATCGTTGTACTGTTGGTCATAGCTGCTGTGCGGGGTTTCCCTTACCGGGCGGAAATATGAAAAACTACGATTATTGGGTTTTAGCTATTTAGTCTAATTATAAATTATAATGATTATAAATAGAATCGCAAGAAACACCCAGATACACGAGGAAAGATGCCACGAAAAACCGAAGAAAGGCAACGAAAACAAAACAAATATTTGTTTTTATAAAAACAGTTTTGCTGTTTTGCTAAACATTGATCATATTGACTTTATATTGATGTCCTATGATGATTTTGGCCTTAGATTGGTGCTCTTCGAGTCAAAAATCATATATGTAAAACGACACTAGACGTGACATATCTTGACAGTTTGTATGGATGTCTTTGACACAGGACGCCGATTTTAAGAAGCCGCCATTTTGATTTCTAAGGATAATTCCCACTGGTTCCGATGCATAATAATCAAAACTGTGAGAAAACATCCAGAGCTCTGAATGAATATGCCACAGGAAAATTGGGAAAACAAGCAATGAAAATGAAGAACTATTTGATGAATTTTAATAGCAATTTTGCTGTTGTTTAATGTAAAAATACATCTTTTGGCTTAATTTTGATGTCCAAAGTTGATTTTGACCTTAGATTCATGTTATCCGAGTCAGAAATATATAGAAACGATACCAAACACGAAATGATACGATGATTTATAAGAATTTCTTAGCCTCAGGCCGCCATTTTGAAAAAAGCCGCCATCTTGAATTCTAAGGGAAATTTCGGATGCCTCCCCTTCTTAAAATGTTCTCTTGGGTCCCAACTACAACTGTGCCAAGCGGCAACCCGTGTTCAAAAAGTGCAGTTTACTTTTGTGTACCGCTTAGACTAGCAATGGATAACAGAGTTCAGTTAATTTCCATGTTTTCCGACGAATTTATATTGTTGGAAGTCCGTGAAGAAGATTTCAAAAAGTAATATTAATTTGATTCTGATGTACATTGTACATCCAGTTGAGAAGAGCATGGCCTGATAAACACTAGAATCAACAGGACCACATGATAATTGTCCGAGCGAGGACCCATTCAGTACCAAGTTGTAAAGTTTTGAAAAGTATCTAGATACAACACTGTAGATCGCTCATGGATCCATAAAGTGGCATGCATCTTTGCTTTATAGTCCGAATAATTCCCTCCTCTTCGCCAGAGACCAACGTTGCAGCATTATTAGTGTGTTTCCATTTCCACGGGAGATGATGAATCGAAAGTGGCAGATATTTGGCTCCATCACATCCGTCCTTCTGATATCCATGACAATCATAGCAGCCGCTGAAACCGGACCAAGTAAGTACGCTGGCACTTACACAAGTTGTTACCATTCACTACACTAAGCCAAACTGCTCTTAAATACACATCATTACCTTAAACTACACGTACCTGGACTACACCAGAGTCTACACCAGAGAGGGGCCAGTTGAAAAGGGCCCGGTTACTTACAGGGGCCCGGGATTGGTAGTAATATATGTTTACAAAGTTAATGGTTTTGCGGCTTTTGCCTTTTCAAATATGATATTAGAGAGAAAATTATTTAACGACAATCGGTTTTGATTTTAAATTAGCAACTAAATAAAATCATATTGCAGTCTATCTAAATATAAAATCGTACAGGTAACAGGTAGGTCATGTTTGAACATTTCTTTCTTTCTTTAAAACTTGTTTCTTAAACATGTCTTTCTTTTAACGCTTTAAGATAGTTTAGGGATCCGTGACTTCTCCGCCTACCCCCTCCCCATTTCTGTTGTCAACCCTGTACGCCAGACTACACTGAAAAATACAGCACCACCTTAATTTAACACAGATGTACCATACCATATTAAGCTAGGTCAAACTATTATGGAATACACATAGTTGCATCTGCCTACACACTATAATTGTTAGAGTAGGCCTACTACCACACCCTATCAAACTACGCAGAAAAACTTCACCAACCACATCACCAATGTCAAGCTGCACAACATTAAAATATCACAAGCCACTTAAATAAGATCATTAAATTATTCCAAATAGCCTACCGGGAGTTACACCTGCGTATATAATATGACAAGGAACTGTAATGTAATTTGAAATTTATATAGCGCCGCACACAGCAGCTGCTGTGACCATTCAACAGCGCTTCTAGAGCGGGTAGGATACCCAAGAGAAGAAATAGTTTTTGAGGAGGGAAAACTATGCAGAAACATACACAGAAAGAATAGCACACGTAAAAAAGATAATAATGCAGTAAATAAGTTACATGTCTCGTGTTTTCAACGAGGAAGTAACACAGAAACCTTCAAGCGTGAACGAGAATGTTGCGCTTGTGATCAGACTATAGTATAGACAAGCCACCTAAATCGTAAGAACAAACACGACCGGCAGGCAAAGACTCACAAAACTAAACTCTTTACACAGGTGACGTATGTAAGTAAGTAAGAATATTATTGGGCTACCAGCAAACGCACAGTACTGTCAGGGGCGGCGCTAGGGGGTTATGGGGCTAAACCTCCCTATAAAAGACTAAGCCCCCTAAAAAGGCCATCCGGGGTTTTTTAACATGCAAAACTGAAATATTTCCTCGACTTTCGACCGGATGACTAAAAAAAGGTCGTCAGAAATTTTGGCGGCTGAAAATGGAAAATTTCCTCCCGGAGGCTTCAGCTCCCCCCCCCCAAAAAAACCCTGAAATCCTGGCGCCGCCACTGGGTACTGTAGTTTACAGAAGGAATGAATAGTTTAAACACTGATACAAGTAATACAACATTCTCATAAAAAAAAACTGTGTTGGCAAAGACATCAACTTTATGTAGGGTGATATCACGTGATTTGAGTCGAGAACTGTGTGTAGTTATCTTCTGCGGAGGGCGGTGATCACGAAGAATGAGAAGGGCTTAAGAGTATAGCATGGGCGGAGACTTAGTGGGGATGGGGGGACGGTCCCCCTCAATGGATGTGGTGGTGGGAGGACGGCCCATGCATTTGCCCCCCCCAATCGTTAAGTGTTAGGACATGTAAAGTTGCACACACGAAACACGCTGTGAGGTTATAAAAACGTTAGAAGCAAGAAGAAGATATATAGAAGAAGAGACTTCGAAGAAACGAACCGATGACTAAAATAAAGTCAGGAACTTTTTCGGCAGAGAAAATGTGGGTTATTCATGGACATTGCGGACGGATGACTAAAAGAAAGGGCGTCAGAAATTTGTACCCCGCAAGTCTCCCCCCCAAGTCTCTGCCCATGCATGAGAGGTGATGCATGCATTTGTAATGTCTATAAATACGAAGGTAGCCTACATCATGAATTGGGCTTGGACTGGCTGCCATTGTGACAGAAGTGATTTAATAAGGGACAGGAATATTTTGCAACTGCCCCTTGATCGTAGAGGAATCGGAACCATGGGGAAACCCTCGTTGGCGTAGCCCTACAGTACTGTCGACTGAATATCAATCCCGGACGCGTGAATACATTCTGGAAAACGGCGAAGACCATGGGGCGGGGCTGGCGAAGATCAGAGGAGGACCTTCATAAGGTTGAATACAGTTTGACTAATGACAGCTAACGAAACTATAACCAATGCACTGCCATGTTGAAGTCGCTGTTTAACCAGCCCTTCGTCAAGTGTCAACATACGCATGTTATGTCGGCAGGCTACAGTAGCAAGCCGTCCAAGGTGAATAAGCATGGCTCGAGTTGCGATGATTGATTGTGGACTGTGCAATGTGTGCATTAAAGGGTTCTTCAGTTGAGGACTTTACTGAAAGTATTTTAATTTACATAACAATAAGCCATGGTTTTTATACATGTAGCTTCAAGTAACAATATTGACAATTTTTGTTGGACACAATGAATATTGGAGCTGCAAGAAAGTAAAGAGAGACACTCCTTAAGGGTTCCGCTGTAGGCTAAATGTTTCCCATTTTAAAGAAACAACGACAGAAAACGTGTCTTAACTATCTTGCTGTCTATACGGCTTATGTGATGTAATCGTAATCGTAATATCCAAGTTTATAAAGCGCCACTCGAAATCCTGGCGCATCATTTACCTAACTACCCTTTTTTTAAATTTGTTGTTTGTTTTGTGTTTTTTGGTTAAGTTTACTGCATTAATTGTCATCTCATGCTGTTTTTTTAGCCTACTGTTCAATTCATGATGTCAACCGTATAGCCATCTGTTAAAATTGCACATGTAAATAGTTGTCCCTGTTAGCGGGATATTCATCCCTTAGGGCCTTATTTGTTGCCATCCGATTATGTGAAGCATGTTACACTGTGTCTATTGTTCATGGCTGATGGTTGCAATAAAATGAATTGAAAACTACCTAACTCCACCTTTGTTGACCTCCCATAGACTGCACCAATACAACGCAGATCGACCTCTGCTTCCTTATCGATCGTTCTGGTAGCATCTGCGACACGGATCCCAAGTTCAACTTCACCAACCCAGCCGACACAACCTGCGACAATTGGTCGTTCATTGTCGGCTTCGTCTATCAGTTTGTTACCGATCTCTACATCGGGCAGAATGATGTCCGGGTGGCCGTTGTTATCTTCGACGATATTGCATACCTCAAGTGGAACCTTACGGGGTTAGACAATTAACCTATTGTTAAATAGTTAATTGATTATGCTTGTAACCATCTTTCTTCTGATTTTGTTCCTCCATCCCCCTTATTCTCATTCCGCCGCTTCCTCATCCTCATCTTTTCCTACCCACTCCTGTTACTTATTGGGTATTCTCCTCTTACTACTCTTTCATTTCCCCTCTCTTCATCTCTTCTTATTACCCTTTCTCCCCAGTCTCTTATCTTCCTTCATCTTCGTTTTATTCTTCATTCTTATTATAGCAAGTGTTCATACATACATACATACATACATACATACATACATACATACATACATACATACATACATACATACATATATACATGCATACATGCATGCATGCATGCATGCATACATACATACTTACATACATACATACATACATGCATACATACATACATACATACATACATACATACACACATACATACATACATACATACATACATACATACATACATACATACATACATACATACATACATACATACACACACACGCATGCATGCATGCATGCATGCATGCATGCATGCATGCATACATACATACATACATACATACATACATACATACATACATACATACATACATACATACATACATACATACATACTTTCAGCTACTTAGACAAGACCAGTCTCCTGAATGCGATCAACACAACCCTTGGCTACGACAAGGGCAAACGCACAAATACGTCTGATGGTCTGAACGTGATGGCGAACCAGGTTTTCAACGCAGTGGATCGACCAAAGGCTTTGAGAACTTCGATAATCATCACGGATGGGAGGCCAACTGACCCACAGGCCGCATATGACGCCGTCGATAGGGTTCACGCTCTCAACATAACCACATATGTTGTCGGAGTTACCAACGCGATCGATGAATCTACGCTAATGAGACTCTCGACTCAACCAGCAGAGGTAGGATTATACTGATGCTGTTGATGTTACTGCTGGTGATAATGTAGTGTAATGTAAATCTTCGAGAATTTCTCACCGCCCACGAAATCCACGTCAGGGAGACCAGCTTATTCACCGGCGCTATATAAAATCAAGTCCGCAATAGCCAGAGCTGCCGTTTTCGTTCCGGTGCCAGGTCAAAATCAGGGGAGGTCAAGCCGAGGAGACAGTGATACTGCTACTAATGCTATACTAGCGCTACTAATGCTACTAATGTTACTGCTGCTGCTACTGATAGCACCACCACTGCTGATGATATACTGCTACTACTATGGTAGTAGTATTAATAGCTATTAATGCTACTGCTACTATTACCACTCATTATCATCATTATCATCATCATCATCATCATCATCATCATCATCATCATCATCATCAGCCGTGGGCTCAATGTCCGTAGGCTTCGATGCTGTCCTCTGAGTAGTTTCTTGAAGGGGCGCTATATAAATGCTAATAATGAATGAATGAATGTCTCTCCATGGTGTTAATGTTAATGATTATGATGCTGATGGTGGTCTTGATGGTCGTTTGTTAATTATAATAAAATCTATTTAGTGACAAAAGGCATGATGTTGATGATGGCAATACAATGTAGACTCAGCCCTAATCAGTGGGACCCTGGTCTCTTCTGGATCTTCCAGTTGTAGCCCTGCGTTGATGTTTACTGTGTAATTGTCATCTTCCGATCATTGTTTGAACTTGGAACAATAGACGACTTGAATTGAAAATAATATTGAATATTTAAGATCCTCACTCTGATCCCGAAGGCGCAGCGGAGTCTTGTCCCAAATTATCTGACTGACGACCTCGCTCAGCTTCTTCCAAAATTATAGTCCACTTCGTTCATCCAACACGCTTGACCTCTTGGTTCATCTCTGCAAAACTGCTGTGACTCGGCCTCGATCAAGACTTAGTGTCTCTGTTATTATTTTCTCACTCTGTTCGCTGCTCTCATTTATTTATTTATTTTATTTATTTCAAGTATTTATATAGCATTATAGCGCCTCTTCAAGAAAGCTACTCAGAGGCGCTCTCTGCGCTAACCAGCCGAAACGATGTTAAGTGTCATAACAATAAGAAAATTTCATCGATAATAATTATAACAGTAGTAGTAGTTGCAGTTCAACGCGACTGTGTGGTAACAAAGACCATTAGCGGCGTCCTCCACCTTTATCCAGGCTTGGGACTGGCACTGGCAGAGTGCAACCAGTGGCGGAGTTCTATAATAATTATAACATTTAACGTAATTATAACAAAGTGTAATACAATAATTTATATTTCTTGGAACATCGATTTAACGGTGTTTAGAATGAGCTCAGCATCATTATTAGCAGTGTTACCCCGCAGACGTCAATATCTGCTCTGTCAACGAAAATTAAATATTTATAAGCCAGATTTGACCAGACTTAAAGGTGTCTTAAACAGCATAGACTATGGCAGTGGTTCCCAAACTTTTTTGACTCTCGGGCTACTTTTTCTAAGTTGGAGAACACGAGGGCCACTTTTTCTTAGTTGAAGGACATTAAGGGGCCACAAGTCTCTAATTTAATTAACTTAAGGCGTATAAAATTGTGATAATTGTATCAAATTAGAATGTTTGATGCGATTATTAAGGTCCAAATAAAATAATTTGTAATAAAAACGGATTATAATTATTATCTATCATGTGCAAATTGTCAATATTTACACGCTTACATATACATTTTACACATATTTTTACATATTTTTTCTTAATTCATTGAGATGTTGCGGGCCATTTTTGTAGGCCAGGCGGGGCACTTTTGGCCCGCGGGCCACGGGTTGGGAACCGCTGGACTATGGTCATTTGTACTCGGTGTTTAACGACATTTTTGTGGAGGTCTATTTTTCAATAATTTTTAAACATAACGAGATGTGATTTATGATCCTCACTCTTATCCTCATGGCTCAGCGGTGTCTTGCCCCAAACATCTGACTGATGTAATAATTCGTCCGCGCTCACCTTCCTCCAACCGTCCACTTCGTTCATCCAACAGACTCCACCTCTTGGTTTTTCGCTCTTGAACTTCTATGGTTATGTAATATGTATCGATCATAAACTTGCATCAGTAGGTCCACCGCTTTGGGATGCGCTTTCTCCTTGCGTTGGCTCTACAATCTACACAATGTCATCTGTAATGGCAGTCTCTCGTCTCTCTTATCTTCTCCAAACCTGATATATTTTATAATACTTCTCGTGGGGTCTTGGCGCTTCTGAGCGATTCATCCTACCTACATGACTTACTTCTGTGGGGCGCGGTGGTGTAGTGGTGGCGTCATTGCCTTGAAGCCGGAAGGCTCGAGGTTCGAATCCACCTCAAGTCGCAGCGTATGGACCTTGGGCAAGTCCTTCACTCGCGATTGCTCAGCGCTTCGGCGTGAAACTCCGATGCAGTGTCCGCTCTGCAATCGGGAGCGCCTCTGAGTATAGTGCTTGAAGGGGCAATACAAACAAACATATACATATACATGTAGAAGTTCTTTATAAATACTTCAAAGCAACACAATACAATACAATGCAATGCAGTACAATACAATACAATGCAATACAATGCAATACAATGCAATGCAATACAATACAATGCAGTACAATGCAATGCAATAAAATGCAATACAATATAATACAATGCAATACAATACAATACAATACAACGCAATACAATGCAATACAATGCAATACAATACAATTCAATGCAATGCAATACAACGCAATACAATACAATACAATGCAATACAATGCAACGCAATACGATACAACACAATACAATACAATATTGTTGTGCCTTGTAGGGAAACGTGACTTACTTCATAGCGCAGACATACAGCACAATCGGAACCGTTCGATATCAAGTTCTCGCACAGACATGTCTGCAACCTTCTACATCTACAACAACCACGACCACTACGACCACCACTACCACTACCCCCACGACTACAACTACAACTACAACCACCACTACACCAAGGACTACAACGACAACTACTACCCCAGCTACTACTTTTCCTACTTCATCAACTAAAACCGATATTGCTGTGACAAGTAAAGCGACTGGAACCAACGCGTCCAGTTCAACTCCATTTATTGCAACACCTACTTTGCTAATAACACCAACTACTCTCAGTTCTAGTGTTTCTATTCCGGGTACTGCAATAAACACGAATCCACGGAATGGGACCTCAGCTACGATCACCACTACTTCTGGCCCAACTCCTTCTAATCCATTTAGTGCAACCCCTACTTTACTTATTACACCCACTTCTTTCAATTCTAATGGTTCTATTCCGGGTACTGCAATTACTACGAATGCACGAAATGGGACTTCAAACACGACCCCCACGTTTAATCCTAATGTTTCTGGTTCAGCTACCACTAATCCAAATGGTAATTTACCTTCTACAACAATTTCTCGACCTGCTTCCATGAACAACTCAAGCTCACAGGCGTTGAACTCAATTTCATCAATCGTTACCAGTGCAAACACAGTCGGTGGACAACCGATTGTGGGTGCCAGCAACAGTAACAATAATTTCAATGCAAGTAGCACCACGAATGCGGAATGGGAGTCAGGGAATGGGACTCGGAGCACTACTTCAGGATCACAAAGTCTACCGGCATTGAACACAACACCAGGTCCTCCTCGTAAGTTCCTTTTATAAATTTCATCGATCTGCATTCTTAGACTGTGTGGCGTGTGTTGGGCTGTATAATTTTGTGACTATTATAATAATTGACGGTAGTATGAAGCCTATGACAATTAGCAGTGCCTAAAGTATGTATGTATGTATGTATGTATGTATGTATGTATGTATGTATGTATGTATGTATGTATGTATGTATGTATGTATGTATGTATGTATGTATGTATGTATGTATGTATGTATGTATGTATGTATGTATGTATGTATGTATGTATGTATGTATGTATGTATGTATGTATGTATGTATGTATGTATGTATGTATGTATGTATGTATGTATGTATGTATGTATGTATGTACAGGGTGGCTCAATAAAAAATGTCCCACCGGATAAAATGCAATATCTTCGCAACCGATTGAAATTTTTCTGCGAAAATTTCCCAATTTGCAGGGGAATGAATTTCCAACAACCCCTGAAAGTTCAACTTAAAACATTTCATGTTTGCAAAAGTTACAACTGTCTAAACTTTCAATTCCGTTTTTTCAAATATCCGCGGAAAAATGATCGTCGTTTGTAGATTTCCATGTTAAATAATATCACTTTTCAATACGACCTCTGTATTCCGTTTTACAGTTTATTGTACAGTATGATGGGAGTGTCCACTCCCTGCTTTAATACGAGTTCGAATTCTTTTTGTGAATGTCAATGTGGGTCTGTGCATTGAGTCCTGTGGCGACTGATCCCACATTATCAGCGAGACTTCTTTCAGCTAGCCAATGTTCTCCAACAGATGTTGTAACATACCTGTGGTCTTCAATGAGTCTGAGTAAGAGAGTTCAACAATAAGTTTGACATTTAGCCTACTGAATGTGATGAAGTTCAGTCTTTCCTTGCAGCCATAACACAAACTAGCAGATCTGATGCCGAAACCATATTGTGCTTTGGAAACTTGACCCTTTCAGCTACCAAGCGAATTTCGTGAACATCGCGCTCTTTTCCGTCATACCAAACGACCACTTCCTGCTTCTCTTCCGACATTTGGCTTACATTACATAAACACGTTTGCAGATAACCTTTATTGTGCTCAGGCTCTACTTTTCACTGGGCATTTTGCATGATCACGCGATGTCTCAGTCTCTGTTCACGCAACGTCCGAGTTCCCATTTTATCATCGGCAGAAACTTTGCCCATGACGTTTAGTAACGGCTTCACAAATAGAGACCTTAATTATATAAAATCTCATCAAATACTAACAGCTTGCTTCATAAACAGCTTCTTTACAGCTGTTAGTGAGGTCATATGACATCATACTATTTTTATGTGTTGCAATTTGCAAAAAAATCTTAAAGAAATCACATGTATTGGAACATCATTCTGTGGAAATTTGAAAAAATGGAAAAACGTTTTTACACGGCTGTAACTTCTGAAGTAATGAAAATTCATTATTGAGATTTTCAGAGATTGTTGCAAAATCTTTCCTCTATAAATCCTGCTATTTTCATAAAATAATCTCGATTGGTTGCGGAGAAATTGCATTTTTGCTGGTGGGACATTTTTTATTGAGCCACCCTGTATGTATGTATGTATGTATGTATGTGAACTTGTTATAGCACCCCTTAAAGCTCGCTACTCAGAGGCGCTCCCGACTGCAGAGCGGACACTGCATCGGAGCTTCACGCCGAAGCGCTGAGCAATTGCGAGTGAAGGACTTGCCCAAGGTCCCTACGCGGCGACGTGAAGTGGATTCGAACCTCGAACCATCCGGCTTCATGGAAACGACGCCACCACTGTATAATTTTGTGACTATTATAACTGACGGTAGTATGAAGCCTATGACAATAATTTGTCAATTGGGTCATTGACCTAGATTATGTATGTGCCTACATCTGGGACCTTTGAAGGATAAAATGACTGTTGTTGCGAAAACGAATTAATTAAATCTAGAGAGCTGATATATACCCGGATAGACGACCTAATATCCATCACCTGTGACGCATCAGAAAAAGACGATACCTGGTTGGCAGGTTGCGATTTCATGTCCCGTTGATATTAATCGTTTATATAAATATACCGACGAAAATAATGTCAATAATAGCCTAATAATGTCTATCCATAAATCTTCAAAAATTTATTCACGATAAATCGATTAAATTCGATTAGGCTACTATCGTACACGTTATGTAGGCTAGGCTACATCGTAAAAAAGAACTGTCGAAAATCTAGTACGCTGAGTTAGGTTTTATTTTAGTTGTTAAAAAAAGACGTTAATTGAAATGTCTATTGCAATGAAAATAGTTAACGTTGTCGCCATATTTGATTTATATTCCAGCAACATTAAACCTCAAATAACAAAAACATCCACTCAAAAGCTTCATCGCATCGTCGTCGTTCCCCATGTTGCCTGCTCCTAGGATTATAATCACTTGACCTCGCAAAAATAATCCCATAAAATTAATCGAAAATTAATCGTACAGACCATAAATTAATCGAATAAATACATAAATTAATTTAATAAAGACCTAATAAGATGGCGAACGTAGCATATATTTTTATGGATGCCTATCTGCATGTCGACAATAAATAAGGTGGTGAACGCAGCGGCGCCCCAGGATTTTTTCTTGTATATATACGCACAGCCACACACACTTGAGCATGTATCAGTTGTTAGTTAAGTTAGTTAAGTTTATTATAAATTTTACTTATGTGCATTCTATAATAGTTAGGCCTATTGTTGTCACTTAAGTTTGTGATCCCAAGGTTTTTTCGTTCTGTAAGCCTATGTCATCTTTAACTTTTTAATGCTACCTAGCTAAATAGGCCCCCCCTCTTAGCGGGACTTTGTCCCTTTGGTGGGCCTGTTGTTCCCCAATCCTTTGCTATGATTGCTATTTATTTGATTAATTTGCTGGCTCACTTCATTTAATTTTCTAGCTAATTTTCTCACTGCACCACTATGTAAGCCATGTATGTTATTTTGCTAACTATGTGATCATGATTTTGTTGCTGTACGTTTTAAGTTTATGGGATCAATAAACTTGACTTAAAAACTTTAAAAACTTGACTTAAAGCCAAGGGCGGATACAGAAAAAATTTCGTCAGGGTCGCCGAAAAAACTGTTGACTTTTTTTAGTCATCAGCGCTGTACGCACTTGCGTGAGTGCGTACGCCTGCGGGCGCCGCTGGGTGAACGTAGCATAATTATAATAATATTATTACGAATATTTAGACAATAAATAAAATGACAAACGTAGCATATAGACCTAATTATTATGAACGTTAATCTACATTTCGACAATAAATAAGGTGGTGAACATAGGGCTTGCTTTTATTAGGAATTTAAACTAAATTTCGACAATAAACAAGGTGGTGAACGGTACCATAATATTATGGTGAACGTGGTATATGTATGGATGTCAATCCACATTCCGAAACGTAACATTTCCTTGAATATTGTAACATTTTAGAATGTTCGCTAAATTGCGCATCCGGATGCAATATTTCGACCGGCGCTTTAAAGTGTGATCGATGTTATACTGGATATGGACTGACAGCAAATGGATATTGCAGCAGTATGTATTTCAATTCTTAAATGTCTTTTTTAGATACGGCAGGGTTTCCCAGTCCATTTTTTGCTACGGAATTTGTTTGAGGAACCCCTAGTTAGTACTGTTGTGAGTGTGGGTGTGTAGGCCTAGGTGTGTGTGAGGAACCCCTAGTTAGTACTGTTGTGAGTGTGGGTGTGTAGGCCTAGGTGTGTGTCTGTGTGCGCCCGCCAGATATTGTGCCGACCTTCCCAAGAATGTAATAAAGCATCTACATTATAATTATTAATTAGTGTAGCCTAATAATAACGATTTATATGGCGCCGTAACGCGGCCTTAATTACCTGTACAGTGTACAATGGTGCCTCGTAAACAGCCAACAGCGGGATGAGCCTAAGCAGACATAGGCCTACTTATGAAATGTCTGCTTTGATTTGAAATGGTCCACTGATGTTCCATTCATTAATTCATTCATTCATTCATTCATTCGTTCATTCATTCATTCATTCAAGTATTTATATAGCGCCTCTTCAAGGAAACTACTCAGAGGCGCTCCCAACTCCAGTACGGACAAACAGAACAGTTTTTAAGTGCTTATAGAATGTGTCAGAGAGTGATCTAGGGAACAGGCGCAGCTCAAGTGGGAGGGCATTCCATACCACTGGGCCAACAACAAAAAATGCCCGACTCTGTATGATAGAGGTACGAGCAAACGGGACAAAAGTACTTCGCTATCAGCCGAGCGTAGGAACCGACCAGTCCGAGCACTTAACACAGGTCGACAAAGATCGAGTAGGTAAGATGGAGCAAGACCTAGCTGGCATCGCCATATCAAGGAAGAGATGTTGTATTCAATGCGCTGACGGACAGGGAGCCAATGCAGAACCTCCAGCATGTAATTTATGACATGACCAAATTTGGGCAGATGACCAATGAGGCGTGCTGCAGCGCGCAGAATACGGTCAAGAGAAGATAATCGTCCAGATGGTAAGCCAGCATAAAGGGATAGGCGTGGAAGATTATAATGATCATGATACTACAAGCACAAGGTAATCAGTGTGACCTCGACTAACATTGGCAAACATATTCTTGTATGCTATAATTATTGGAGCCTATGCATATAACGTCTGAAAGCTAGCACTAAATGACGTCATCACGTAGGGAGTCGGAAGTGGGGGTCACACATTTGTGATGATTTGTGACGTGCTTTACTAGATATCGTATGATTCCTGTGCGACGTGTGACGGGTCAAAAACGTCATAAATTGCGTGACGCCATTAAATTTATGGACAGCCCCTATGAATAACTGAATTTTCTTCAGTAGACAAAGGCCAACACAAGTAATATCAAACTCTTCATTTTGAAGTGTGGAATAAGAGCTTTGTTTTGTTATTATAGAGAATGTGTGATGGTTTTTGTTTTTTCTCACGACAATTAGGCCTATAATTATGTTTTGATCCGTTGGGTGTTCGAGAGAGATGGATCCTTATTTCAATCCTGTTGCATAGGCGCCTTTGTAACGGCATGGCTGTTGTTACTGCGCCATATAAATTGTCGTCATTATTATTATTATTAGGCCTACTATTATTATTATTATTATTATTATTATTATTATTACTATTATTATCATTGTTATTATTATTATTATTATTGTTATCATCATCATCATCATCATCATCATCATCATCATCATCATCATCATCATCATCATCATCATCATCATCATCATCATCATCACCATTATTACTAATATTACTATTATTACTATTATCACTATTATCAATATTTTTATTATTATTATGATTATTATTATTATTATTATTATTATTATTATTATTATTATTATTATTATTATTATTATTATTATTACAATACAATACAATACAAATAGACTAAATTTGCTATAATGCTGTTATATTTCAGAATGTTCATCAAACTGCGCGGTCGGTTGTAATATCACGGGGGCTTCTAAGTGTGATCGATGTGATCTTGGATATGGATTACGAACGGATGGATCTTGTAGCAGTAAGCTTATAATAATTATATTTCAATTCTGTATGTTTTAGACATAGCATCGGCAGACACGCCCCATGGCTGGGTTCGTCTTTGGTAATTTTCTTTTAAGTCTTATTCAACAATCCGGTTGACAGAACGCAACCGGATACAGCGTAGCCTAAGCTTACATTTGTGCAGTTTAAACAATTCACGATAACGCCGATCACAGAATACACAAGTCTTAACTATACTAACTGAGCAGACAGCCTGCAATACATGGCGCTTATAGCAGCCTGCAAAGCAAATCCGCCCAACGGGGGCTCGAACTCGCTACCTCTCGCACTCTTGGCCAGCGTGCTATCCATTACTCTACCGCCTCTCGCATTTTATAACTGTTCGATCACTATAACAGATCACAAAAATATAATTGCAAGAATGATGGAATTTTCAGGCGACATTAACTTTGCGAGTGTTGGTCCCCTGCGTGGACCGATAGCTGGTGGAACATCGGTAGCGATTAGTGGAACCTGGCCTTCGGTGGCTCTCAGTGTAACCGTGGTCCACATCGGAACGCAGCTCAGAGGAACAATCGTCGAAGTCAGCAGGTATGCGTTAAATACTCTTTGCAGTGGCGTAGCCAAGGGGTTTCGGGGTTAAAACCCCATTGGCTTAGGAAAAAAGTTTATTAAAGGTTATTTATCCACTTATATAAGAAGAAACAAAACAATTATTTGTGGTAACAATTGTTTTTCTTACTTCATTCCCTTTGTTACTTTATTCTTTTTTATTTACTGTGATACTGTTGGGTTGGTGTCAGGAAGGGCATCCGGCCATGCAGGCCAAAAAAACCATCATGAATTCCTGGCTACGCCACTGACTCTTTGGCATGTAAGTTTTCACTGGAGACATTAGGCCTATTATAGTAGGCGTGTGGGCTTTGAGCAAGTCCTTTACTCGCAAATTGCTCGGGCGCTTCGGCGTTAAACTCCGATGCAGTGTCCGCGCTGTCGTCGGAAGCGCTTCTGAGTAGAGAGCTTGCAGGGACGCTATAGAAATGGAGAAATAAACAAGCCTATATAAATAAATGTTGATGTAAATACATCATGCTATTGAACTCTTGGTCAGTCTCTTCGTGAACGCATATTATACAATTTATTTTCCTCAAAGCCCAACGGGGTCTCCCCTCAAATATTGACTGACGCTATACTTTGTCCTCACTCAGCTTCCAATCACCGTCCACTTCGTTCATCCAACAGACTTGACCTCTTGGTTCGTCGCTCTAGATCTGCTATGGCTCAGTATCGATCACTTGTTTCAAATGATCCTTCTACTTGGAAGGCGCTTTCTCATTCTGTTCGCTCTAATTCTGTCTGGCAGGCTCTCTTCTTCCTTCTCTCCTCTCAAAAATTCATTCTTCTGTCGGGGCTTGGAGGCAATGGGTAGTCTACACCTGAAGGGAAGAAAAAAAGATGCGTGGAGACAATGGGTATACTCTACACATGAAGGGAAGAAAAACAATGCTTGGAGACAATGGGTAGTATACACTGTCACCTGAAGGTAAGAAAAACAATGCTTGGAAACAATTGGTAGTCTACACCTGAAAGGAAGGATAAAACAGTGCATGGAGACAATGGGTAGAACGGTAGCACCCCTCTATATCTAGCAGTCCATATAAAAAATCCTTAAGCTTAACTTTCCTCTCTTTAATCTTCCTCATTATCCCCATATCTTCCTTTAGGATCAGTTTCTGTTAATAATAATCTCCACATGTCTACTGTTACGTTTACGCAGTTCTATTTTGCTGCACAGATTAGGAGGCGTCGATCAGGTTGTCTTCATAACTCCACCGACAAACGTAGTGGGAGACTTACCGCTCTCGGTGCAGTTTTCCGGTTACTACCCAGATCCAGAAATCTACACTACATTCAATGTCAGCACAGGCAGATATTTCAGCTATTCGGATAATCCCCGAATCTGGGAAGTCTTTCCGAGAGCACATCTCGTCAGGTATATAAGAGCAACGTTTATTTAAGATCAAGTAAATTCCGTGTCTCTGGTTGTGCAATTTCAAAGCATACGAAGATCTATGCTCTTCTTCTTATAATCTTCCTCTACCGCTTCTTCTTCATCCTCCTCTTCCTTTCTCCTCAGTCCACCCCTTCCATTCCTTTTCTTGTTTCTCCCGTATCTTTATCCTTTGCTTTTCCCTTCCGTTCCCCTCTCCTAGTACTTCTCCACTTCCTCATTCTCCCTCTCCTCTCTTCTTCCTTTACGTCTTCTTCATTTTCCTTTTTCCATTTCCGCTTATTCTTTCTCTTTTCCTTCCTCGTCCTCTTCTTTTTCTTCCTTGTAGGCCTACTTCTTTACATTCATCATCTTCATCTTCTGGTTGTCCTTGTACTTCTTATTCTTGTACCACTTTCTCCGTCATCTTCATATTCTTATTGTTCCTGTTATTCTTGTTTTCTTCTCTCTCACTATCGTCATTGTCATCTTTTTCGTCTTATACCAGAATTTCTTCTTTCTCTTCCTCTTCATCTTTCTCGTAATATTTTACTATATATATATATATATATATATATATATATATATATATATATATATATATATATATATATATATATATATATTCGTTTTAATGAGAAAAGACAATCTGACAATAACGCAGAAATGTTAACATAAGAGATAATGAATAATTAAAATTAAAAGTTCAATTAGTTAGTCTTTAAGCAAGCTAGTAAATATTTTTATATAAAGTTCGTGGTATAAATTGCAGTTTAGATCTTTGTTTTCTGCGCTGTCTAGCGGAGGTACATTGTTGACCGCCGTTGGTACGAACCTTACATCGATCGGCTACGCTGCGATCCAGGCAGCGGTTGAGGTGTGCAGATACAGCGCCTACGGTCATCCACTTACCTGCACAAGAACGTCGAGAACTAGGGTAAGTGACAGCCATCAATATTTGCGATGGATATACATCATACTTAGTTGCTTACTTACCAAATTGATCTTTGTCAATCTATACAATTATATCCCTTTTATGGTTTTTCAGATTTGTACGCTAAAGTAGATGGCCATATCTGCTAGATTTCATTAATCAAATTGCGAAATCGTTACATTGTTTGCACTTTTAGATATCTTTTTCAATTCAATGTTTAAATTCAATTTGTTTGTTGGGGAGAGCGGGGCATAACGGGATATTTAAGGCATTTGGAAGTTTACACCATATAAATAATAAGAAATCATTGCTTTTTTGTACCCACATTATGCAGGCATATATAACGTACGACATAGACCAGAATAATTTATTTAAGCATCAACTACACAGGAGATACAATTTTTTTACCAACAGCCCCCAAAATCCCGTTATGCCCCACCACCTGAGGTAAAATGGGATACCTATCCCATTATGCCCCATAACATGCAAAATTCTATGCTCTCAAAAAAAGTGCCACTTATTTTTATTATTGCTCATTTTATAATGCTAACAATGATTGAGACGTGAGGGGGTACATAGAACCCATGAAATATTAAAATATGAGAAATACGGGAAAATAGCTGTAGAAGCATGAAATGGGGCAAAATGGGATATCTATATCCCATTATGCCCCAATATACCACAATTGTAAACCCGCCATTTTGACACAAAATACTGAACTTGTACAAATTTTCATATGGAAATATATGACTTTATATATTACCCTACACATGGATGGTTTAAGCTAAATTTAATATAGATCCACTGATTTTAGACAATTTTTGAATTATGAACGTACCCTATATCGGAGAGCGTGAAAATGAACTTTTCATCATAAAAATTGCAAGACGCTTCGGAATCGAAAATGCTTTCGTCCTTCACCTTCAAAGATGCATTACTTCCGTTTGAATTTTTTTCGTATTTTTAAAGTAAGTAAGATCGACAATATTGAAGTTTCCCGTTATGCCCCGCTATCCCATTATGCCCCGCTCTCCCCTTGATCCCAAAAAGTCGGACAACTTAGTAGGCCCAAACTTACACGTAGTGATCAGTGTGTATTTGACAATAATTCTGATATAGTCTAATGTACAATCATTGCTGCGCATGCTAGGGAGCGATATAGGACAGATAGGATGTGATGATATCAACTATATAATTATAATATTATTATGACTCTTTGATGATTTTAACTATTTGTATATTTTGACATTTTGTGATGATTTTAACTATGTAGGCTATATATTATAACATTTTGTGATGATTTTTACTATTTATGTATTATGACATTTTGTGATGATATTAACTATTTATATATTATGACATTTTGTGATTATTTTAACTATTTATATGTTATGACATTTCGTGATGATTTTAACTATATTTATATATTATGACATTTTGTGATGATATTAACTATTTATATATTATGACATTTTGTGATTATTTTAACTATTAATATAAAATTATTATGACATCTTGTGATGATTTTAACTACATGTATATACATATTATGACATTTTGTGATGATTTTAACTATATATATATATATATATATATATATATATATATATATATATATATATATAATATAATATATTATGACATTTTGTGACGATTTTAACTATTTATATAATTATGACATTTTGTTATGATTTTAGCTAAATTTTATATATAATGACATTTTGTGATGATATTAACTATAATTATAGCATATTATGACATTTTGTGACGATTTTAACTATTTCTCCTACACTAAACCAAAAGTCAATTTCCGTCTGATTTCAGCCGTGCGAGGCGAGTGATGTCCAGAATCAACTTTACCCAACGCAGTTGGTCTGCAAGATGCCGCAGATCGACCTTCCTCTGGACTTTCTCGACATCCTTGACAACGTAACCGTTCCATCAAACCTCACCTTCAACGTAACGCCTCGCACCAAACGTAACGCAGACCCATCAGCCGTTCTCTCGCGTCGCAAACGCTCCTCTCCTCAGGGAAGCGTACAGTCTCTGACGGGGACGAATGGACAGGACACTGCCGACATCTACCTGAGGTTCATCCTCGATGGGTTTCAAGGAAACGAGCTGGAAAACATCCTGCGGGACACGAGGTTCTACTTCTTCACTGCTCCAGAGATCACGAGCTCACACGAAGTTGTCTTCTTCAATCCCGATGAAGATGTAACGATTCCAATAAAGGTCGGAAGACGGCTACAGAATAATATCTTCAGAAAGTGCTTATTGCGAGGATATTATAGCGTCCTTTTTGTAACTACCCAGGAGCGCTCCCAGACTCACCGTCCTTGGTTAAGGATCGGGGCCGATGGGAGAAAATGCGGGCATCTAGCAGAGCGCCCAGGAGTGCCTAAACTATCTTAATGATCAATATATGAGAAAATTGTTGTCCACGAAACAAATTCAAATAATAAAAGTGTCGGTACGACTTACGAGCAGCAAGAGATAGTAAAATGGGCACCTATATAAATCCATCAATCAATTAAGTATTTATTGTTCCAAGAAGGAAACAAGATATAGCATCACATCAAAGTAAACATGAAAACTCTTGGTACCAAACGGAAACCCAGAAGGGACTACAGAGTCTCACTGGTTAGAGCCACCTATGCCCATCTACAGATACTAAGCGTTTGCAGGTTCATTACAATAAGCAAGAGAAATTTATATTCTATGTCCCATCATTATAAATCAAAACTTAACTAAGAAAACTAAACGTTCCAATTTTTAACATCACGATACTACATAATAATATGCAGATCTATACATGATGATGTTAAGCATCAAATCTTAACTTAAAAAATCAAAAGTAAGAAAACCTTAACTATGAATAGGCTCATCTAGTTCTAAAGTGGTTCATCTGCCTTCTTTGTACAGTCAACGATGAACCACTTTAGAACCAAATGCGCCTGATTATTTATTTAATTTTTATTCTGACTGTCTAGTTTATTATTATAGAGAGTAGTATTGTAAGAAATACGGAGATAATATACCGGCTGGGCATTTAATTTATACAGCGAGAGAGAGTAGAACGGACAGATACAAATGGAGAGTACAATAGGCAGATGCAGGGAGCGAGTTCATGTAAAACGGGCTGATATAGGGAGAGAGTATAATAATTTGGCATATACATTATGCATTATATACAGGACAGTAACATACTAATACTACTGCTGCTGCTGCTACTACTACTACCAATAGCATCAGTGGCGTAGCCAGGAATTTATTATGGGGGGGGGGGGGGGTTGTGGCCTGATCCTATTTCTTACACCAACAGAGCATTTATCACAGAAAATAAAAAGGGAATAAAGTAACAAAGGGAATAGAGTAAGAAAAACAATTGTTACTACAAGCAATTGTTTTGTTTTTCTTATTTAAGTGGATAAATAACCTTTAAAAAACTTTCCTAGGCCAATCGGGGTTTAACCCCGAAACCCACCTTGTCTACGCCACTGTTACCGCCACTGTGTGGCAACAAAGAGCAAATGTTGCGGTTTTGTATATTAAATTAAACAGCATTACTTAACATTTTCCTTCATGTATAGGGAAAACATATGTTGCGTGGTTGTACGAAACAAGACTACATGATACGACTTGGTAAAGGCAATTGTTCAATCGGTCAATTGACGGACAACCAGTTGACCTGCTCTCCGCCAGAGATCGCCCCTGTAAACACCAACGAATTCGACTTCTACTTCTGTGATCAGAGATTCACTATCATTGTAAGACAACGGTTCTTTTGCAACTTTTAGTGCATGGTAATAGAATCAAAAGGCAATGTAATGTAATAGAAGTTGAGATTAAGTGTGGTGTAGGATTGTAGGGCATGCAGGGCAAGGAAGAGGTAGACTGATATTTATCTAAGGCAAGACAAATAGGTTGGATATAAGGTGAAATATGATGTAGGATTGTAGGACAATGCAAGAGAATGAGGCAAGGCAGTATAAGGTTGGATATAAGGTGAAATATGATGTAGGATTGTAGGGTAAAGCAAAGAAGAAATATGGTGTTAATCTAAGGTAAGACAGTTAAGATAGTAAGGCAACCAGTAAGGTTGTAGATAAGGTGAAATATGATGTATGATGTATATAGGAAAGCAGGGTAAAGAAGAGATCAGATAATCTAAACCTATGAAAACAAGTCGTAACATTTTAATGAACCAATTTTCTTCTTATCCACCCGACCGATTTTTCTCAATATTTACAAAAATACTTTTTAGCATCACCGGGGAACACTATCGGGCTTCGCGATCCAAAAATCTTACCGTTTCCCGAGATTGAAACATTTCATTTTCCATCCAATCCTAACGCTGTGTTTAAGACGCCATTTTATTTGCTTTCAACCATATTTTCAACAGACATTGAAACTATCAATGATATATTGATGACTGAAACCAGTACATCAATGACGTCACGGCCGATTTTAAAATTATAGCGCTTTGTGCCGTTAATTAATATCTATACCGTATATGTATCACTAGCCTATTTAAGACGCAATAGTTTTCGCCGATCGGTTTTTAACGAACCAATAGATTTTTAACCTCATTTTTCGACGAGGGCAGATCTTTTGACACGCGGTTTCGCAAAAATGCTGACTATAGAGCAAACATGGATGGGTGTGAGCTGGGTTGGACCGAAAACCTAAATGTCACGGGCAACGCTGTGCACTCAAAGTGGTTGGACCGTGTTGGGGCCGATGGGAGAAGGCGAGGTGGGAATGGCGACCAGAGTGGGACCGGGTTGGGGCCGATGTAAGACGAGGTGAGAAGGGCGGCGTGGGAGCGGGGTCAGGCGTGGCTGGGAACTAAAAATCGAAATTTCCCGGGCAACGCCGGGTAGATTAGCTAGCAATCTAATAAAGGGCAATAAGGTTGAAGATAAGTTGAAGTATGATGCAGTATAATTGTAGGGTAAAGCAAAGAAGAGATAGGGTGTTTATCTAAGGTGAGACCGTAGTTAAGATAATAAGGCAAGGCAGTAGGGTTTGAGATTAGGTGAAATATGATGTATGATGTAGATCGGAAAGCAGGGTAAAGAAGAGATAAGATAATAATCTAAGACATGGCAATAAGTTTGAAGATAAGTTGAATCACGATGCTGAATATGGCAAAGGTAAAGGTAGGAAGAAGTGAGGTAGAGCTACAAAGCATGACTTCAGGTAGTGCATGGAATGAGAGAGAAGGGAAAGGTATAAATGGAAACGGAAGGAAGAAGAAGACAAGGAAACGAGATGAAGAAAAGAGAAGGAAATGATGGGGAAAAGCAAGCATTGAGAGGATGGAAAGGAAAGCCGATGAAAGGAAAAGAAATGGAATAGCAGGTAGGTAAAGTAATGGAAAGGAAAAGCATGGAATGGGGAGAAAAGGATGGAAGAGTTGATTCATCTGATTACCATGTTGTCACAGCAACATGTTTAGCGTCGCCCTCGATATTCTCCAGTGACTGGCGCTATTACAGGTAGAATACTATGGATAGTGGTGGAGGGATGCGAAGAAAAATTCTATATTTACAAATTGAAAAGGAAGCAATGATCACGACATTCTACCCCCTTAATTCCTTCCTTTCGTTGTCCTTCGATTGCGTCCATTTTCTGCAATGGAAGACTTCTCATCCATCTATCCTTTCCAGGTGTCAATCGGAGACAAGATCTACTACTACCGTTGCCTGGAGTACTCCGGTCCGAACTCTCCTCCTCCCGGTTGCCCCGTCGACTGCTGGAGCAACTCCAGCTGCCAGTGGAAGTGGAAACAGATCGTCCTCATCGTTGGTCTCGTCATCGGACTTGTCCTCCTCCTCATCATCATCATCCTCATCATCTGCTTAATCGTCGTCTGCGCACGCGGAAGGAAGCGCCGAAAGGAGGAAGCTGAAGGACCGAGCAACTACATGCGGTCCATGGGAGTTGTTCATGGGAGCTTAGGAGGGAACCACTCTGCACTGAATGGAGGCCACAGTTCAATCAATGGGAGGAGGTCAAGAGGATCGATGGCTGAGGACTATTTGACTGCAGCGGCAGAGGAGAAGGAAGATGATGTGGATCGCGTCAGTGTGGACTCGTCGGAGGGAAAGAGGGAGTCTTATTGACATGACGTTTTTGCATTGTAATTCTGGTTTCTCTGTATGCCTCTCTCTCTCTCTCTCTCTGTTTCTGTCTCTGTCTCTGTTTGTCTCGCTCTCTCCCACTCTCTTACTCTCTCTCTCTCTCTCTCTCTCTCTCTCTCTCTCTCTCTCTCTCTCTCTCTCTCTCTCTCTCTCTCTCTCTCTCTCTCTCTCTCTCTCTCTCTCTCTCTCTCTCTCTCGGTATGTCTCTGTCTGTCTATACCTATGTCTCCGTCTCTCCCTGTTTCTGTCTTACTGTGTGTCTGTCTCTGTCTGTCTGTCTCTGTTTCTTTCTTTGCCTCTCTCTCTCTGCCTCTTTCTCTCTGTCTCTGTTTGTCTGTCTGTCTTGCTCTGTTTCGTTCTCTGCCTCTTTCTCTCTGTCTCTGTCTGTCTGTCTCTGTTTCTTTCTCTGCCTCTTTTTCTATGTCTCTATCTGTCTGTCTGTCTTGCTCTGTCTCTCAGTGATGTATTCTTATTGCCTTTTTGTCATCCCATTTTGTATATATCTCTTGGTCTGTCTCTGTCTCTGCCTCTGTGTCTGTCTCTGCATTGATCAGTCTTTATCTCTGTCTCTCTGTCTCTCTCTTTCTCTCGCTGTCTCTGTCAGGCTGTCTCTCTCCCTCCCCTTCTATCTCTGCCTCTGTCCCGTTGAGAGATTATTGAAAGCTACATGTATAAATTGTCTCCATAGCTCTCTCAGCATCCTTAGCCTACATAGCAGTACGTAAACTAGGCTATAAGATGTATTTTCTCTGTAGACTAATTCCGATTGTTTCTTTTTTCATGTCTCCATTGAGTGGTCTCTCTATTTCACAGTTTTCTACTTTCCTTTAATCTCTTTTATTTTGACAATCCATTAAATTCTTCTATTTGTGGGCCACGTTGAAATCTCGACATCACGACTCATTTTCATCATTCATCATCTTTCATCATCTTTCATCATTTTTATCATTTTCATCATCTAAGCTCATCCTGTCTCTATTTCTCTCTTCTAATAATTCGGTATCTTTTGCGAAGTCTCCTTATTTCACGGTTTCCTAATACGAGACTTATAGGCATTAATCTCAAGCATAATTATCATTATCCGGCCTCAACGAATTATTACTCTGAGCGTATAAACGTGTATTATAATTATAGGACTTCTATTTGATATCAATGTCGGACAGTCGAACCCTTGTAATCGTGTATTATTGTTGTCATAATTATTATAAGTGAATGCTGTATACTGCTGAAGTCTAATGTGCAATGGTTGGCTATCCTAAATAACAATGGTTTCGTCGATCATCCAACTTCGACTTATGCACCAAACATACTCATCCAACTTCTTATGTTAGCCTACTGCAATAACTTAGCATTTAGACCATTCTGAATCGTTCATCAAACTTCCAGGCAGGTTCATTTGCTTATCTAACATAATATTACGTGCGGCAAAATGGCATTTTCGACCTCTATCCTTCGATGCACCTCATCCAGTTTATTATTTTACGCAATAATTTAGCATAGGCATATATACCATGGTTTCGTCGATCCTCCAACTTCCACTTATGCACTAAACATAGCCTACTCATCCAAATTCTAATGTCAGCCTACTGCAATAATTTAGCATTGAAACCATTTTGAATCGTTCACTCAACTTCTAGTTCTAATGTAAAATTATGATGATCATCCATGCATCTTCTACTTATGAGTGATCTGCCCGAAGGCAGGTTCATTTGCTTACATAACATCAGTGCTTAAAGTGTGGACAAATAAGTGCCTGGACGCCCCTTGCCTTTCCAAAAGAAGTGCCTGGACGCCCCTTACCTTTCCAGGCTGTGCTGGCCAATAAGTGGCAGGACGGCGTTCAGATTTTCAAATAAGTGCATGGACGCCGTCCATGACCGTCCAGCCACACTTTAAGCCCTGCATAACATGTACCTGTATACGTAATTTTGTACGCCAGAAAATGTATTTTCGACCCCTGACCTTTGATGCACCCCATGATGTATTGTTGTGGAACCTATCATGCGTATGCACAATAAAGTTTCTCCACACCCCATGGCACCACTTGCCGAACGCCATCATTTATTTTACCGCTGCAATTCTTTTTGGCAAAGATTATGTTTGCTAGCTTAACATTGTGTTAACTCTTATGGTTAGGTCTAATTATTTAGAACTGAGCAGAAAGTAAATAAAGTAAAGTCCATCCAGTTCCATGTGGAACACAGGGAGGCGCTCATCTCCTTTTCAATAGCCTTGAGCCAGCAATGGACGAATCCCAGGGTGCTGGATACGAGGCCAGTGCACGTATCGCAGGACTTGCTGCTTACTTCCCAGCTTACGCCGGTGTAAAGGTTTCAAATTACCCCCTCCTAAACATTACCCCCGCCCGGTAACTTGAAACCGGTTTCAGATTACCCCCGGAAACTAGATTTGCATCAATCATCGCATTTATTGCACTAAAAAAATCAGAAAAATCATCCCGCTTCTTGTTTTGGTCTGAAGATTTTCATCCGTCATCCCACCTCGTGGTTTGCTATCAATATTTTGATCCGAAAAAAATAATAGCCTCGAAGCCATTTTCTCCATGTAAACTTTAGCGACGAATAGTATTTTAGTTACAGATGAAAATAGTGATAACAAACCACGAAGTGGGATGACGGATGAAAATCTTCAGACCAAAACAAGAAGCGGGATGAATCTTTTGATATTTTTAGTGTAATAAATGCGATGATTGATGCAATTTACAGTTTGCAGGGGGGGTAATGTTTAGGAGGGGGTAATCTAAAACCTTTAGACCTACTGTTGTAACACCGGTACCAAATTATACTGCTTGGTGACAGAGGCACGTGTGCGTAAATCGTATTCGTAATCTCGAGACTTCTACAGCGCCCCCAAAAGCCAAGTCGCGGGAACCAGCTTATTCACAGGCGCTTAATCAAAACAAAATCGATAGGCAGCGGGTCAAGTCCGGAGAGTCAGGCAGGCAGATAGATGGACGGCTAAGGTGGGTGATGTTTAGAACTGAAATGGCGAGGGCTGTGAGGAGAAGAGGAAGAATCAGGATAGGATTTGTGAAAGAGCAATGTTTTCAGTTTTGAGTGAAAGACCTGTGGGGACAACTTGTGAACAACTTTCCCAAGGTCGTTACTTGGAGTCGAACCCGCAACCGCCCGCTCCGTGGGCAAGCCCGTCACCGATAGGCCACCGAGTCGCACACTGTCTGAACAGAACACACAGAACAGAACAGAACAGTCGCGCACAAACTGAACAGAATTTAATTGAAATTAAATCGAATGCCATCGAGCTACTACTGTAACAGGCAATATGGTAATAAATAGGCAAAATTATGTGGGTGTCGTAATTATAAATTTAATTAGCGTTATACGCACCCTATGCAAATCATCATCATTGTAGTCGTCATCATTTTAATCATCGTCATCATCGTCATTGCAATCATCATCAGCATCATTTTCATCATCATCGTAATTTTCATCGTCATCATCATCGTCATCGTCGTCGTCGTCGCCGTCGCCGTCGTCGTCGTCGTCATCGTCATCGTCATCGTCATCGTCAGCGTCATCGTCATCGTCATCATCATCATCATCATCATCATCATCATCATCATCATCATCATCATCACGACAACTAGATCAGTTGGCGGTAATAGCACATTGCCGCCCACATTGCTCTCTCGACCATATTGCTTTACCGTCTCCTAAAGACTTATTTGCTTCAAGAAATTTTATATATACATATGCATTTTAGACATTATACATTTATACATATACATATATGTATATATAATTATAAGGACAGAAAGACAGTGTGACAGACAGACAGAACAGAGAAAACTATTTATATTGTATTTATTTCTAGATTTTTTTCGTGTTTTAGTATTTGTAATTAGACTGAAAGAATTTTATTATTTTTATTTTTTGATAATAATATGTAATTTTATTTGAATTATTTCCAAGATACATCCGTCCACGACCGCGCCATCAAGACAGAAATATGTCTCCCCCCAATGTTTGAGCGCCAAGACTTTTTTGGCGGCGAAAATAGAAATATTTCGTCGAGATTTGGCCCGGATGACTAAAAAAAAAAAAAAAGTCATCAACTTTTTGGGGCGGCGGAAACAAATTTTGTCCAGATTTCGCCGGTCATCGGAAATTTTTCGAAAATCTCGCGTCTTTCCGTCCCCCCCAATTCTCGGCCCAGGTCTCCGCCTATGCCCGAACCCCCTGAAAGTCGGAAATCCAAACGAGTCTTTTCCGTCCGTTGCCCCTACCCTCCAAGGTGAGACCCACGCGCGGAGACCTACGATGAAATAACTTCCTCACAAATTCCCACATTGTTGTCGCAAGCAAAGATAAGATTATTCTTGAAGAATAGTGTTGCCCTCTCTTGCAGACGTCATTATATTGACTCTCTTGGCGAGGATAATTAAATGGCGAACGCTGATTGGCCGACAGCTGCATGACGTCACAAATGAAATATTATCAGCTGTCATGCAGTACAGTGCTGTTATAGATCTATTTATGGTCATCATAATTTGTATATATATGTATATAATATATATATATAAAACATATATAATTTATATATATATATATTGTCTTCTTAGAGCGCAATGGTTCTAATTCCAATGCATTTAGCAATAGAGTTAAGCATCATTGCACTCTAAACAGACGAAATGTATGTATATATATATATATATATATATATATATATATATATATATACGTGGTATATATGTATATGCAATATATATATATATATACGTTGCATATATGTATATACGTATCTGTGTGTGCGTGTGCCAGTGCTGCAATGTTCTTCTTAGCATCCATTTCAAGAGGATATTTTACCAGTCAATCCGAATTTATATAGCGCCTTTTCAAGACACCTGTGACCATTTCAAGTGAATTTTTATACATTGCAACACATATATTTGGCTGAGCTGTCTACTAATGCGTGTTTAACACATCAAAATCACCGTCCAAACCTGAAAGTATATACCCGAATCCCAAGCCGTATAGCATCGTAAAATTATTCAAAACATGTTTTAGTAATTTTTTCATCGCTCATCCAACTTTTAATTCTACTATATCACAGTTCCGCTATTTATCCAACTTCTACTTCAAATAAAAATATTTTTATCGTTCATCCAGCCTCAGTTTTACGGTTACAATTTGGCATAAAACCATGATTTCGTCGCTCATCCAACTTCTACTTCTGTTAATTAATATGCTCATCCAGCTTCTAATGATGCTGCAATACGTCAGCAGTAATATCATGCTTTTATCATTCATCCAACTTCCTTTTTACGGAAATAAAATATCTCTGAAGTGCTATACGGCTTAAGATTCGGGTATATACAACCTGGAAGTCCTTGCACTCGACTGCCTTGTCTCAGTTGTCTGTTCCCTATTAATAATTATTATGTGCTGCATGTAATATAGGCCTAACGTTGCGAAGACAGTCTCATCACAGTAGGCCTGGTTCCGCTTATAACAGAGGATTTTGTTTTTCGCTTTTACCGACAGCTGCTGCTTCTGATGTATGACTTGTAGGCTTACACACTGCCAAGGAGATGTTTGAATCGTAGACTTTGTTGAACAAAAATGTGGTCTACATTCTATTATTATAGGCTTATTAAAATATAAAAGCTTGAATTTACAATTTACCTTAATGGAGGATCAGATGTGTAGCGATATGAATTCTTTTGAACAGGCGAGAGACGTCAGTTTTAAGTGGAGCTTAATGGTCATGGACCATGGTTACAGTTTTTAACACGAACTTGAAAAATGCAAGGCAGAAAATTATAGCCTGGTAATTTTATAGAGATTTCTAAACATAGATTTCCTAGTTTCACTTTGTTCATCTTAGTATAATAAATTCTCTAACCTGAAGAAATTTGTTAAAAACACAAACGTAAACCTATAGTAGTTTATAAATATGCCAATTTTCCATGGGAGGGAGGAAAGTACCCCATGGGCGGAGTTTATCAGGGCTAAGGGCTAAGCCCCCAAGAAGCCCCAGACCCATGTTTTTTTTACCGTTTTAACGGTATATTTTTTGGGCTTAACCCCCTCCCAAGAACTTTCAATCAAATGACTAAAAAAGGTCACCAACTTTCTTTTTTGGCCGGGAAATATACAGGGTGGGCCAAAAAAAGACCCCCTAGGTTTTTGCCAATATCTTGACCAAAATTAAGAATTTTGAAATGAAATTTCACAGTCTTGTAGACAATTCAAATTTACATAATTATGATGGCCAAATTTCATCAAAATATTTCAAACAGAGCAAAAGTTATGCCACTATTATGGAGGTCATCCACCGTTTTTTGACGATTCAAAAACGTAACGCAACAAAAAGTAGATTTTTGCCAATATCTTGGCCAAAAGTAAGAATTTCGAAATGAAATTTTACAGGTTCATAGACAATTCATATTTACATATGTTGGCCAAATTTAAAAAAACTATTTCAAACAGAACAAAAGTTATATCACTTTTAGTGAGGCCACCCTACATTTTTTGATGATTCAAAAAAGTCAAAAAACGGTGGGTGACCTCACTAAAAGTGATATAACTTTTGTTCTGTTTGAAATATTTTTATGAAATCTGGCCATCATATGTAAATATGAATTGTCTATAAACCTGAAAAAGTTCATTTCGAAATTCTTACTTTTGGCCAAGATATTGGCAAAAACCTACTTTTTGTTGCGTTACGTTTTTGATTCGTCAAAAAACGGTGGGTGGCCTTCCTAAAAGTGGCATAACTTTTGGTTTGTTTGAAATATTTTGATGAAATCTGGCCATCAAATGTAAATATGAATTGTCTTTAAGACTGTAAAATTTCATGTCGAAATTCTTAATTTTGGTCAAGATATTGGCAAAAAACCTAGGGGGGTCTTTTTTTTGGCCCACCCTGTATATAGGCCTAGTGATCTTTCTGAGATTTGAACTTGACGACTAAAAAAACACAAGAAAATATATGGTCGGCGCCGCTCGTTCTGGACCAAGTTTTTTACCCCCGCCCCAGAAAAAGAGAAGAAAATAAAACCAAACTCCGCCCATGAGTGCCCCTCTTGCTCCTGTGTGCGGGCGCCGATGATAAGAGAATTTTTCAAGACGTAAAATATTACAATCCTTCGCTCTTCCTGAACCTTTAGACTGCCGTGACAGCTCTGAATAGCAAATGTACACATTAATTAGAATATCGTGAGTAATAACTAAATAATGTCACGCGAGGAGGGCGTCGGGCGACCCAGCGGTTCCGGTCCTTGACTCGTCTTTATTCGATGTAGGCCTTAATTAATTCAAAAGAAGCCGTTGGTGTGCGGATGCATGCATGGTCTTATTTGTAATGTGTAAATATTGCTTCGAGGTTACCTCAATTTTGTTACAACTTTGCTAAACAGTCAATTGCCACTTGAAAAGAAACGGTTGGTTTGTGACGGAGCTTCCTTGTAGTGAGTAACCATTGTGAGGTTACCCCACTTCTCGTAACAACTGTAGCATCAACTATAAGCCTAGGCCTACACTCGGTTTATGATCGAGTGTAGGTGCAGATGAGTTGGGTTGAGCTGAGTAAGCATTAATCATAAGTTAACAACCGTATAATATACGGTTGTTATACGTGTCAACTCTTCACTCGCAAATCAGCGTAGGGTCCGTCCGGATCGAATCGTGTGACTACAGTAAGATGAAGATGCTTATACGATATCATCTCATTCTCGTTCTGTTCGCCGCATACTGCAAGGCTCAAGAAGGCTTCACAGCCGTCCCAAGAAGTAAGAAATTATGATGTCGAGAATAGACAACTCATAGCTGTATAGGGCCTATGATAAAAAATATATATATTCCGTTGTTTAGGCCTATCTGGATAATATGCTGCCCACTTAGCGATGCATCGTAGCCTATGGGTGGTTTCACGGGTTCGAAGCACCCAGATGAATAAAATCCGATATTTTAAAAATTGGTTCTTTGTGTCTAGGGATCATGTCTATTGGAAATCATCCAAAATGCAAAATCCCGTCCGAAACTTTTTCCTCAGCCCTCATTTCGGTTTTTGTCAATCGAATCTCAGTCAACGGTTTTAAAATCTTATCCAGATGTCGCTAGCAAGTAAGTTGCAGCTTTGTTTAACCTCCAGAGAGTCTGATCAGCTTAAAAATAGCTTGTGTACTGTATATAGGCTATAATTTTATGATTTTGCTCCTGAAAATTATTGTCTGACACTCGCCGTGTCTGAAACTATGGACCTTCGCTGCTCGATCTGCTCATACGCTGTATACATGTAAGTCCCTGGAATAAATGAATGCATGATTATCTGAATGAATGATTTAATTAATTAATTAATCACTTACTGAGTGAATGAATGAATGAATGGAATAATAATAATAATAATAATAATAATAATAATAATAATAATAATAATAATAATAATAATGATGATGATGATGATGATGATGATGATGATGATGATGATGATGATGATGATGATGATGATGATGATGATGATGATGATGATGATGATGATGATGGTGATGGTGATGGTGATGGTGATGGTGATGGTGATGGTGATGGTGATGGTGAAGGTGATAGTGATGGTGATGGTGATGGTGATGGTGATGGTGATGGTGATGATGATGATGATGATGATGATGATGATGATGATAATAATAATAATAATAATAATAATAATAATTAGACGATTTATATAGCGCCGTAACTCAGTCGAGGCCGAAGGAAAGGGCGCTGTACTAGTAACACTGGATCACATGTCATTGTCAATTATACGATTGCTTAAACAAATAAGACTTGAGTCTGGATTTGAATCCCTCTAGAGATGGTGCATGCTTCACATGGTCAGGAGGACCATAGGCGTAGGGGACATTTCGGCAGTGGGGGGGCAAAGATTTTTCTTTTGCTCGAAAAATCTGATGACCTTTTTTAGTCATTCGCCCAAAATTTTCCGAATTTCTCGCCCGAAAAATCTGATGACCTTTTTTAGGCATTTCCTATAAATCTTCAGAAAATATAGCTGTTTTACCCCGTGTGCCCGAAAAATCCTCCCGTGCCTGTTTGCACGAAAAAAAGTGTAAACAATTTTTTTCCGCCAGTGCCTATTTTGCCCGAAAAACAAAATTGCCCGAAATTTCGGTGGGAGACATTTGACCTCTGGACCCACGCCTCCTACGCCTATGAGGAAGACTGTTTCATGCAGTGGGTCCCGACACAGAGAAAGATCTTTCACCAAACCTCGTGGTTGACCTTGGGACCTGTATCAGGCCCCTCGACGAGGATCTTAGTGAGACTTAGTCCCTCTGTCTGGACGAAAATCTGTGGCATATAGTCTGAAAGTACAAATCAAAAACTTTCAAACCTTCAAATAAGTAAATGTAATAATTATTGCTTGCGTTCTGCCAGCGTGATGTTTTGAATAAACGAAAATTGTATGAAATGAATGAGTGAATGAATTAATGAATTTATTAATGAACATCATGAATGATGTAGACTATAGAGCGACCATGGTAAAAGTGATTAAGGCAGCATGTTTTGATCGAGTTCCATGACTTTGTATGCCGTGACCTGGATTCGCTTAGGCTAAGGGCAGCAGAGTTTACAGTGCTATCTTGAATATTAATTGTTAATTGTCATTTAAAGCATCTATTTCACCGCAATGTAATTGACATAGCCCCCTCTCTCTTCAGAATCGCTAATTTCACACAAATATTAAAGCTGGTATTGATTAAAATCACTTTAATCGAGTTATCTCACGAATTTGAACGCGATCATTCGGCCCTAATTTGATTTATATGGTCCACGCTCTACGCAAAGTGTGAACACTGTCAAAAATAATATTTATTGTTCAATATAGTCACAATTAGTTTTTATATTTTTTTCTTCAAAAATCCAACTATTTTTGCACTTAGTGCAATTAATTGTCTAGTCGTCTTGAATTATTCTATCAAAATGAATCCTGAAATTTACACTCAGAAGTTTCACATTGCCATTGTGCACAGGCGGCAGGATTTCAGTTTTGGGGGGCTGAAGCCTCGCGGAGGAAATTTCCCATTTTCACCCGCCGAAATTTCTGACGACCTTTTTTTAGCTGTCGGCCGATAATCGTGGAAAAATTGTGGAAATTTCAATGTAAAAATCGGATGGCCTTTTTTAGGGGGGGGGCTTAGCCTCTTATAGGGGGGCCTAGCCCTCTAGCGCCGCCACTGATTGTGCACTATGTGGTTGACTCTGAGAATGTTCGTTTGACATTGGGAAGTTGTTGGTCTCTCGTGTTTGAACATCAACCTGTAAATGCCGTGCTCTCTCAGCTCTAGCCATATAGGTTGTAGGCCCCTCTATCTGGATAAACATCCCGTTGGAGGTGTTTTCATCAATCATAGTTTTATACCAGCAAGAATTATTTTCATAAATTAAACGTTCATTTGAGCAACAATATTTTCATCATTCCAACTTCTATTGAGGCACCACGGCAAAAGTAGGCTTTTGTCGGTATAAATAAAATTTTATTTTATTCTCCCACAAGATTCTACACTACGAGACCTTTCAAACGACATATTATTTGTTTATTTATGATGTTCCTAACTGGAGTTGTGCGCTTTTAAAGTTTAGCGGTGACAAAAGCAACATTTGGAGAAAACGCGTTCGCAAGCCGTCACGTCATGCGCTTGGCAACGCGAAGGCTGTTTTATGGTCCTTACTTATTCATCTACTCTAGGTAAATTTATCTTCTACCAATCCCGAAAATAGTTTCGTTATGTAGAGCAGATCCTGGACTTTTAAGCCATATATAACATCTATGGTTTCCCACGAGGCGGCTCTCAATACTACCCTTCGAAAAAGGTCAGCATCATGTTTATTTGCGCTATTCTTATACGCAGCGCCCATTAAATCGCTCACATTTGTGGTTAAATAATTAATTTTATGGTTCTTCTTCGTACCTAAAATGTTTTAAAGATATTTTCGCGATTGAATTTGATTAAAACGAAATTTGCGTGTAAGAGTCAAAATTTTTCGTTTTTGGTCTGTTTCTCGTAAATTAACGTTGTCGACAAGCGCCTAGTTTTGGGATGGTCGGTATATATAATAAATAATATTATTATTTATTATATATAAAGAGCTCTATTATGCCAATCAAATTTTTTCGAGGGAAACGGCCTCTGTTTTCATAACTCCTCGTCAAACCTGGATCCAATGCGTCCTATATTAATTTTAGGTAACAATATTTCGAAGTTTTTCGTCAATGCAACTTCTTTTTGAGCAAAATACTCCCGCGAATTCAAATTCTACTTAAGAAAAATACAGCGTAGATCCGCTCCGAATTGTCCGGCCGCCTGTTAGACTCTAAATAGGATTGACGCATCAGCATATTTTGCAGGTTCATTAGAATTTTTTCTATAACCTTGGCTGGATTGGTACTGGGAGCGCTTCTGAGTGGCCTTCCTGTGCGTTCGCTATGTGAATTCTTGAAATGAATGACTGAATGAATCATGAAACAAGCTTTAAAAAATCGTAAATTAATAAAACACGAGAAATTTAATCGACTATAATTTCAAGCAAGTAGTCGTTCATGACTCACAATCCCCATGGAAATAAATGCAGTAGCCTAATGCGCAATCAGGAAAATAAGTTTCAAATTTCTTCAGCGCTTCTCGAAGGCGAAACAATAAAATTTACGGCGATTAATTGACTGATTAATCGATTGATTAATCGATTGATTAATCGATTGATTAATTGATTGATTAATCGATTGATTAATTGATTAAAATAATAATCGATTGATTAATTGATTGATTAATCGATTGATTAATCAATTGATTAATCGATTGACTAATCGAGAAAGGAAACCCAGCTCATTTGCAAGCGCTTCATCATATCAAAGCGAGCGAAGGCTTGGCCGTCATGAATAGCCTACTGTTGTTGAATGCGGAAGTCTTCGGAGTGTTCTGGTTGTTTCCAAAGTGCTGGTTTTGAATAGGTAAGGTTCTTATTTATGTTTGGAGATGTATCAATAACCATGTTGACCTATACACGGTGTTCTCGGCTTGTGGAACGTGGGGGAGGGGCTCTAGCCTCTACAGCCAGTTAAAGAGATGAGTGGTTGTTGGTTCTAGTCACGAGTCTCACGACTCTCAAACTGTGGATATGTATAATGTGCAAGCATGCCCCAAAAGTAGGCATACACATACATGTAATATCATGCATATAATTATAATGTACCTTTTCCAGTCTATCTATAATCCTTAATTGCTGCCCAGTTTCAACGCGTGCGCCTACTTCTGAAATTTTTAAGGACATTGTCAAAATAATTACAGCTATAATTATTGTATCGAAATCAATCAACAAACAACCATTGATTAAGGCAGCAACCGTTGTACATCGTATACAAACAAAATGGCAAACATTAATAATCAGTTGCATCACAGACAGAATGAATAATCAACGCATCTTAAAACAAATGGATCAATCAAAATGAGCCCCATATACACAAGACCCGCTGTCATGGTACCCCAATATCTATCCGGTTGTGCGCTCAATGGGGAGCCCCAAAGGGACAACCCCGATGTCAGAGGTACACCTGTATCAATCATCAGTGGAAGAATAAATGAAATTATATGAACAGAATATGCCTTAGCTAATAGGCCTAATTTTATTTTTATCACAAAAGTGCCCCTAACCAGTCAAGGAAGAACAAAATAATTATTAACATCGTAATAATGAAGTCATCACATTGGCAACATATGAACTTGCAGCTGAGAGAGCACGAAGTCGACAGTTTTGGGTTCAAAATCTAGGGACTAACAGCTCCCGATGTCAGGCGACAGTAGTAGTGATAGTGCCGGTTTTGGGACACTGGCCAATAATAAGCGTCACGCAACCTAATTAGTATTACAATATATAATATATATGGACGATATCGATGACTGCATTAAGTCTATTAATTAATCCATATATTTTAGATTGCAAAGCGGAGGTTGACCTTTGTTTTCTCATCGACGCATCCGGTAGCATCTGCGATAGTGATCCTGTCTTCGTCTATGACAACGATACGACTTGCGGCAACTGGGCGTTCGTCCTCAAGTTCGTCTACGACTTTGTCAGCCAGGTCAACATTGGGTCTGACGGGATGAGAGTAGCTGCGATCATGTTCGGCAGTTCGGCCCAACTCAAGTGGAATCTGAATAGGTGAGATTGCAAGACTATCTGAGCGGGTGTTCGAGTAATAATATTCGAAGTGGGACAATTTGGAACCGATAGAGTAAATAATTTTGCGCGTGTGGAATTTGAATTGAAAATGTTTTTTGATTGAAAAAGTTGCATTGACGGAAATATTGTTGCTTATCATTTATCATTTATTGTTTATTGCACATTCAACTCTGTTGATGCAATGACGAACAGCTAAGCACAGTGCAGCAGGAACCAGCGAAAGCCAATTGCTTGTAGGCCTACTATATTGGCCCCTCTTTTTTAATTGAAATAAAAGTTGAATTTATGTCAAAAATTCTTGCGAATAACTTTAACTGATAAAAATAGGCCAGACCAACTGTATCTTTAATTGATATTGGCTAAAATGGAGGTTGGATTTATGGAGGCAATTATTGTTGGTCAAGTAGAAGTTAAATTTACGAAAATGGTTCTTGTTAATATACATGTAGGCTAAATATCAACATACTTGGTTTGATGAGAATGATTCTTGTCCGATTTAAGCTATTATATTATATCCAACAATTGCCAATGATCTACGTGGTTACTTTTCCGCAACTCAGTTACCTAAACCGTGACGATCTTCTAAAGGCGATCAACAAGAACCTTACCTATTCGAAAGGTGAGAATACAAACACAGTTGCAGCCCTTAGGCTAATGGCCAGTGAGGTCTTCAACGCGACGGACAGACCATACGCCACCAGAACAGCAATTATTTTAACGGACGGTGAACCAAAGAACTCAATCGATCTCAATGCTACTGTGGTTGCGATACACGAGCGAGGCATTTCGACGTATCCCATCGGGATCTCGAATCAGTTCAACGAGTCGATACTTCAGCTGATGTCTTCTCCTCCACATCTGGTACGCATATGTACACTGTTAGAAATTGACACAATTTTAATGCTTCTCATCGTGTTTCTTACATTTTGCTCTCAGTAATTGATTATACGTTTATAATTATTGATTGTCTGCGGTATATACGCCCATCCGGGACATCAAATCACGGGAGCTTGAAACTCAATTGTATCGCAATCTCGAAATCTCAACAGCGACTAAAAGAAGTGGCCGAAAACAGTTTAGTCCAGACTCAATCAATCAATCAATCAATCGTAATTTATATAGCTCCCCTTCAAGGTAGTCTACCTACTCCACTTAACTGAGTCCCTTAACCTTTCGTTTGATTTGTTTACCTTATAAAAGTTACTTTATTGCCTTGCATTGACCTATACTTCACCCTACATTATTACTATATTATTTTTTAATAAATAAATTTTTGGCCCTTGCAAGGTCACTCCGAATTGTTAAAAATTATGAGGCGAGGATAGTAAGCCGCCCGGAGATGGTGCAGCTAGAGAACCATGATTGTGCTTGAAAATTGAGGGGAATTATTGAGTTTTAAGTCGCTGTTTGAAATAATTGAGCTACGAAGCAAAAAGCGGAAGCCGATTCCATTTGCCGGTTTCAGAGGAATGGAATGCATGTGAGACCAAAACCTTCTGCCACGGGGCTCAGCTATAATAGTCTCGTACTTGATGAGTGTAAACGAAGGAGAATAGCCTAACATAAAAAGTTAGCAATGAGAGAAGGTTGGGAAATGTATTGGTGCTGAGGGATTCGTAGTCCAAACAGAATAATTTAAATTTTCCTTTTGATTTTGACCTGCTATCCTGCTGACAAATCTTACCACTGTTCGCGCCTTTCAGTAGTTCCCAACAATTGAGAGACGCTAAGGCGACCCTCGTGATGAATGAATGACTGATTGTCTCACTGTGTGTGCTTATTGTAGCTAAGTATAAAATTAGGTTTAACTGTTTTGGTCTTGTTTATTTAACTGTAGAAGAACGTGACATACTTTGTGGCTTCCTCATTTGATACAATCGACACTGTTCGAGATCAAGTCTTGGACCAAACCTGCTTCGAAATAGCAACAACTTCTACCACTACTACAGCAACTATCCCTGCATCGACTACGAAGACAACTTCTGATACAGTCACTACTGCTACTACTACTGCTCCTGTCACTGTTAAAGACTTCCCAGCCACTGCTTCTATTACTTATCCGATCACAACGACTTCTCATAACGCCCAGACTATAACTAATGAAATTACGTCTTATAACACTGACACCACAGCAACCTCCACCATCACGCGTGCTGAAGACAACACACCTAGTAGCATCAATATTAAAACTATTTCCGTTAGTAGCACCACATCAACTACTTCTCCTATATCTATTTCTGGACACCCTTCCCCTAGCACCACTGCAGATAATATCCATCCTAACACCACTTCAACAAATATTTCTTCTAAAACCACGGCTATCAATACGTTCTTCAACACCGCTGCTAAAACCACTTTCCCCAACATAACTACTTCAGCTACTTTCTCAAACACCTCCGCTACAGCTATTCCCACCAGCACAACTACTACAACTGCCTTCACTAACCGCACTGCCTCACAGTTTTCAGTTCCAACCTTACCTCTTAATTTAACAACTTCGTCAGCTACATTGTTCGTTACCTCGACGAAGACTTGGCCAGTTATCTTGCCCACTGTCGACCAAAGAAATGCAACAACTTCCTCTCCAGGTGCGATACTAAATTGGTGTTAACCTTTGTACATCAGACGTGCATGAATACAGATAACAATAGCAGCTATCGCTCCTCAATTGTTCGTACTGCGGCAGTGCCAGTGCCAGTGCCAGGGCTGGATGAAGGAGGAGGGGGCGACGGCAATGCTCTCTGTAGTCTGTTGTCACACAAGGTGCTTGCTATTATATTAAACTGAAACTGCTACCACAAACGCTCACACAGACTTTGGTTTGCTAATAATAGATCGATATGTTTACATTCACTGGGTGTCGAACTTTGCGAGAAGATGATGCTGGACTGTATGATGATAAGTCACCGTAAGTGGATATGGGAAGCTCAAGGATGCTGGACCGGCTGATGATAATTGGATATGGGCAGAGATCTAACATTGAGACGACTGATATTTGAACCTGCCTAGGAGCAAAGAACAAGAAGAAGACGCCATAGATTTGGTTAGATTTATCTGGATTAAATGCTGCTGTTGCATTATATTATTTATTATATAATATATATTATATATTATATTTTGTGCCCAGGGCTTAAAGTGTGGCCGGACGGTCATGGACGGCGTCCATGCACTTATTTTAAAATCTGAACGCCGTCCTGCCACTTATTGGCAGCACAGCCTGGAAAGGTAAGGGGCGTCCAGGCACTTATTTTTGCACACTTTAAGCACTGATTGTACCTGATGTAGAACGTACATCACGAGATGATATAATATAATATTATATTATGCCTACCATATAACAAAGCGTTGTCGGACATCTTTGTTAGAATTGCCAACCATCGCTATTGTTGATCCACTGCGAGGACCAATAGCAGGCGGAACAAAGGTGACGATTAAAGGAACCTGGTCATCGGATATATTTGACGTAAAGTGGGTCTACATCGGAAATGGCCTCCGAGGAAACGTCACTGACGTTAAGAGGTTGGACAAAAATTATTTCATCTCATACTCTTTAGTTCATCACCCACTGCCCAGCGTCTAATCTATAGGCATATCCCGGGAGATGGGGAGGGATAAATTCCCAGGAATAGCATTTCCATCCCCCAGAACAAATTCAGAACTGATTTCTTTGCATCTACAGGGTGCGCCAAAAATACCCCCCCCCTCTAGGTTTTTGGCCAATATCTTGGCCAAAAGTAAGAATTTCGAATTGAAATTTTACAGTCCTAAAGACGATTCATATTTACACATAATGGTCTGATTTCATCAAAATATTTCAAACACAAGAAAGGACAATGACTTTTATGCTAATTTTTACTGTACAACAGTGCTTCTACAACTGCACAAAATCCGTTTAGAACTGGAAATTTTGTGTACAACATATGGAAGAACAAACACGTTAAAAAGTCCTGCAACTGGTATTCTCTCCATAATGTCAAAACCCACCAAAGTTTTCCGGGGTGACTAAAAATAATATTGTCTGGACATTTAATGATTGTATTATCATGAGTCTTATTTGCTGCAATCCTAAAATTTCCAGCGATCTTTAGAAGCCTAGCCATTAGTCAATTCATTCCTTCAAGCTGTAGGCTACGAATTTCGTTCGCGTCTTGCCTACGTTTCTTCTTTTCTACTGACCAACAATAAAACAATATAGCTATTTTACATGGTGTTTGTTTATCGATCCTGCGTTTACTTTCTTTAGTTTCAAGGACCGGAAGCAGGTGTCATTTACTTTTTCCACTCCAGAAACGGATACAGTTGAAGACCTTCCGGTTTTTGTGGAATTCGACTGCAAAGACCTTGCAACGATAAACCAATACACTTTCAACCTCTCTACCAGCAGAAACTTCAGCTATTTGTACAATCCAATCATCGAAGACGCTTTCCCACTGAGACACCTTGTCAGGTTTGAGTGTTGCGTCTACTTCGCATTGCCTCGTTTTCCTCTTATTCGACAACATCTTTTCTTGCTGTTGTATTTTCCATTTCCGCTTAGCTTTCATTGCTTGTATGTATGTATATATGTACATGTATGTATGTATGTATGTATGTATGTATGTATGTATGTATGTATGTATGTATGTATGTAGGCCTATGTATGTATGTATGTATGTATGTATGTATGTATTTATGTATGTAGGTAAGTGTGTGTGTATGTATGTATGTATGTATGTATGTATGTATGTATGTATGTATGTATGTATGTATGTATGTATGTATGTATGTATGTATGTATGTATGTATGTATGTATGTATGTATGTATGTATATTAATGTGGAGCAGTTTAACTAGCTCAAAAGCATCATCATTTATTTTCCTTATCTACAACCTTTCTCATGTCTTGCTTTAATACTGTTAGTAATGTTGTCTATTCAGTGGTGGAACAACGTTGACGGTAGTTGGAAGCAACCTGACATCCGTTGCATATCCTGATATACATGCAACGGTTCTCGTTTGTCGAAACAACCAGACTTTCTGCAACGCATCAACGGAGACCAGGGTTCGCTTTCACTCCATAACAAAACAATAGTAATAATGATAATAATGCATTGTTGAAATATTAATGGTGTGTTACTGATAATTACCAATGTTTAGGCCTAATATAGTAGTAATAATGAAAATAATCTATAATTTTTTTTAATAAGTCTAAAAGCTTGACATTCTGCACATTCTACATTTTTGTGAGGATGGGTATATGCATGCACGTATCTCACAAGGCCCTAAAGGCATTTAAGCGAAACGATCTGACGTTCTTAAAATTTTCGAAAACGTTCTGATGCAAATTTACAGGACAACATTATTTTTCAATTCACTTTGAATCTCGAGATACGACATGATTTTTTTATTCTGTAGCCTGTTGTTAACGCCCCTAGTTGCCCTCTGTAGGCCTATACCCAGAATGCACGCCAACAGTTAAATTCGCAGCCGTTGACCAGAAACCTCATCTTTCATTTTATATGCTACAACCTTTTGACATCCTGTATTCTGATCATGCTTTCATTCCGCTTAAACTTAGACTATGCAAAACTGATTCATCATGCTGTTTCACTCCGATGTAGTGCCTTATACGTATCGTTTAATTAACTTAACCTAATTGTTTCATTTAGCTAAAGTCAGTATCCATAATTGCTTCCATTTGTTTTTACTTTACTACAGCCATGTACATCTTACGCTACGAATAGCAACTTATACAATTACACCAGCAAAATGGTTTGCACCATGCCACCGCTTGACCTTCCAGAAGATTTTCTCGACAATCTAAACAACATTTCTGAAACCTCCAGCAACGTTCCTTCACGTCGGAAACGCTCTGCTGGCTCTCAAGACGTGCAGACTGTAGTGGGAAAGAATGGAAAGGATACGGCTGACATCATTATCAAAATTGAACTGGACGGTTATAAGGGAAACGATGACTTTTTCAATGATAAGAAATTCTACTTCTACAAGGATCCGGAAATCGGCAGCTCGCACGATATTATCTACTTTGATCCCAGTGACAAGAGGACTGTCGAAATTAAGGTAACATTTGTCGTGTGTAGGCTATAATAGGCCTGCAGTTGCAGCACCTCCCTCGATCGTTTGCTATGTGCTCAACTGCTCACTCGAGATTTAATTAATGTTCTTTCGCCATAATTATCCACATTTCAACTGCATCCAATTTTCTGACATCGTAATTTGTTACCCTGAAGCTACGAAATTTGTAAAGAGAAATTCGGAGTTGACGATTCCGGTACGGTAGCCTATAATTATGCTATAATTGTATGCAGGGCTTTTTAACGTGCAGTTGTAGAGGAAGTAGGGGTGAGACGGACCCCGTAACGGATTTTTGGTTTTGAGACACCATAAACGTGCTTCACGGGCAAATTTTTTTGCTACTCGTAGCTAAGGGCAACACAAATTTAATTGCATCCCTTTACGATAATAAGATTTTTTAAATTGAAAAATTTAGTCGTAATGGTCCGTCTTGCCCCCACTATGGGGCAAGATGGACCAATGTAATAAATCATGCCCCACGCATTACTCTTTCATCATAGCATGTTCTGATCACATGCAGAATACTATTTTATGCACAAATGTGATTGTCTGCAATGTAAAACAGTGAGAATAACGCAGAAGTTACATTGGACTAGATTTTTTCAATTTTAGGCGGTTTTAGTGGTCCATTTTGCCCCCATGGTGGAACCAGATGGACTACTGCAATCATGTCTTTCGCGTTAATTGTCATTATTATTGTGTCCAACAATTATTGTTATAGTAATAATAACATAATAATTAATTAACATGTGAAATCGGATGAAAAAATTCGAACCACAAGAAAAATTCACACAAACGGGGCAAGATGGATCACAAGGTCCGTCTTGCCCCGTCGGTGACTGATCCAAATCACCCCATGCGTAAGGTATAAACTTTTCACCAATAAAAAATGTAATCTACTGGGTATCTTGCCAATACTGAATTCGTTAATACGGCAGAAAAGGGTGTTTAACCAAATATACTTGCATCAAAAGCCTGTGACAATGTGCAATTGAATAATTAGCAAATAACTGTTTCTTGAAAATAGGATCGAACAGGTCGAAAATCAACTTTTCATCATAAAAAACTAAAAATGTCGTTTCGGTCGCTTATTTTGGTCAAATCACCAAAGCGCCAACAGTATTACAATAATTAAAGTTCATTCGGTAGGTGGCGACATCATATATACCTTATATTGACGGGATTCATCATGCCCCAAGGGTCCATCTCGCCCCGACTTTCCCTACACAAAATGTGCAGTTCTAAACGGATTCGTGCAGTTGTAGAAGCACTTTTGTAGGCCTACAGTTTAAACTACCAAAAAGGTCATTGTCCCCCGATTGGAAGTAATTTACCATGGATGATGGAAAAGGAAAGGAAAGAAGTTGTGCAGTTCTAAAATTCTCTTTAAAACAGTCCTGATTGTATGATTATAATCAGGGCTTAAAGTGTGCCTGGACGGTCATGGACGGCGTCCATGCACTTGTTTTAAAATCTGAACGCCGTCCAGCCACTTATTGGCGAGAACAGACTGGAAAGGCAAGGGGCGTCCAGGCACTTCTTTTGGAGAGGCAAAGGGCGTCCATGGCATGCAGGCACTTATTTTCCCACACTTTAGGCACTGATTATAATTTCATGTCTAATGTGTTGCTCAGGGTAAGCACATGCAAGGCTGCTGCAGGAAGGACGATTATAAAATACTACTTGGTGACGGTCGTTGCAATGTCAGCGCTCTAACCGACAACCAGTTGACGTGTTATCCACCGACAACTTCCCCAAATAACACGCACAACGTTGACAAATTCTTCTGCGATCAAAGATTCACCATTGTGGTACGTAGTGACGATACTAATCGTAATCGTAAACTCGAAATTTTTAAAGCGCCACTCGAAAGCCAAGCGCGGGGCACATCTTATTCACGAGCGCTGCGTTGAGTTAGAAGGGTTAATTTTTTCCGCGAGAGTAGTCCATGGTAGTCCGGTCGAGTTACCATAGGATCAGAGGGGCGGAACAGCTGCTAAGGCGGGTGTCGTCTGGGCCGGGAATTGGAGGGTGGAGGATCAGATGAGACAGGGTGAGTTCGTGAAAAGGAGTGTACTACAGCTACTGCTACAAATACTACTGCTACTGTTTACTTCGCATCCTTAGAAGAGTTCAGGTAGTATATCGGAAATTTCAGGCACTCTATACCTGAACTGGTTCAGGTCCAAATGAGATAGTCTAATTTTCAGGTACCTACCCTGAAGTTCAGGAATCTCCCTAACTAGTTCAGGCTCAAATGAGAGTCAAATGTTCAGGCACATTGCCTGAAGTTCTGGAATCTCCCTGAAATAGTTCAGGTCCAACTATTGTTCTTGCTACTGCTGCAATTATTACTATTGCTGTACAATTACTGCCACTACCACCACCATCACCGGCACCACCACCACCAACGACAATAGCACTTCACTTCTGCTGATGCGCTGTGGCTGATGAAGATGATAATGATGGTGGCAATGATGATGATAATGACGACTATAGTAGGCCTAAGGAAGAAAATGAAGATGATGACGACGACGCTGATGATAACTAGGAAGAGGACGAAAGCGTATCTTGCACAGGATCACTATTTCGATGAATATGATGACACTGCTGATGATGACAATAATGATGGTGATGTTCATGATGATGTTCATTACGTTTGACCTTATAGGTGTTGGTGGGCAATAAGATCTACTACTACAGATGCCTCGAATATCCTAACATGCCTCCAGGTGACTGCCCCGCCGACTGCTGGAACAACGCGAGCTGTTCCTCAAGGTGGACCACGATTGCTCTGATCGTCGGCCTGGTATTCGGTCTATTCATCGTCATCATCGTCATCATCCTCTTAATTTGCATAATCCACCTCCTACGCAAGAACCGAAAGCTGATACGACAGCTGCGTCGCCGCCGTGCGACCAACGCGGGCCGCAGCCACTGGCCTATGGGCGGAGTCACAAACGGCTCATTAGGCGGAGCCACGAGGGGCAGAGCGGCTCTAATTGGGTCAGTGGGCGGATCGGTTGGGTGGGCTGTGGGAGGAGCGAGGGGCGTGGTTGCGAATGGTAATGAGATAACACGCCATTCGTATTTGCAGGTCATATACAACGGAACAGTGGCTGAGAACATGAACTATGAGCGTAGATTTCGGTCTTCGGACAATCCATATACTGATGAGCTCCATTTAGATACTTTCTTGGATGATGTAAAGGAGGAAGAGACTCACGACAAGACGCCGTCAGCACTCTAAATTATCAATGGCCAGTGCCCGTCTTTTGAGATAAAAGGTGCTAGGCCTATAGCTGTGAATGACTCATAAATTTCAGCATTAGGCCTATTCTTTGCAATAATTTACTGATATTTTATGCAGAACTAGCACTAGACTTTAATGCACTGATTGAGACTTTCTGAGTGAAAAGTGAAGCTGAAAAATATTATTATATAAGACGAATGATGATGATCATTTGCCACATTTCTGGGATGCACCACATGCGATAATAAATAACCAGAACTTAGATAGCCTATCACCACTGTCCTAAAGCAGAACACTCTCCCCTACTCGTAAAATTTTAGTTAAACGAAATTTAATTAAACCAATCGGACCATAATAACGTTTTGTACATAGATGACAAACAATAACGAAAATATCGGAGTTATGACTTGCACGAATAAAATCAAGATGCTGATAAATATAATATCATCGAAAACGAATTTAAAGCACAATAAATTCTCTAAGCTCGACAAATAAAATGCTCGTTGATGAAACGGAAAACCAAAGTAAACTTTGTTACTGATTGAACCGTAATAATGAACTAAAAATTTCAAAAATGACGCCAGAGAGAAAATCGCCTAAGTTAGGTGACTCCCTTCCCTACGTACCGTACATAATATACGAACAACTGCCAATGGTAATTTAATTCGAACCATTGATTTGTAAAGAGCAAAATTCAGACGAGCACAAGAAGAGATTAAACAATGCCTTTACCCAGCATGTCAAATGCAAAAAAGGCTGCTTACTTATTTACAGGCTACTTATCTGAATCTTAAATGGCTCCAAACTTAGAAATAACAAATTAAATTCTTAAAACCCAGCAATGAACGTACTCTGCTTAGATAATTATACGATCTGCACACTGTCCTCCACACTAATAAAATTTCAATTATTAGAACGAAATAGTGTGAAGTTGAGATATATATCTCACAAACTCACACTACAAGCTGTCAATCCAGAAAATCAACTGAAAACACAGCCACATAACATACTATTTTAGGCCACGTTATAAATTGTGTGCCCAAAAGAGAAATAAAAGGCACAGAAAACAAACGACACCCGCTATCCATAAGGTTGACTTGGTCTTCCATCACCAAAGAGAGAATGGAGAAATAAGAACTAGGATAGGTGGAGTCTAACAGGCTGCCACACGGTCCAATTCCAGTCCCGTTTATTTTTTTGGTATATCACGTAATCCCACTGCATACCTATCAGTCTGAATTACAAGATTTATTATTATTATAATTACTAAATACTAAATTATTATTATTATCTTTATTATTATCATTATTATATAATCTATAGTACTATACTACTAATCTGTACTACTATAATATAATTACTATCATAAATATCATATAATCATTAATATTATAATATAATTATTACCACTATAATTATGATAATATTATTTACCCCACAATAACTGTAAACGGTTAACCAAAAGAGCAAAAAGTATAAATAAAAGAAATTAACTTGCGCAAAAAGGTAACGACATTGCTCTGCAAAAATGTATGACAGCAACCTGCACATTGAAGACATTATTATGTAATAATATCAGAAAAGAAACTGAAAACCCAAACTGAAAACATTCCAACTTCACCACGATTGAAACCACGATACCTAGTGCAACGTTTTCTTACTAGTGATAGTAGTAGCAGCAGTAACAGCAAGCAATGGCAGTAGAAGCAGCAATAGTAAGTAGTAGTGGTGATAGTAGTAGTGGTGGTGGTGGTAGTAGTGGTGATAGTAGTAGCAGTGGTGGTGGTAGTAGTATTGGTGATAGCAGTAGTGGTGATAGTAGTAGTGGTGGTGGCAGTGGTGATAGTAGTAGTGGTGGTGGTGATAATAGTAGTAGTGGCGGTGGTGGTGATAATAGTAGTGGTGGTGGTAGTAGTAGTAGTAGTGGTGGTGGTGATAGTAGTAGTGGTGGTGGTAGTAGTGGTGGTAGTAGTAGTAGTAGTAGTGATAGTAGTAGTGGTGGTGGTGGTAATAGCAATTTTAGTAGTGGTGGTGGTGGTGGTAGTAGTAGTAGTCGTAGTAGTAGACAATAATAAGTCGATTTATATAGCATCATAGTGCACTGTACAAAGTGTACAACACTGTACATGTGAATTGAAGAAGTCAATGAGAGTCGTGTGATTGTTTATAAAGATAGTTCAAGAGCTGTGACTTAAACAAGGTAACAATCAAGTAACCTCTATCAATCAACATCGCATATTCCACATATAATATTATTCTGCATTAGCATTAAAGCAGCAGTGAGCATCCAATAGTACAACCAGAAAATCTTAACAAGTTCCGCTTAAAACGCCGATATCTTATAACATTTCCGACATTTACATGGTCCGGAAAATATATAATGGCAGTATATTCAGAATATCAAATGGAAAAAACCTCTTGCAGCACTATACCCGCAAATCAAAAAATCCCCGATTTGGCAAAAGTATACAAACTCATAACTACGCATAATCTACTTTCGTTGGCTCTATGCAGAGTATCGTATTTAGACGAAGAGTAATATCTGCTAGGACCAACACCAGAGTGACTATGGAATACACAAAGAGAAATACACTGCTCACTGTGCTCAGTGTTAAATGGTATTCATGTACACTAGATTATCTTCATGAATCACGTTATACTCCAAGCTACTGACCCGTTAGAATGAGTCACGTGATTTTCGCTACTAGTCAAGACAAAGCAGTCTGAAACTGTAAAACTTACACACATTACTTTTATTTATTTCTCCATTTCTATAGCGCCCCTTCAATCACTCTCCTCAGAGGTGCTCCCGACTACAGCGCGGACAATGCATCCGAGTTTCACGCCGAAGCATAAGAGGAATTGCAAGTGAAAGACTTGCTCAAGGTCCCTACTCGGAGGCTTGAGGTGGATTCGAACCTGGAATCCTCTGGCTCCAAGGTAAAGAACTGAACTTCGGTTGCAGTGCAACCATAAAATGTATCACCAATTGTACCTCACTGCGCATCAGTTACAAAGATGCCGCAAAAAGTAGCAACACAGAGTATTCAATCGAACCTGGCTGTGTGTGCGTCAGTTACAAAGAAGACATGAAAATAGCAGAAATAGAATGTTCGAACGTACCTAGTTGAACAGCAGCTGAAAAGTGTCACAAACGCAGCATTACTTACCAAAGCCGAACACTTCACTCTAACGCACTGAAATACTGACGGATATGACCACAAATACTGACCTATACAATAACACCCCAAATACTGACCTAAACAACAAAACATGACTTTGGCAACTTCATACACATGCAAAACGGAACTGGAAAACTCTGTCCACCGGAAGGATAAATCTGGGACTGAGCAAACTGAATGACCATCAGTCTTTATACAAGTAACACAAGTTATATATGATAAAAAATCAGTTTAGTCGATTCTTGTAAAGGCAAGGAGAGCGAAATTAGTCTACGGCATAATAATATCTTGCTGAAACACTGACAAAATCAAATGTAAGTTTACGTGCAAAGGCAAGTGACATCCCACGTTTGCAAATCGTGTTAAGACACATATACACTGGCGCAACAGTCTGCAATAATAATTAACATAACAACCTAAAACATTGATAAACGGCGAATAACCACAAACATAACCCATTCACTGTACACCAAATTCTGCCCAACGGAAATCAAACGACTTTATACTTTAATACACAATTGCATGCAACATATCAATACAGTTAAGATAACGTTGGAAATTTTACACGATGCAGGCATGAAAATGTTTTCATAATCTATTCTACATGAAACAGTCTTGAGCTCTCCACTGTAGTCTAATCTTACAGGAATCATAGCACCATTGTAGTAAAGACTATGGAGCCAAGACGAAACGGTCTTGAACAGTAAAACTTGTATGCATTTTTCAAATTACTACTCCTAAGGTAAAGTAAAATCGGAGAGCAATGTTAGATTGGTGTCAGAATATCGAATATAACCAGACTCACGATTCTGAGTCGTGCAACAATGAAAACTGTACTTTTTAATAGGCATTAAAATTATTAAATGTAAATTATCATTTAAACACACAGATATTGTGCAACAATGACAATTCAAGCATTTAAATGAAGGCACTGAGCATTGGATGTAATAGGACTGTTCAAGGTTCCAACCGTCTCAGAGAATGCAGCAGAAACCCACATTCTCCATATCAAAAGACTTCAAAAATTCATAAAACACTGCTCGTTAGAGTAACCAGCAGTATTCCACTAATGTGGGAAGTCAATGTTCTTCCTTTAATCCCCATGAATTGCAACCTGAAAAGAAGGGGCAACATTAGAAACCATCCCATACTAAAAGGCATCTTGGAAAAAACCACGAATTTAAAGTCAAATTTTTCACTATACTGCTCGCAAATTGGACCCTGAAATGAAGAGCCGCATTTCAAAACAAATCAGTACCCATAATCAGCTTGGAAATTCAAAATTCTCTCTGTACTGCTCATAATCAGCTTGGAAAACCACAAATTTTGGAAGCCAAAGTTCTCCCTCTACCACTCACAAATATCACCCTGAAATGAAGGGCAGTATTTCCAGGGTTTAAAGTGTGGCTGGACAGTCATGGACGGCGTCCATGCACTTATTTTAAAATCTTAATGCCGTCCGGCCACTTATTGGCCCGCACAGACTGGAAAGGTTAGGAGCGTCCAGGCACTTCTTTTGGAAAGGTAAGGGGTGTTCTGACATTATTTCCCCCACACTTTAAGCACTGAGTAAATATTTCAAAACCTTCTCGTACTGAAAATCAACTTGGATAAACGTCGAGAGTAGAAGCAAAACCTATTTTCGCATTTTTCTCCACTGGCAAGATTCAACGAGATGTAAATGCAAAGCGGGCGAAACTGGACTTGCAGCAAGACGGTACATCGCGCGGCGACACGGGGGCCGAGGGCACACATGATTCTTGCGAAGTGTTCAATTCAAGGGTCCCTGGGAGGTAGGCGGCTTCAAGCGAGATGTGCCACAGATCCGGCGGCTGATTTGGATTCGTCGAGTATGTGGGTGCTTGAAATGGTCGATACGGATCGATGAATAACATTGGCATCGTTTTCGTCGATGATTTTCAGCATGCTGTTGTCTTCTACCGTTAGACCACCATCTTGAAACAACAATACAATAACAGAAATTATCAATACCTCGTGTTTAGACTGCAGTGGCATAGCCAGGAATTTATGATGGGGTTTGGGGTTCTGTGGCCTGGCCGGATGCCCTTTCTGACACCAAGCCAATAGAGTATTACAGTAAATGAAAAGGGAATAAAGTAACAAAGGGAATAAAGTAAGATAAGAAAAATTACTTAGAAAAATAATTGCTACAACAAGCAATTGCCTTGGTTTTTCTTATTTACGTGGATAAATAACCTTTAAAAAAACTTTCCAGCCTGGTAGAATTACGACTTCGAATTACGATAGGCCGACGCATCCGAGAAATGATTGTTAAACACTAAACAATCCGAGAAATGATTGTTAGACACTAAACAATCCGAGAAATGATTGTTAAACACTAAACAATCCGAGAAATGATTGTTAGACACTAAACAATCCGAGAAATGATTGTTAAACACTAAACAATCCGAGAAATGATTGTTAGACACTAAACAATCCGAGAAATGATTGTTAAACACTAAACAATCCGAGAAATGATTGCTAAACACTAAACAATCCGAGAAATGATTGCTAAACACTAAACAATCCGAGAAATGATTGTTAAACACTAAACAATCAAAGTATTGAATTGAACAATAATTACCGGCGATGAGTTGAAGTGCATCTTCAACGGAATTTGCACAGCACAAGTCTTTAATCTTTGCTTTCTGCAGTTGACGGAGAACAGATGACTGAAAACAACCAACATAATTATGCATGAAGTTGTACGTCAGTTGCAACGACACCACAATAAATAGCAGAAAGAATGTTTGTATGTGCACTTGTTACAGCGCCCCTTCAAGCTCCCTACTCAGTGGCGCTCCCGACTACAGAGCAGGGCTATTTTTAACGTGCAGTTGTACACAAAACGTGCAGTTCTAAATGGATTTGTGCAGCTGCAGAAGCACTTCCATCATAAGTTCTGTGCAGTTAAGACTAGCAAAAAAGGTCATTGTCAACCGATTGGAAGCCATTTACCATGGAGGATGAGAAGGAAAAGAAGTTGTGCAGTTCTAAAAATTCCTTAAAAACAGCCCTGCTACAGAGTGGACACTGCATCGGAGTTTCACGCCAAAGTACTGAGCAATTGCGAGTGAAGGAGGACTTGCCCAAGGTCCCTAGGTGGCGACTTGAGGTTGTTTCGAACCTACAACACTTCGGCTGCAAGGCGACGAATATTTAATGGTACTTAGCTTAGAGGAGTTATAATGGTGGACAATAATGAAGCAACATACAACAATCAAGAATAAGATTCACAAAAGAAGCAACAAAGCAATAAACACATTAGAGTGAACACATCATTACCACACATTGGCATACTTTTTGGTTGGTCCAACAACCTGGAATGGGCTTCCTTTGACTATGCGACATCTTCCAAGCTCTTCTCAATTTCACAAACTGTTGAATACTGTTCTTTTCGCTTGATATCGGTCGGGAGCGCCTCTGAGTAGGTACCTTAAAGGGGCGCTATATAAATTCTGATTTATTGATTGATTGATTGATTGATTGATTGATTGATTGATTGATTGATAGTACTGACATATACGACCACAAGCGAAGCAATATTACTTGCCAAATTTCTTAATTAAAGTTGGTTTTATAGAAGATAGATACGAGTCTTCATGACTTGTTTAGTATGATGATGAAATTGGAAGTGAAAGTCACTGTATCACTATTATTATAAATGCAATGTCTGTACTTTTGTAAAAAATAACAATAAAAAAGGAATAAAAATCATGGCTGTAAATGTGATGATAAAAAGAGTAGTAATAATAATAGCAGAAATGATAATAGAAATAATAATAATAATAGCAGCAATAAAAAAATGGTAAAAATAATTAAGATAGAAATAATAAGAATCAAAATAGTAGTAGTAATAATACTAGTACAACAGTAGCAATGATGATGATGATCATGATAACATTAACAATAACTGTAATAACCATAGTAAAAACAATAACAAATAAATCACTATGTCAAACATAGAAGATGTGCTAAAAGAACTAAGCACTCCGCCAGAGCGGCCAGACATTGCATTATATCGCCAGGAAAATTAATGACACCAAGTAAAGTAACTGACATTGACGTTGGCAAGTATGAGCGGGGTTTCCTTTCGCCGGAGGTAGGACGACATTTCCTTCATACCCTGAAAAACAAGAAAATAGATTTAAGACAGACCAAGAAGCAAAAGGCGAAATCAAACAAGTTCATACAAACAACAGAAAAATAGCCTTAAGAATCAAGAGAAAACAAGATAGAAACCAAGAGAAAAACTTTCAAAATCAACAGCAGAAAAATTTTGAAAGCCAAGAAAGACAAAAACAATCAAGAGAAAGCACACTAAAAACTCTGTAGAATTAATACTAAAAAGCCAGTAAAAGAGCAACTAAACACACAAGGAAAAATTTTAAACAAATTAACAACAAAGAGAAAATACTTTTTTTAAATTGAGAGAAAGCAAACTTAAAAAAGCAATGACTTCAAAAGCTGCTGGTCCCTCGAACACGCTCTGCTACCAGACAGCGTCGAGCCTTCTCGGTTGTTGGCCTGTCCACATGGAATGGGCTCCCCCTTACTCTACGCTTACTACCTCGTAATAATTTGCCTGCTTTCTACCGGTTGCTCAGGACCTATCTTTTTAGCCGTGGCTGGGAGCACCTCTGAGTAGACTCCTTCAAGGGGCGCTATATAAATTCTCGAAATGAATGAATGAATGAATAAAAAAACCAGAAAATTCATTGTAACAAGTCATAAAAACAAAAAAAGAATAATATAACCTATTTCTTATATTTATACGGCCAAAATTCTAAACAAAAAATTAACAAAAATCATTATAAAAACATCTTCATTTACATTGAGCTTCTAAAACATATTTGGGTAAACAAGCAAAAATCTGCTCTGATATGTGATAGAAAACATTCTTTTCCCTTCGAGATCTTCTTGCTTAGAGCGCCTCTGAATAATCATTCTCTAAGAGGCGCTATATAAATTTCTATATACAATACTATACAATACAAAAGTCATATCAGATTAGGCTAGATTATGATGAGACTTGTTGCTGACCATAACAGCTGTGTAGTCCATCTTAAATACATGATTTAGATCGATGATAACTGTTTTCGATGACGTATCTGAAATAGTAAGAGAAATCTGTTCAAACCCCGCAAGATAAAATGGTTTCGTCAATCTTTAAGTGACAAATTGGTTTAGCAAATGAAAATTTTAAGCTTAGGGGATCTGGGTTTGAAGATCGACTAATAAAGTTTAGCAGTTCTTAACTTGCCGAAATGTTTAGCAATGCAAATAGAGAAGGCAACAAATAAAGTTTAGCAGCTCAAAACACGCAGAAATAATATTATTAATAATTGTTATTACTATAATTTTATTGATATTTATAATTTCAAAGAAACAACACAAAAGTATTTAAGCAGAGTGCACAGATCCAAAGAAGAGCAACTGACGAGGCACGATACATACCATTAAATGCACTGGCTTCCACTTTATCCAGGAGGTAGTCAACACCCGGGAACATAAGTCCCATTGGAATGGTAACGATGATGACATTGTCACTCGACATCAACTGAAGAAAAATTAACAAAGAACCAGATGAGAAACCTCACATTGATTAGAACCATAGATTGAGTATTCGTGACTTTTGGGTTTAATATTCGTAAATATTCGTGAATATTAAGATTTTTTAATATTCGTAAATATTCGTAAATATTCGTTAACGGATTACAGTGAACCATAGAAACCGCAATGTTACCCGGTAAAGCAGTTTAAGTTTCTGTATGTCTCCATGACATTCACTCGCATTCAGGGTAAGGCTGAATTAAAATATGCGATGCGCTTATTATGCTGAGATCGGGATAATTTTTGCTTGTAATATGGCACTATTACAACATTATTTCCTGCGTTGGCATTTATATTTACTCATCCTGCTACACTGATATAAAACAACTTTATCAATTTGCAGTTACTATAGTTATAGGCAGAAAGTTTATTTCTAACTTAGTCTATTATTGCTGCTACTTGCCAACTGCCATCGGTGGCTCTGCCTCTTTTCTGTTCGGGAGGATGGTCAGAAGTCAGACAAAGTGACCAACATTAACTGTCATTAAGTATCGAATGTGATATGAATGCCGAATGGCCACATTGGCCAGACCCAACAGAGACCTTGAAGTTTTTAATAATAAACATATTAAAGTTATTGTCACTTACTGATACAGACCTATGCGTAGGCTAACTCAATTTTGTACAACTTATTCATTATATGTTAAACATTCTCATAAATAAAAAAATAAGAATTAAGAATAAAGAATTTCTTGAAAGAACAAGAATAAAGAATTTCTTTAAATAACATAATATTTTACGAATATAATATTCGTTGGCAGTTTTAATATTCGTTAATATTCGTGAATATTTGAAAATCTTAATATTCGTAATATGCAAATACTCAAACTATGATTAGAACTGATAAATATGAATTAACAGTGGCGTAGCCAGGAATTTATGATGGAGGGTGGGTTTGGGGGGTTTTATGGTCCGGCCGGATACCCTTTCTGACACCAACCCAACAGTATTACAGTAAATAAAAGGGGAATAAAGTAACAAAGGGAATAAAGTAAGAAAAACAATTATCACTACAAGTGATTTGTATTTTTTAATATTTATTTAAATGGATAAATAACCTTTAAAAGAACTTTTTTCCTAGGCAAATGGGGGGAATTAATACCCAATAATTTTTTTTCATGCTCAGAAATTCAAACTTGAAATGGCTCATATTTCCTCACTTTCAAACATCCTAAATATGAATTGTTACATATTTCCTCATGTTCAGAACTTTCAAAAATGAAAAACATTCTTGCATTATCAACATCGTGTTTTTAAGTAAGTGAGCAAGAATATTCCTTACATCCTCGTTGACATCATATTTTAATCTTTTACATCTTCACATTTCGAACAGCTAAAGTTAAATTGCAACCCATTTAAGGCTAAGACTGATTGATACAAATAACTATTTACTGACAGCCAAATTAATTCAATTTTTTTTATCAGGTTCATAGTTTCAATAAAGCAACCTACCCCAACTGCTCCACTTCTTGACTCGGTAAGTGGTTTTGCCTTCAAAAGAAACAAAATAGTATTGAATTATGTACACTCAATACAAGCCAAACGTAGCAAAATCTTATTGTCGCTGTTGTTGTTGCTGCTGCTAGTGTTGCTAATATTGCTAAAGCTATTGCTGGTGTTAGAATGGTAGTCCTTGTTGTCAATCTTGCTGTAGTTGTTGCTGGTGTTGTAGTGGCTGGTCCCTCTGTTGTTGTTGTTCCTGTTGTGGTGGATGTGCTTTGTAGGCTGCTATTAAGTAACACCCTGTACTGTAGGCTGTCTGTTCTGTTAGTATAGTTAAGATTTGTGTCTTCTTTAATTTGCATTCTTGTGAATTGTTTAAACTGCAAAATTGTACACTGTAACCGGTTGCGGTCTGTCAACTGGTTTGTTTCAATAAAAGAAAAGAAATATTAATATTACCTGGATGCTGGGTCGGGCCCAAGGATGAAGCAGCAAGAGAAGGGAAGACGCAACACCAATAAGTATGCCATACTGCAACAGAAGCACATAAACATCAATTTAGAGATGACTTGAAAAGCATCTAAATGAACATCTACAACACCAATAAGTATGGCATATTACTGCAACAGAAGCACACAAACATCAATTCATAGATGACTTGAAAAGCATCTAAATAAACAACTACAACACCAATATGTATGGCATATTACTGCAACAGAAGCACATAAACAACAATTGAGAGAAGACTTGAAAAGCATCTAAATGAACAACTACAACACCAGTAAGTATGCCATACTGCAACAGAAGCACATAAACATCAATTCAGAGACTAAGCATCTAAATGAAGAAAGTACATAAATTTTCAGTCAGTTGAACCGTCAGAAAATTTTCTTTTTAAAAGACCCAATTTCACACCCTCACTCTGTCCAATCCTGTGATGGAAAAGAGTTGGAGCAAGTGGTGTAGAAGTTCATCTATTCCACCTAACTTAAAATAACTTTATGAGAAACTAAACTTACCTCAAACCCAGCGAACAGCGAAATGAAGAATGTAGTAAACCATGGAAAGAGATCAATCTCTGCACAACAGCAAACAAGAAAATCGTAAGAGGCTTACAAAGACATAAATATACAGATATTACACGAACGCACATGCATTCATACTCAAAACCGCCACTCGTTAACTCAGAGCCTCTTCAATTCAAGTTTTTTTTTTTATCTCAATGATGCTTAGCAAGCATACATGTAAACTGGTTGCAACACGTTGCTTTGTATTATATTATTTGTAATATTATCCATATGTAGTTATGTACGGAGAAAAGAATCACGGAATATACATGCATGCATGTAAATGCGCATGCATGTACTTATGCATTTTCCGCTTCTTCAGTCCTCTGCTGTTGAGCAGGTCTGTGTTCCCCTCCGACCTCCTCCAACCTTCTATGTCCTGTGCGCTCCTTTTAGTGCGACAATCATCGAGATCACTCAGCATATTTAATCTTCTTCTGCCTCTCGTTGGCTTCCCCTCCATACGACCCTCCATAAACGTCTCCAGCATACCCTCTCCTCTTAGTATGTGGCCCAGCCACCGATGATTTCTTCTGCTTATTGATTGTAGTAGTTCTCTCTGCACCCCTGCCTTTTCCAAAACTGCCTGATTCGAGATCTTGTCTCTCCAGTTTATTTTCAGCATTCGTCTCCATGTCCACATTTCAAAAGCCTCCATTCTCTTCCTATCCGTACCAGTCAATGTCCAGCACTCAGCACCATAATATGTTTAACTGTCCATGTCAAAGATTTTATCATTCTTATGCAATATGCATACATACGAGAATTTAGCCTTTACACAAAAAGCGCATTTTAACCAGAAAGGTGCAATAGAAGAGGTGTAAAATGGAAACACCAGTTCCCAGTCTCCGTTCCTTCAATTCTTTGCTGCAAACCCTTGAAGTCCATTTCATTCAAATTGTGTTTCTTTCATGCTTGGACGAGAGCGCTTCTGACAAGTTTCTGTTGAATTGGTGCAATATGAATTCACAATCACCAATGAATGCTTATTTGTATGTACACTTGTTATAGCGCCTCTTCAAGATTCTATTCAGAAGCGCTCCCGACTACAGCGCGGACACTGAATCGGAGTTTCACGCCGAAGCGCTGAGCAACTGCAAGTAAAGTACTTGCCCATGGTGCCTGCGAAGTGGCTTGAGGTGGATTCGAACCTGGAACCAGCCGGCTGCAAGGCAACGAACATACCCACTACGTCAGAGGAAGGCAAGAGTGGATCCAGGGCTTAAAGTGTGGCTGGACGGTCATGGACAGCGTCTATTCACTTGTTTAAAAATCTGAACGCCGTCCAGCCACTTATTGGCTAGCACAGACTGGAAAGGTAATGGGCGTCCAGGCACTTCTTTTGGAGGTAAGGGGCGTCCAGGCACTGATTTTTCCGCACTTTAGGCACTGAGTGGATCCATCCACACAGCACCTCCCTATCTCTGTGAGTTCTTCACCTTGACCTCAACTGCTGTGGGTCGCCGATCTCTGCGCTCGGCCTCTAGAGGTGACTTCATGGTTCCTTATGCCCGCACTGCCACTAGGCAGAACAGGGCATTTTCGGTCACTGGACCTTCCGCTTGGAATGACCTTCCCTCTAACCTGCGTTCCCACCCTCGGAACATGTCTGGCTCTTTCTATAGATTGCTCAAGACTTTTCTTTTTGAACGGGCTAGGGTCGGGAGCGCCTCTGAGTAGACTCCTTGAGGGGCGCTATATAAATTACATAGATAGATAGATAGATAGATACAATAGAAATAAACTCACTGTTAATGATCCACAAGTGCTTGATCATGCTGAAGTCGATCATATCGACGACCGCCATGATGATCACAGCTGCAAGGGCGGCCGTCGGAATATAGTAGAAGAGCGGCGTGAGGAAAGCCAGCGCCAACAGGACCAACGTACCTGCAATTAAAAGTCATTGCGAATTCTACCTGGGAATAAAAGCATTGCTAGTCCTGCTTGGAAAAAATCAACAGTAACTAGGCATTGAAAATCATCGTAGATAATCACAGGGAATATTAAGATACCGGATCATAACAGCGTTTTGGAAGTCTGCTTGTATGTGTACTTGTCACAGCGCCGCTTCAAGCTCTCTGCTCAGAGGCGCTCCCAACTGCAGAGCGGACACTGCATCGGAGTTTCAAGCCAAAGCACTGAGCAATTGCGAGTGAAGGACTTAAGTCGTCCAGATATCACAAAGTCTCTTCTACGTCATCATCATCAGTAACCGATGCTATTCTTTTGATGGGTATGAATAAATGATCTGCTATTTCCTCGGTCAAGTCCATTGCTCCTCTTGGTGCAAGTGAAACTGGTGTCATGTCCCCTTAGTGTTAGTGAAACTGGTGCCATGTTCCCTTGGTGTTAGTGAAACTGGTATCATGTCCCCTTGGTGTTAGTGAAACTGGTGTCATGTCCCCTTGGTGTTAGTGAAACTGGTGTCATGTCCCCTTAGTGTTAGTGAAACTGGTGTCATGTCACCTTAGTGTTAGTGAAACTGGTGTTATGTCCCCACTTAATATGTTGTCCATGTGACCTGGTTGTCCCTACGGCTCGAACTTCCGCTGTCCTCGGTCCATCTTTCTGGAATAAGTTACCTAACAGTCTCCGTAATGAACTTCTTCGTTTTCTGTAAGCGTTTGAAAACCATTCTCTCTTATCGTGGTTTGGTGCAGTCAGGACGGGAGCGCAACTGAGGAGTTTCTTTTTAAGTGGTGCTACATAAATTGATGATTACGATTACAATTATCCAGTGTAGTCTTGGTCCACCTATGTTTCTTTTTCTTCGCACCTTCCATGTAGTGAATCGTGTGGGATTCGGTCAATCGATCATATGCGTGACATCTTGCATTGGCTCCCTTTTTCACAAAGGGTCACTTACGGATATCTTCCTTGGTTTGGCGCTGTCTCGCGGGTGTGGCCCCTGTCTATTTGCAAGAACTCTGTTGCTCCACCCTAAGCGTCCAGCGCCGTGGCTCTCTCCGATCTTCTAAACAGACTGAGCTTCTTGTCCCCCGGTCACGCACTTCTATTATGCAGCGCCGTGCCTTTTCTGTCGTTGGCCCTGCAACCTGGAATGGGCTTCCTGTGGAACTACGTATAATGCCTAGAGCCTTTGAAACTACGTTCTACTCTGCTCTTAAGACTGTTCTCTTTTAGTCGTGGTTGGGTCGGGAGCGTTTCCGAGTAGATACTCTTGAAGAGGCGCTACATAATATTATATGTCTGAAAAGAATGAATTAACTGGTAGTCTCTCATTCACCTACCCGTAAATACATTAGCAAGCGTAGTTTGAACGCCACTCTGAGCCATGACGGCACTCCTACAAATAGAAATCGACATTGAGTTTAAGGCATACGAGACTAGAACTTCAACCATTGAGCAATTATTCCTAATAATCGAGTTCATATGAGATTATAACTTCAACTGTTGAGCAATTATTCCTAATAATCGAGTTCATATGAGATTATAACTTCAACCATTGAGCAATTATTCCTAATAATCGGGTTCATATGAGATTATAACTTCAACTGTTGAGCAATTATTCTTAATAATCGAGTTTTTATAAAGTGCACCTTCAAAGTTTCTACTCAGAAGCGCTCTCAGTCCAAAAAAAATCAGTTTTCAAGTTCGAAAGGAACATAGTGGTGTGACTTTTGAGCACCGGACGGAGTGCAACAGGGAGTCCATTCCAGGTTCTAGGGCCAGTCACCGAGAAAGAGTGCCACTGCATTATACTAGCCCACAAGTGAGGAACTAATCTTGAGTAATGATTGTATTGTATATATAAAAAGGCAAGTTTTCAGACGAGAGAAAGACGAGGATACACTACCAGAGAGGATGGCAGAGCGAACTGATGGGGAAAGCCGATTCAATAGGGAGGGAATGATCCTTGAGTAGCATCCATATAAAAAGTAGCAATCAAAAGAGTGAGTTTAAAAAAAATTTAGACAGACTCAAAAACCCAATTGACAACCAGAGAAACAATTAACAACCAGTGCAACAATGAGCAACCAGCGAGTTAACTTGAATGCAACGAATGATCGAATAAAAATAACGATAATAGATGATTAAACATTTAAAAAACAACAAACAGACAATATTACGAACCTTGAGAAGCTGGCTGTGACCGGATATGCTGATACAAAAGACCCAAGAATGTTGGCGACACCTATCGATGCAAAAATTATTTCACCATGCAAATAATTTTATAAAAATGTCTGAATAAAATGTAATGTAATGTAAATCTTCGAGAATTTCTCAGCGCCCACAAAAGCCACGTCAGGGAGACCAGCCTATTCACTGGCGCTTATAACACATTATAACTGTGAAAGCTGGAGAAAGTATCACTCTCACCATCAGTACTGGTCATTGAAACCAATAAACTAATTTTATGACGTTATATTATAAGAAGCTTTCCTGACGTGGACTTTTTTCTGTTGTAACACAAATCAGACTAATCTCACTAGGTAGCATGCGACCCATACAATGATATCCACAATTCCAAATCAAAGTAATTTTTTGTCGTCCTAGGAATGAAAAACATCCAACAATAATAATAATAATAGTAATAAAAATTTTAAAAATATTTAATAATAAAAATAAGCAAATTGAGAGAGACGTCCTTCCTCTTCCAAAGACATTCAGCACAAATTCAGCGCTTCAACGCTATAGTCATTGCGAGTCCTTTCGTCAACCCTATGCTTGATGAGGGACAAAGGGGCAGCCTTTCCATAACAGATATAATAATAATAATAATAAAAATAATAATAATAATAAATCCTGAGGGATCATTGATACCTCGGGTAAAAAAAAATAAAAATAAATAAAAAATAATAATAATACTAAAATTGCTAGCATTACTTATTAATAATAAAAAATAATAAAATTATTATCATTTCTACCAGTAGATAATTCCATAATAAAAAAATTAAACCGTGAGCTTAACCTTCATTATTGTTAATTATTAATTATTGGCAATTACCACTAAGCTCATTATTCTAAAAAAGCAATAACTAATAATTCACTGTGTAAACACATCATCTTTATCATAGTTATAACCATTATATCATTTTCATCATCATCATTGTCATCTTCGTAAACATAATAAATAACAATAATCAGAAATGACAATTTTAATTGTTTCCATAGTAACGATAATTACATTTATCACAATTATAATTATTATATTTTAATTATTTTCACGAACTGACCATTTGCAATAAGTTCTTGGTTTCCATCGATACTATAACCATTCTTCCTTCCTATGAAAACAACCAAAAACATTTTAGAAACCTTCCACACTTCTAGAGCACAGAGCTCTGGGAAATGTCCCTAACTACCTCTCAACAGCAGCTATCTGCATCTTCATCTCGCGCAATGTGTTCTGCACATCGTCTTGATCTTTTGTTCCCAGGCCTAGGACTGCTCTTTCCCAACATCGGGCATTTGCTGTGGTTTATCCTTCCATTTCTAATGACCTTCGTCCCTCACAAAGGGCTCAACTAATGAAGCATTTTTCCATGTCAGTCCCTCGTTCTTTACAACATTTCTTCACCACCGGAATTTCCGTGCTGTGAGCCACTCTGAATAGTCATTCTGTGAGAGGCGCTATATAAATCTGCAGATACGACACGATAATGAAAACAAAGAGAAAGAAGGACTTAGGGTTTTTTGAGGACCCATGGCCTGCCTACCGAAGCCTTACATGTGGTAACGAAGGCCACTACTGTAGTGGCCCGACTCATGTATGCTTCCTCCGCCTGGTGGGGGTCTACTATGGAAGGAGATGGGTCGCACTTGGATCGTCTCTTGCGCCGAATCCCGAGGCTTCACCCACAGCTGCTGAGATGGTTGAGGAAGCTGACAAGCACTTGCTCCGCGCTGTCATATGGAACAGTTGCCATGTCCTTCGCGACCTATTTCCCCCCCCAATGACTAGTATGGTTTACAACCTTTGATCCCGACGTCATAATTTCCGGCTCCCGCAAAAGGACAATAAAAACTTTATTTCCAGAGTCCTCTACAAGAGTGCTAACAATCATTAAATCTTATCAACAATGATCTATTTACGAAGACGCATTAATTTCATTTTGTTGTTCTTAGCGTCACTATGTACCAGGCTGCGGTGTGTCATCCTGCACTTTTTCATGAATTAAACGAATATATATAGTAAAAGCGAAGATCTCTGTGAGGTCATAAAAGTTACCAACCGAATGCTTTTCCGATTGCAATCGACTCGATGACACCGACGAGTGGAATGATGACAATACCGATGCCAAAGCTCTGTAAAATGTAAGAAGGCTCAATGTTACCACATTGCAATGTAACGCAACAAGAAAATATAACATTTTAGTAATGAAGTGCTACATTGCAATGTAATGTTGCAAAGGAACACAATTTTTGTGATTAAATGTAATGAAATATTGCACTGAAATATTGCATTGTAATGAAATGTTATATTGTAATGTAACATTGAAGTGAAACGTAATTCTTTAGTTGAATGCAACATTGTAATGATATGTCACATTGCAATGTAATCAAATTAAATGCAATTCTGCAATAAAATTAAACGTACTGAACACTGCGACGAAATGTGCTTTTTTTTACATAAATGCAATTACGTAATTAATGCAATACAGATGCTGTAATTAAATGCCATATTTCAATGAAATGCAACGCAATGTTGTGCAAAATTAGCTGGTAAAATAAGGTAGGGTAAATCAAGCAAATGAATATGTCACTTGATTGTAACCTACCTAACCCTATGTCACTAGAGTTGACCTGACTTCACCAACCCTACCTCTCTAGTCTCTACCTTATCGTAATTTTGCACACAAGGAGGGTGCTCTAGGGTCAATTCGCACAAAACTCCAACTAAGCAGAATCGAGCCTTTTCAGTGCTCCAACATGAGATACATAGACTGCTTCCTGGGGCCCTTATTGAAACATATTTTTTGTGGGGCATGGTGGTGTATTGGTGGCGTCGTTGCATTGAAGCCGGAAGTTTCGAGGTTCGAATCCACCTCAAGCCACCGCGTAGGGACCTTGGGCAAGTCCTTCACTCGCAATTGCTCAGTGCTTCGGCGTGAAACTCCGATGCAGTGTCCGCTCTGCAGTCGGGAGTGCCTCTGAGTAGAGTGCTTGAAGGGGCGGCGCTATAACAAGTGCACATACAAACAAACAAACATTTTATTCAACTCAAAAACTGGGCTTTTTTATCATGCTAGAGTCGGGAGTACTTCAGAGTAGTCCATCTTGAAGAGGCGCTATAGAACTTCTTCAATTAATTAATTAATGCAACCTTACCTCAGCTTGTCTGCCCTAACTTAACGTACCATACCTAGATCCTGAATGGCAGCAACTGGTAAAAGCATTAGAAGAAAAAACGCAACAATGAAAGTTCTGGGATAAGTGAGGTGGAAAAAACATATGCTTCCACACTCCTCTGGAGTCAGCCACACTCACCTGGAAGCACTCTGCAGTCGACATGGTGGAATTGTCCGTCGTGATGGTAAACTCCGGTGGACGGAAAGGCGGAATACCGGAAGTTATGTTGCCCGTCAGGGAGAACGGTTCAAGGTCATGTTGGTAGAGGATGGCTCCCAAACCAGCCGAGAAAATAACGATTATGGCATTCCTTGCTGGAAAAACAACGCGAACAAGCAAGTAAGTAATAATAATAATAATAATCTTTTCTTTAATTGAGCGCCTGCAAGACGCACTGCGCTTTACATGTACAAGTTATGCAGTAATCTTAATTAAACTTAACTACTAACTGAACAGACAGCTTTTGTAATTACAACGGCGCTAATAGCAGCCTACAAAGCATATCCGCCCAACGGGGGCTCGAACCTGCTACCTCTCGCACTCTTGGCCAGCGTGTTAACCATTACTCTACCGAACCCCCACAAAAAAGTATACAGTTTATTTATCCAACTGAACTAAGCAATGCTTTGCAAAGCATTCAGATTACAAAAACGCGAAGAGGTGTTATATACATATATAATATATATTATATATATATATACACATTATATTTATATATATAATATAACGAATGAATGATTTGACACTACAATCCAGAGGATAGCCCAGCGTATAATATCAAAGTCTATCAAAGTCTATATTATAGACTTTGATAGACTTTGATAGACGCCCAGTAGGAAGCCACACACTATGGTCCAACGTTCACATCAAATGCTCACCTGTACTTAGGTTGAGCGCACGACGCATGCGTCTTGTCCCGATGAACCTGTGCTCGTAGGGGCAGCTGTGTGAACAGGCAGATCGGGCCATCTTCACCGCTGCCTTGACGGACCCGAGACATGTTCTAAACACGCTCCTCCCTCCTATAAGAACACCCCCCTATTCCATGCGCCCCGACCACATGACCGAGTAATTATTATTGTCCCAGGTGCGGAAAACTTGTAGAGGAGAATCCCAAACAAAACGTGCCACCGAAACCCAGTCAACTGACGGTATAGTAAGTAGTAAAGTAGTAGGAGAGAGGCAGGGTGGGAGGGAATGGTGGGAGCTTGGGATAGAGGGAGGGAGGATGGGAGGAAGGGGTGAGAGAGTGTGAGGGATGGAAGGAGGGTGGAAGGGATGGTGGGATGGATGGAGGGACGGTGGGAGGGATTGGCGGGGAACGGCCCGAATCCTAAAATTCCCGGGCAACGCCGGGTACCCCAGCTAGTATATTATAAGCAGGCATCGAGCGACGAATCGTGACAAGACGCAAGCGACGTGCGCTCAACCGAAGTACAGCTGAGCATTTGATGTGAACGTTGGACCATGGTGTGTGGCTTCCTAATGAGCGTCTATCAAAGTCTATCAAAGGCCATTAAGTACAGAATCATTTATCAGTTGACTGACATAGTCGAGATAATGAGAAGTATTGTCTGGACTGGTAGGCTCGCCAGCAAACACGCAGACCCAATCAATAGTTGCATGAATACAACATATGTGTGTGTGTTTGCGTATGTGTGTCTGTGTGTGAAGTGGGTGTGTATGTATCTATCTATTTAAACTGCAATATTCTTTTGTTTCACAGCAGAAAATCTAATCTACTATGAGCATTTGTAAAGCACTTCTCACAGCCGAACTATTCAGAAGCACTCTCAGCGTGACAGGCATACGAACAGAGAAAGGACTTTAGGCAGTGAAGAGATGCGTTGTTTTTTGTCCTGATTAGCGGAATATGTTGATTAGGCTATTATTGTTTGACACTTCGTATTATAGGGATCAATGAATTGATTTGATTTTATTTCATGTATATATATGCATGCATACATGTGTGTATTCATTCATTCATTCTGAGAATTTATATAGCGCCTCTTCAAGATTTTTACTCAGAGGCGCTCTCTGCAGTAACTAGCTGAAATGTTAAGCGTGATAGCGAGTGAAAAATAACAATATGTATGTATGTATCTATGGAATTTTTATAGCGCCCCTTTAGGATAACTACTCAGAGGTGCTCCCGACCCGGGCACGGCAAGAGAAAAGTCTCAAGTAGTTTGTAAAAAGAGTTTAGACAAGTCTCGCAGAAAGGAACGCAGGCCAAGGAGGAGGAAGCTATTCCATGATGGCCGTGCGTTCATGTGGAACCAATGTATGTATGTGTGTGTGCATGTGTGGGCATCTATGTACATACATGTTGCATGCACTGTAACGATTTTATTGTATTTCATTCATTCATTCATTAGATGCATTTATACAGCGTCTCTTCAAGGGGCTACTCAGAGGCGCTCCCAACCTCAGCGCGGCCAAATAAAGCTGTCTTAAGATGAGATAGGAAAGCCTGAGACGGATTTTTAGAAAGAGAGCGAGGGTCAGATAAAGACCATTTCAGGTTGAGGGTCCTACCACCGAGAAAGCACGGTTCTGCATAGTGGCAGTTCGAGCAAAAGGGACTGAGAGCAGACTTTGTTCGGTCGAACGAAGGGAGTGGAAATGGTGAGAACTAAGAGTAGGGCTACAGATCCCACAAAGATAGGCAGGATCAAGACCTAGCATGCAGCGCCAGACTAGAGTAGATATCCTATACAAAGGTAGGAATTTCACTGTATCTAGTGCACACTAAAAGAGTCGTCCCAGTGAGACCAAGAGAAAGAAGTGGTTTTTTAGATAGCGAAAAGATGCGCTTGGCCCACCCGTTAGTAACGAGGAACTCGTCGAATGAGGAAGCTGGTTCCACAGTGAAGGGCCAATTAAAGCAAAGGCTCGTATTTTAGCCACTGTAGTCCTTGCTCGCGGGACGAATAGATCGTGCCGGTCTGTACATCAGCATGCATACATACATAAATATATAGATACATTACATAATACAAATAGATTTTTATAATTATATATTGGCCGATTTATATATATTTTGATAACTTTATGAACAATGAAAGCAACAAATCCAACCTGTGCTCAACACCCAAATGAATTTCTGACAGATCTTGTGACCAACGGACATAGTTTCCTCGTTGAATTTTATCTCCTTCATTCGCTGGAAAATCGAAATACAAACAAATCCACATAAGGTAAAAGCATAGTGTCAGGCAGTTAATGGTATACTTTATCTGTTACTGTCCAAATCAAATATTGGAATCGATGAAGATAGCATGCATTAAAGCTTTACGATGCAACATGAGATAAGCTTTATAATGTGGGTCGACTCCGAAAATTTCTGTATCCACCCCTGCAAAACATTATATCTACCATCAGTGTACTCGTCATCATCATCCTTATCATTATTCAATCTATCATGTAACCCTAATCCAAACAGTAGTCCATTGTTAATAAAAATCAAATATTAATCCAATCCAATCTAGTCAGATGCGGTGAAGGTACACACCTTCATGACGTATAAGAGAATCATGCAGATGAGACCAAGGCCAAAATCGAAGAGCCTAAAGAAAGGAAAATTCCAATTGTTAATCATTAACAATTAACACAAAACAATAGGAATATGGATGGTTGAGTTGGTGGGTGGATAGGTAGATGGGTGGGTGGATAGATGAATTGATGGGTTGGGAGGTAGATGAATGGATAGATGGATAGATGAATGGATGGATGGCAGGTTGGATGCATGAGCAATAAAAACTAATATTTAAGTAAATGGGGGACCCTTTGTTCCTCATGTCAGGACTGCATGCCATGGCTCTATCCAGATGCTTCACCTGCATAGGTTCCTCTCTAAGGAATGGACTTCAACCATGAGTTCGCTCCATCTTTCTCTCCAATAGCCTTTCCTCATCTTTCTCTCGCCTCAAATCCTGCATTTTCTCTCGCGCGGTTGATCATACCGGGAGTGCTTCTGAAAAGCTCCTGCTACAATAAGTGCTTAACAAATGGTCAGATAGGCCTACAATAAGAACCTCTACCTCTACATTGTACAAGGTCAACATAACAAAAAATTTTACCTTGTTTCTGGAATCTTCCTCAGCGTCCAGTAGAACTGCTGGACAAATTCCCTCGGAACGCCCCTCAGACCAAGCCACTTCTGAAAGGCCATTGCAAAGAGCCGTCTTATAACCATGCAGCAGAAATAGTTGCTAATTTATTTAGCGCCATTACATGGACAATGAAGCCATGATTGAACAGAATAGTCTCCAAGTCTTTTGGGCAAAGAAATGGCTTACGATTTCTAGAGTTTTTGATTCTAGGAGGCAAGTTGTTGACGCATACCTCACTTCCGGTACCAATGAGGCAGAGGCACCATTGTGGGGCACGGTGGTGTAGTGGGTATGTTTGTTGCCTTGCAGCCGGAGGGTTGCAGGTTCGAAGCCACCTCAAGTCGCTTTGTAGGGACCTTGAGCAAGTCCTTCACTTGCAACTTCTCAGGCGCTTCGGCGTAAAACCTAGGTTCGATGTCCGCGCTGTAGTCGGGAGTGCTGCTGAGTAGATATCTTGAAGGAGCGCCATATCAATTGCATATACATGTACATACATCAGCTGGGACAAACAAGGAATATTCTACGAAGCACTGGACCAGTGTCATTGCCAACATAGCGGCTCAAGATCGGGAAATGCGGACCTCCACAAGTTCCTCATTCATTCATTCATTCATTCTTTCACTCATTCATTCATTCATTCATTCGTTCATTCATTCTTTCACTGTTTCATTCGTCCGTTCATTCATTCATTCTTTCACTCATTCATTCGTTCATTCATTCTTTCATTCATTCGTTCATTCATTCTTTCACTCATTCATTCATTCATTCGTTCATTCATTCATTCTTTCACTCATTCATTCATTCATTTATTTGGAAAGGTCTCCATGTCCATTGAGATCTACGTCTATAGATTGGCGATGATTTTGACAAGACCTACATTACAGCAACCTCACTGGCTGACTCCTGGTGGACTGGCTTCACATTGAACTCTCACCTTCACTCTAGTTTTACAATCCTACTAGACTCTCGTTGGTTGGCCTGCGGGCGTTAAGTTTCACTTGAGCAACGTTACTTAAACAACCACAAAGTCCCGTGACCTAGAATCCTGAACTCTGATTGGCAGTTGACTGACCTTAACCTGGCTGCAGGCGATCGTAATGGCGGCGGCAGTTGTGAAGCTGTTTATAACCGGATGTGATATGTAGTCGATAAGAAACCCTGTTAAAATAAGCAGAGGGTATCTCGAAATCAATACATGTATGGTAGCAATGCGCTTAGAATTATTATTAACAGAAGCAACAATTACCAAATTCATTCATTGATTCATTCGTTCATTATGAGAATTTATTTAGCGCCCCTTCAAGAAACTACTCAGAGGCGCTCCCAGCCCAGCCACGGCAAAAGAAAAAATATTTGAGAGATTTAAGAAATGAGGTTTGACTGGTCAGGTGGAGGAGATGAAGGTTAGAAGGAAGGTCGTTCCAGATTGATGGCCCACAACCGATTTGCTGTCCTATTGTTCTTCAACTGCCTATTTATTATCATTTATTGAAGTTCCATTCTGTTGCTATCCAAAGAATATTCCCTGAAATGTAAAAAATATTTCTTCAAATCGAAGAGCTCTTGTTGATGTCTTATTAAAAATTGATAAAAAATTAATAAAACAATTAAAATAAACTCCAATCCTTCATGTAAGAATAAAACTGGTGATCATATTCATGAGATACCCTGCAGACACTTCCTATTATCAATGCAGTAAGCTGTCTATGAACTTTTCTTAAATCTAAATTCGTCTAATACAGTGGTTCCCAACCTTTTTTGACTCTCGGGCCACTTTTTCTAAGTTGGAGGACACAAGGGCCACTTTTTCTTAGTTGAAGGACATTAAGGGGCCACAAGGCTCTAATTTAATTAACTTAAGGCGTATAAAATTGTGATAATTGTATCAAATTAGAATGTTTGATGCGATTTATTAACGTCCAAATAAAATAATTTGTAATAGAAACGGATTATATTATCTATCATGTGCAAATTGTCAATATTTACACGCTTACATATACATTTTACACATATTTTTACATATTTTTTCTTAATTCATTGAGATGCTGCGGGCCATTTTTGTAGGCCAGGCGGGCCACTTTTGGCCCGCGGGCCACGGGTTGGGAACCGCTGGTCTAATAGGTCTACATAGTTAAACTGTTAACGCATTTGCCATTTTTTACAGTAATTTTATGCATTACATGTCAGGGCCACAATATCGCAACCTAATGGTTATCATTTTCATGGTACCACCGCTCAAGGGACCCACCTAACAGCGGGGTTGTAAGACCCCTTCCGAGTCCTCTGTACAAGCGAATGTGTAACTATTACAATGATTACATGCATATTTGTGTTTGTAATTTGTTGTAATTTCTTGAATCTTGATTGGTTGCCAAATAAAATGATTTTATGTAAAAATGACATCTAAAAATCATCTTAGGCCTGCCTTTTCCATTCATTCATTCATGTACTAACAAGCTCAACCATAAGCACTAATTAGCCATACTTGTGAATTAGATCTATGTCACTGCAAAACTACAGCGTTTTGCCTGAACATGTCTTTTTGGAATTACACGAATATAAATGTCAATAAAACAAAAACAATAATATAGCTCCCTATAAAGCTAACTACACAAACTTCCAAACAGCTAGTAATTATAAAAGTAATCAAGTGAAGTGGTCTCACTCCAATTAGAAAGCACTTCATAAGAATCTGAGTGTTTGTTTATTACACTTGAACTCGGACCAACACCATAATATTATATCAACCACGCAATCATTCGGTACAAACAGAGTCCAACAAAAGCGACAGCTTAATCAAGGTTGGGCCGAAATTTCCTGTGTGCAACTGCTTACATAGATAGGCCTCAATTGAGCATACAACTTATTGAATAAAACAAAGAATGAGAGTATTTCAGCAAAATTTACTCCTGAGTCAGGTATCAGTCCAACAATTCAGAATATAGGTCAACTCAGAGCATAGTTCTACAAATGCTTTATTAGATTAGATTAGACAACAAGAGTGACCCATAATAGTAAGCAATGCTATCGCATATCCAGAATCTTTTAGAGTTAGCTACTAAAGCAAAAATTTACTCCAGATTATAAGTTATAGGCCTAGGCCGCTTTTGCCTGTGCTTGCCATTTAAGTTAGTGGTCCGGGGGAGACCCAGTAGAGTAATGGATAACATGCTGGCCAAGAGTGCAAGAGGCAGCGAGTTCGAGCCCCCATTGGGCGGATTTGCTTTGTAGGCTGCTATTAGCGCCATGTATTGCAGGCTGTCTGCTCTGTTAGTATAGTTAAGATTTGTGTATTCTGTGATCTGCGTTCTTGTGAATTGTTTAAACTGCATAATTGTACACTGTAACCGGTTGCGTTCTGTCAACCGGATTGTTTCAATAAAGAGAATATTATTTTTTTTAGCACCCGAGGTATAAATGATCCCTCAGACTTTAAAAACAATTAATAAATAGTAAAAGCTTTTTATAGGTTATTATTATTATTCAATGAAAAATTATTACTGGTCCATGGCCTGCGGAAGTTTTAGAAACACTGCCCTAGATCACTATCTGACACAATCATTAAACACTTGAAAACTGCTCTTTCTGGCCTATACCTTGCTGGAGTCGGGAGCACTTCTGAGTAGTTTCCTTCAAGAAGTCCTATATAAATACTTGAATGAATGAATGAATTGCTAACCGACGTGGAATAGACCCATCGCAAACTGGATGACGCCGCACGTCAACGCGAGCAGAGCGGCCAATGCTGGAATCGAGTGAGCGAATTCGGCGACGAGTAGAGACATGACGGCAGTTGGACCGAGGTTGACGTCACGTGACGTGCCGAAGATGACGTAGACGAAGCAGGCCATGAAGGACGTGTATAGACCATACTATAGGAAGGGAAACAATAACAACAATGGATAGTATTATTACGGTATTATTGATATTGTTGCAGCTAGTCATTCATTCATTCATTCATTCTGAAAATTTATATATCACCTCTTCAAGATATATATATATATATATATATATATATCTACTCAGAAGCGCTCTCTGCACTATCAAGCCGAACCATTATTATTATTGCCATTGTCATTGTTGCTACTGCTGCTACAAGTAGTAGTAGTAGTTGCAGTAGTAATAGCAGCAGCAGCATAGTAGTAGCACTAGTAGCAGAAGTAGTAGCAGCAAAAGTAGTAATGGTAGTAGTAGTAGTAGTAGTAGTAGTAGTGGTAGTAGTAGTAGTAGTAGTAGTAGTAGTAGTAGTAGTAGTAGTAGTAGTAGTAGTAGTAGTAGTAGTAGTAGTAGTAGTAGTAGTAGTAGTAGTAGTAGTAGTAGTAGTAGTAGTAGTAGTAGTAGTAGCAATGGTAGTAGTAGCAGCACTAGTAGCAGAAGAAGTAGTAGCAATAGTAGTAGTGGTAGTAGCAATAGTAGTAGTAATAACAGCAACAGTACAAGCAGGTGCAATATTAGTACTAGCAGTATAAGCAGCAGAAACAGCAATACATGTAGATGCGATGCTTGATTCATAATAAACATCAATATCGTTGATTATATCCCTTTAACATGCTGCCACAAAAACTCCAATAATCAACAGAACACCATGGAAAACGTTCATTCGATTTTTTGCTATACCAATTTCGTGCAATTGCCTTATTACCGTAGAGCATGGGCTGCATGGCTAATTAAACTCGGAATGAGTCGGGTAATGGGCGAATATGTGAACGAAAATGCCATCGAGATGATTATTTAAAAAGAGTGTAGAACAGAAAACATCTGCGCATACATACACATTATATGCACACAAACACACACGAACACACAGAGAAATAATGCACACATAATTATAGAAGGTACCCTTTTTCTCCCACCATACATTGGTTTCTCCCTCATTCTGAAAGTTACTTATCGATTGTCACCACACCAGCGGCGTAGCCAGGAATTTATGATGGGGGGAGTTTTGGGGGTTTATAGCCTGGCCGGCTGCCATTCCTGACACCAACCCAACAGTATTACAGTAAATAAAAAGGGAATAAAGTAAGAAAAACAATTGTTACTACATGCAAATTTAGTTGTTTTTTTTCTTATTTAAGTGGATAAATAACCATAAAAAACCTTTTCCCTAAGCCAATGGGGGAGGGTTTAACCCCCCGAAACCCCCTTGGCTACGCCACTGTCACCCCACCAATAATTACCTCTCTGTGGTGGAGGCAAGATCTGCGAAACATGCACTGACCTGTGGCGGTAATTCGGCAATTTTGGCGTAGGCAAGTGACTGTGGAATGACCGTCAGACCAACCGTTAAACCTGCGATTAGATCGCCCTGTAGATGCCTCAACCTACCAAGAAAACAGACAGACAGACACACGTACAGAGTCAGAGAGACAGACAGATACAAGTTACAAAGGCATACTGACAGACATAGAGATTCATATAGACAGATTCAGACATACATAGGCCTACATAAATGTTCAGATGACAGATAGATGGATAGACAGATATATATGAATAGGTGGATGGATGGATGGACAAACACAGACAGACAGACAGATAGGCAGACAGACAAACAGATAGATAGATAGATAGATAGATAGATAGATAGATAGATAGATAGATAGATAGATAGACAGACGGACGGACGGACGGACGGACGGACGGACGGATCGATAGATAGATAGATAGATAGATAGATAGATAGATAGATAGATAGATAGATAGATAGATAGATAGATAGATAGATGGACTTATGGCACAGACAGACAGAGGGACAGACAGATAGAAGGATAGATGGACAAACACAGACAGACAGAGAAATAGAAGACAAATCATATAACTAGTCAAGCCTTGACCTGCATTCTCTAATTATCTCCTACAATAATACCATAACTTTAATATGTTATGGCGCCATAGCTTTGCCGAGGCTGAAGGAAAGGGCGCTGTATACACGAGTTCAAACATGTTAATGGAAGTTATACGACTGTTTAAACAGCTACGTCTTGAGTATTGATTTAATTCCCATGAGTACCATAATTATACTGTGTAGTACCATACCTCACATTACGGTTATGGTCATGTAATAGCAATATATATTATTTAATATTCACGCAATAAAATATATGACGCCATAACACAGTCGTACAGTTAGAAGGGCGCGAAGTTGAAGTATTGTAAGATGGTGTTTGGTAGGGTAATTAAGATCCGGTTAAGTTCAGTGTACTATACAAGGATAGGGCGGGTGAATAGTATGGGATTAAGCTAAGTATTCATTCGGAAATTTATATAGCGTCCCTTCAAAAAAGAACTACTCAGAGGTGCTCCCGACTCCAGTGTGCCCAAAAGAACAGTTTTTAAGCTTATCGAGGAAGGATTCTGGTAGAGTCCCAGGGTGTAGGCGTAGCTCTAAACTCTAAAGCAGGGGTCTCAAACTCAAGTTGTCACGTGGGCCACATTTGAAAATTTACCAGGCTCGCGGGCCGCAACATGAAAATATATCTCGTTCGAGAAATTGTCATTACAGCATATAGGCCTGAATAAGCCTATACGGTAAAAATGATATTAAGCTCTCCGGTAAAATTTACTTATGCCTAATATTACATTTTCCGTATTACTATAATTATATAGACCTACTACATATAAAATATAAACTCGGTCACAGTGATATGTAGCGCATCAATAGCACATTGTTTAGTAATACCTAAATCTGAACTTGTAGAAGCCTCAAGTTTTAGGTTTTACAGTGAGTAGTCTCATAGGCAGGGCTCAATGCTCAAGTGTGGGTAGCGCTACTCATCTGACTTCCTTTCCTAGCTACGAGAGCAACAATGGATGTTAGGTTTATCTTCTGATCGAGATGCGACCAACCGGAGTAGCCTACAGTTTCGAAATGGTTATCTGTAAGGTGTGTCCATCTTTGAGATGAGAAAGCTGTTCACATAATTATGTAGGCATACACTACTGTCAAATACTGCCATTATGCGTGCTGCATCCATGTGCAGATTTGGGATTTTTGTCTTGTGGTAGAAATGTGTAGAATACCGGAATAAGAACTTCGTTGTATATGCCTATAGAGTACTATAAGCTTAGGCTACTTATAATGCTTCAGCAATGTATCGCATTGATGTTCACTAACTGCATCGATCTGCATTATATAATTATCTGCTGTTGCAGATTCAATGTTCACAGCAAAAAGTAGAAAGAAATTTGAACCTTGGTTCAGATCGCAAAAGAACTTCAAAATCGGTTTTCAGGCTTCTTTCCTTTAAAAAAATTAAACACCCGATGGCTGCCGCGGGCCGCATAAACCGGGTCCACGGGCCGCATGCGGCCCGCGGGCCGCGTGTTTGAGACCCCTGCTCTAAAGGAAGGCCATTCCAGACCACTGGGCCAATCACAGAAAAGGCTGATTCTGCATGGTAGCAGTATGAGCAAAAGGAACCAAGAGAACTCCCTTTTCAGCAGAGCGTATGATACTATAATTACAAGGGTGTGAAGGTGAAGTATTGTAAGGTGGGGTATGGTACGGTAATTAAGATCAGGTAAGTTAAGTATACATGGATAGGACGGGTGGATAGTAATGGTTAAGCTAAGTAGGGTATCATTATAATTATTATTATTATTACTATTACTCATTATTATTACTATTAATCATTATTATTAAATTATTAATTATTATTCATTATTGTTATTATTATTCATTATTAATTATTATTCATTATTATTATTACTATTACTATCACTATTACCATTATTATTATTATTACTATTATTATTATTATTATTATTATTATTATCATTAATATTATAAATTATTATTATTATTATTAATATTACTGACCGATAGTTTGGAATCCATTTGAGAATCGGAAGACGGTTCTTCAGAGTCTGGACGGAGAAAGTCTTACGAAGGCGACTCTTGAAGTCGATTTGCTGACAGCTACGACGCACTTCATGACACGTCTTGACAGTCAGCGTCATACAGCTCTCACACTCTGTCAAAACAATTAAAACATGACGCTTGACTTGACAGTTTGACTCAGGGCTTGACAATTATTTGACTCATGATGACAACATTGCCAATAAACGAGAATTATCGAAAACAACTGGGGGTCAGATGTTGATTTATGTGGAGATGGGGTCTGCAATTAACAATGAAGACTTTACTGGGGTGGGGGCCAGCGCTGTTTTTAAGGAATTTTTAGAACTGCACAACCCCTCCTTTTCCTTCCCATCCTCCATGGTAAATAACTTCCAATCAGAGAACAATAACCATTTTTTTGCTAGTTTTAACTGTACAGAAGTGCTTCTATACAACTGCCCAAATCCATTTAGAACTGCACATTTTGTGTACAACTGCACGTTAAAAAAGCCCTGGTGGGGGCTAAGAAAACCTAGGGTTGATACACAAACCAAAGCAATTCTCACGCTGCCGCCGCCGCCGCCGCCATTACAACTATAACATAAATGCCACAACAACCACTAAGTATTCTATACCACTACTGTTGCTGCTACTGCTACTACAACTACTACCATAATTTCGTGAATATAACACGCGGGTTATACAAAGTTTTACAAACCATGCACCCTAAACGTGTGGTAATACTGCTGCTACCAATACCATCACCACTATAACCAGTGCCTAAAGTGGAAAAAGAAGTGCCTGGACGCCCCTTACCTCTCCAAAAGCAGTGCCTGGACGCCTCTTACCTTTCCAGGCTGTGCTGGCCAATAAGTGGCTGGACGGCATTCAGATTTCAAATCAAGTGCATGGACGCCGTCCATGACCGTCCAGGAACACTTTAAGCACTGACTACAACCACTACTGCTACTCCTAATGCCGCTACAGCTACTCCTACTACTACAACTAACACCGCTACCACTGCCGGTGTTACTACTACAACAACCACAAGTACAACTATTACTGCTACTGTCGCAATGACCACCATTATCATCATCACCATAGCAATAACTATAATTATATTATTAGTATTTTCACACGACACCGACCAATCAGCTTTCGGCAAAAAAATAAGACAACAGTGTCGCCACCTACTGTCCTGATAATTGGAAAGCGGCGATTTTTTCTTCTCCTTCTTCTTGTCCACTCCGTTGCAGACAGTGTTGGATGCTGCTGATTGATTGGGTTTCGGCACCAATTCCACTCCCTGCTCACGAGACATACCATCTGGAATCGTTGGCTGGACCATTGTTATTCTCTCTCTGATTTTCCTCAGTGGAATAGGAACACTGTCGTGGAAAACGATACAATAATCATTTTCAGCTGATAACTGGATGTGTGTAATAGTTGAGCAATCGTATTCATTGTTATCATTGTCGTCGTCGTCAGTTTCATCATCATCATCGTCGTCATCATCATCATCATCATCATCATTGTCGTCCTCGTCATCATCATCATCATCATCATCATCATCATCATCATCATCATCATCATCATCATCATCATCATCATCATCATCATCATCATCATCATCATCATCATCATCATCATCCACAGCAACGCGTGGCCGGGTACAGCTAGTTATGTATATAAAATTATTATAGGTAAAGTATAGGTCAAGTGACCAGTTGCAGTTTTCCTTCAGTTAAAAGAGTTTCCTATCACAGAATTAATAGGCCATGTTAATTCCAAGAAGTACGCTTTGAAACATATAATCAACAGAACCATTTTATGTCTATTATCGTCCGTCAAACCAGTTTCCTATAGGCCTAGATCATAGATTTAAACAGGTTATGTCAAACTATTTCATTTTCGTTCTGATAAAACAGTTTTCTATCAAAGAATCAATAGATTACGTCTAAGCTGTAGTCTATGTAAAAGATCACCGACTGATTCATTTAATTTTATACATGTCAATTATCGTTCAGTCAAATTAGTATTTCTATCCATTTCACTTTTGTTAAAGTAGTTTCCGATCAGCTATATAAAAAGTGTTCTATTCGTTTTCGTTCTGTTAAAATAGCTTTCTATCAATTATCGATCAGTTAAAATAGCTTTCTATCAATTCTCTTTCAGTTAAAATAGCTTTCTATCAATTATCGTTCAGCTAAAATGGCTTTCTATGAAATATCGTTCAGTTAAAATAGCTTTCTATCAATTATCATTCAGTTAAAACAGCTTTCTATGAAATATCGTTCCGTTAAAATAGCTTTCTATCAATTATCAATCAGTTGAAATAGCTTTCTATGAAATATCGGTCACTTAAAATAGCTTTCTATCAATTATCGTTCAGTTAAAATAGCTTTCTATCAATTATCGTTCAGTTGAAATAGCTTTCTATGAAATATCGGTCACTTAAAATAGCTTTCTATGAAATATCGTTCCGTTAAAATAGCTTTCTATCAATTATCATTCAGTTGAAATAGCTTTCTATGAAATATAGGTCACTTAAAATAGCTTTCTATCAATTATCGTTCAGTTAAAATAGCTTTCTATCAATTATCGTTCAGTTGAAATAGCTTTCTATGAAATATCGGTCACTTAAAATAGCTTTCTATCAATTGTCGTTCAGTTAAAATAGTTTTTCTATCCGTTTTCGTTCACTTAGAAGCGTTTAACAGCACAGACTAAATAGGCTACAGTCAAAGAAGCTCTAGTATCTATCTAGTATAGATTAGCGGCATATAGTTACCTTTGAAACTACAACGTCGGAGACTTGAGTGCAGTCTGCGTCTGACCAACAGAAAGACTAGAAGCACATGTGCGACTATTGGAGGAGGTTCATGGCTTTTGAAGACTACGACGGCGTGCTCGCAAGGCCAAGGCGACGACACGGCCAAGCTAGCTAGCCCACAAGGCCAGGCTGAGAAATTCTTCGTTTCACAGATCATGCGACGCTATCACAGTCTACTGCCTGCATCAATAATAATTACGCGAATGCAGGCAGGTATGAATGTATGTATGTATGTATGTATGTATGTATGTATGTATGTATGTATGTATGTATGTATGTATGTATGTATGTATGTATGTATGCATGCATGAATGTATGTATGCATGCATGAATGAATGAATGTATGTATGCTTGTATGTGTGGATGCGTGTAGACATGCATGTCTGCAGATTGAAGATACTACTGAAAGAAAGGACAAAGTCGACCATTGTTGCATCTTTAGCATGCAGAGGCTTTAAAAATGCAAAGCAAGAAATCAAGAACATTGGTTTATATTCCAGAGCAGTTTCCAAATGTAAATTTTTCAGCAGACCACCTATGTACTTTGTAAGTAAATTTCAAGGAAACATCAAACCACTTAAGATGAACTCTTTTGTATAACGTTATAGCATATAGTTGTTGAGTCTTCCAAAAAGCAATGTCATGGTTCACCGTATCAAAGACCTTGGCCAAGTCAAAAAAGCGACACTTTCGAGTGGGTATCAATTGTTATCTGCAGCCTCAGCATGCACACTCGACAAAATGTGTACTACGTATGTGTATGTATTTATGTATCTGCTTATATGTCTGCCTGCGCACGTGTGTGTATTCCTACCCTAGATGGTAGGCCTATACATGGCCTATAGCTATAAACAAGTCCGAGTTCTTATGGTGCACTGGTCACCCTCAGGCGTTGCCATTTACTTGACAGTAGTAGCCTACTTTCACCATTAGCGATTCAGTAGTCCATCCAGCTGACACTATTCACAACCTTGGAGTTCATTTTGACAGCTGTATGACCATGACGGCCCATGTGAGTCAACTCGTTCGAGGTAGTTTTTACCAACTACGACGAATCAAAACCATCTGCAGGCTCGTCCCAACCTAAACCGCCGTCATCTTGGTCAACAGCTTCATCGTCTCCAGGGTTGAATACTGCAACAGCGTACTGGCAGGTCTTCCGGCTTGTCAGCTAGAGCGGATCCAGTCGGTGCTCAACTCCGCTGCACCCATCATATATGGTCGCACACCATCTGATCAAGTAACTGATCTCTTGCGTGACAACCTGCACTGGCTGCGTGTCCCCCAGCGTATCACCTACAAGCTGTGCCCAATGATATACAAATCACTACGTAATCTTATGCCCGACTACATCGCTGATTTCTGCATTCGAGTTGCAGAGAATAGGTTAATATCCTCGTCGAGGGGCCTGCTACAAGTCCCACGGTCCTCCACGAGGTTTGGCGAAAGCTTTCTCTGTGTCCGGACCCACCGCATGGAAGAGTCTTCCTGATTAAGTGAAGAATGCACCACCTCTGGAGGGATTTAAATGAAAACTCAAGACGTATCTGTTTAAACATTCGTATAATTGCCAGTAACTTTTCAACTTGTGTACAGCGTCTTTCCTTCGGCCATGGCTGAGCTATGGCGCTATGTAAATCGTCGTATTATCATTATTATTATTATTAAACAACGTTTGAACAAACTTAGCAAGCTTATAGGACACATATTGAACATCAGCGTGGACACGTAGACTTGCCGTCGTATGAAACACAAAACAAGTTACAGCGCATATTTATTTTAGTTTTATTAATTTGCTAACGGGCTTCTTCAAGCTCTCTAATAAGAGGTGCTTCCGACTATACACTGCAGTGCGGACACTGCATTGGAGTCTCACGCCGAAGCACACGAGCTATTGCAAGTGAAGCACTTGCTCAAGATCCCCACGTGGCGGCTTTGGGGTGAATTCGAACTTGGAACTCTCTGGCCCCAAGGCACCGAACAGTATAACCGCAACTGTGTACTCGATATGCATCACCTCGGCATTCAGTGTGTTATTGTATTGTATTGTATTTAAACATTTATAAAGCGCCTCTAGTAGGGTGAACCGTTCAGAGGCGCTCCCAGTGCGTAAGGCGCCGCGAGAAAAATCAGGTTTTGAGAAGAGACAGAGCAGAGGAGAGACTGACAGAAAGAAGTGTAGAGCGAACAGAAGGAGAAAGAGCATTCAAGAGAGAAGGACCAATTGAGACAAAAGATCGAGACTGAGCCATGTGGTTTTGAGATGATGTTCTACTGTTATCATAATTTTTATTATTATTATCACTACCAGTAGTAGTAGCAGCAGCAGCAGCAGCAGCAGCAGTACAGCAGAGCAGAAGCAGTAGCAACAGCAGTAGAAACAACAGTAGCTTGCTGTATACACTAACCTTTCTTGTGGCATTCGTTTTATTTCATACACTGTCTGCATGGTGTCACGTTTTAGCAGTCTATTAAAAAAATCACACAAAAATCGATAAAGCCAGAACAATAGTATCAATAGAAGAGAGTAAAAATAAAGAAAAACAAACTATTCTAACAGATAGGCAAAATAATTACAGCGCTAGACACATGGAAAAACAGTACCATATTTTCAGACTACAAGTTGCTGATTTTACACTTGAGCTACTGCTTCAACGTGCTCACAATTTATTTAAATATCCGCACAAAAGTCGTTCTTTATCCATAAGCCGCTATACCTCTAAAAGGTCACCCGATAATGAAAGCATAGCCGTAAAGACAAACTCCATAATTAAGCTACCCACATTAGTCCATCCGTCCATCCATTTGTAGTGCTTCTAACACAGACGACCATGGCCTACTGAACTACTTAAAACCCTTGTTATGTTATTGTACTGCATCTAAAAATTCAAATAGCATCTCTTGCAGTTTTTATGTTAATATGCCACAATAGAAACTATTGCGGAGAATAGCCTCCTTTCCCATAAGAGTCAAATCTCAATCCGTTGTTAATTGCTGCATTTTGAAAACAAATTTTCTATCTAATAAACAAAAATACAATTTACAATGCGTGGCAACTTTCGAAGCTCTTGTAAAAATCGTGACCTGAGAAAAAAAAACGCTATAAATACTAGGTCTAATATTAAAATAGAACAAAGCTACTGTTCAAATAATTCAGTATAACTTTCAAGCGACGTAAAATTCTAAATATAACATTAATATTAAAAACCGAACAAACTCACAGTTAAAAGAAATTATCAGAGAAACGTTACTGTTGAAAAAAGCAGAACTCGCAGACGATATCAAATGAACACTCTGGCGTTAATCGCCCGACGACCTATAAACGAGTAGCGTGAGAGGGTTCAATAAAAGACCCCAGTTTCTTTGCCCACATGCAGCCAACGTCCTTTAACCCGAACTCCTTTGGCTTCATACACGCCCTTCAAACTTCAGAGCCAGTCTATGATAATATATGCGCCTGACAATGGCGCTCGATAGAGTATAAGCTTATAGCACGGTTATTATGCGGGACTGTGTCAAACGAGAGGTGGGGATTCAAATCCCGCGGGGAAGAAATTTTGTGGGCAGAAATTTGGGGGGGGGGCAGAAACATGGGTGCCAGCACATAGGGGCAAGAGGGGCACTTGCCCCCTGGAAAGATGAAACCTATTTTTGTAAATGGCACTTTTTGGTTCATAACAAATTTCTTTGCACTAAAGAGACTATATTCATAACAAAAAAATTATAAAAAGACTAGACAGTGAAACTGAGAAATTTACATTAAGAAACCTCCATGAAAAATACTGTAGAGACTTGGACTAATGCATTGCATGGACGCACTGTGTGTTGACAGCCTTAGGCCGCTTTATTTTTGTCCGCCTGCTTGTCTGCCTCCGTCCGCCTGTGCGCTGCGTCCGCCTGTGCGCTGCATGCACTGACTCGCCGCTTATTGATTGTCCGCCTGCTTGTCTGCCTCCGTCCGCCTGTGCGCTGCGTCCGCCTGTGCGCTGCATGCACTGACTCGCCGCTTATTGATTGTCCGCCTGCTTGTCTGCCTCCGTCCGCCTGTGCGCTGCGTCCGCCTGTGCGCTGCATGCACTGACTCGCCGCTTATTGATTGTCCGCCTGATTGTCCGCCCGCTTGTCCGCCTGCTTGTCTGCCTCCGTCCGCGCTCTGTCTGCTATAAAAAAGGCAGGATTCCGCTGTTCGCCACCGACTCTCCTGTTGGCCACGAAGCTGACTAGAGAGCCTGGCACTTGACACACGGTAAAACGTGAGTTCAGGTGGTGAATGACTACAGACTTTCGGACGGCCTAGAAGCTGACTGATTGTCCGCCTCTCGACACACGGTAAAACGTGAGTCCGAGTGGTGCCTGACGACACGACGTTCGGGAAGCCGCAAGAGCTGACTGATCGATCGACTCTCGACACACGGTAAAACGTGAGTCCGAGAGGGGACTGACTACCAACTCCTGGTAAGGCCAACGAAGCTAACCAGAGAGGCTGGCACTTGATGCACGGTAAAACGTGGGTTGAGTGGTGACTGATTGTGAGAGTGGGTGTCGCGGCTCCTATTGACCCTGGGTACTTAAGCTCGGTCTAGGGGTTCCCTACTCTCATTAGAGGGGTTCGAACCCTCCGACGGCTGACAATTGACTGTGATGGTTACCTTCTCAGCCTCCGGCTGAAGACTATTGCTACGGTTACCTTCTCAGCCTCCGGCTGAAGACTATTGCTACGGTTACCTTCTCAGCCTCCGGCTGAAGACTATTGCTACGGTTACCTTCTCAGCCTCCGGCTGAAGACTACTGTGACGGTGACTGACAGACGAGTAACTGACGATATTCGACTACTGTTGACGGGTAGGACAGTTGACCCCGACCGTGGGAGGGATCCCTGAGAACTATAGGGGTTGCTGCGGTCCACATTTGGCTCCATTTCTAGTATCGTTCTGTTCTGTTCTGTTTCGCTTGTACCTTAATCGCCTTGTGTTTGGAAACCAATAAACGTGTATTAAACCTTAACCTGGTTAGTCTTTAGTCGACCGCTAAAGCCGGACCCGGATATATTTTACGGGCTAGGGGTGGTGTTTTGGTCTCCTGGTGTAATTTGCCCAACCTAGTTCCGCTACATATTGGTACCCGGTAAGTGGGGCGATTCTTGGTTTCCTTTGGTGGTTTTGGCCTTCGACAAAACTGGAACTTGGGGTGGTAGACTTTGACTGTGACGGACTGACAATGATGTGGAACGGTCAGACGGAAGAAACTGTTCCTGGTTACCCGGTTACTTCGTCGCCAGACGCCGGACGACGAAAGGACCTCCTGGTGGACTACGAGGTCGAATCCAGCCGTTTCCTGACGAAGATTGATTTCGCCGATTCGCCGAAGAAGGACCGCAAGAGTATACTGATCCCGGAGAAAGACGTCAGCGTGCTGGAGACAAGGGTCATGGAGAAAGTCAGTCGCATGATCGGAGACCGAAAGAGTCCGATGAAACCAGGAAAGTTCGATGGAACCGGATCTCTCGAATCATTCCTGGCGCAATTCGACGTGTGTGCGAGACACAACCGATGGACTGCAGATGATAAGGTCGATTTCCTCCGTTGCTCGTTAGAGAAGGCGGCAACACAGTTGCTCTGGGATTTCGGAGCCAGGACAGAAATCACATACGAACAGCTCGTCGAGAGATTACGGCAACGTTACGGCGCAGAGGGTCAAGCTGAAACCTTCCGGGCCCAATTGTATTATCGCCGGCAGAGAGCAGACGAGACGCTTGGAGACCTGCTGCACGACATTAGAAGACTTGTCGTCCTCGCTTATCCGGTGCCGTCCAATGAGACAACAGAGATCGTCGCGAAGGACGCTTTCCTCGAAGCAATCCGGGACCGGGAATTGTCTCTCAAGGTGAGGGAACGTGAACCAAAGACGATTGACGAAGCCTACAGAACCGCGTTACGTCTCGCCGCCTATCAGCAGACGTCGGAATTGGAAGACCGACGGAAACCAGCCAATCGGGTGAGAGTGACACAGGAAGGAGATGCCGGGGGACAAATTCAGTCCCAACTGGATAAATTCTTCGCAGAGCAACGCAAGTGGCAACAGGATCTAGAAGGGAAGATCTGCCGTCAGATGGAGGAACTCCGAGGCTCGCATCGGACGGGTCTTGACGCCGAGCCGACAGTTTCTCCGCCGGTTCCGTCTCCGGGAAGGTCTCCCGGGAATTTTGGTCGACCCGTGACCTGCTTCAACTGCGGACGCGTCGGTCACGTGGCTCGTCAGTGCCGCCAACGCAGACGGAATCCTAACCGTCAAGAAGACGCACACGATTCGGGTCCAACGACGTACGAGAACGATGGACCGATCGTCACGAACCACACTACGAGGGAGCGAACGACCGGTACAACGAGTAACGCGATCTACATCCGTGGAGAAATCAACGGACAGCAAAGAACTTGCCTAGTGGACACTGGGTCGGAGGTAAGCTTGGTTCCCTCCTCTGATGTTGATGGTTTGATGCTCCAACCTTGTAACCGAGTTCTTTTGGCCGCAAATGGTTCTCCGATTAGAGTTCTGGGACAGCTGGATTTGCAGATTAAAATCTCCAGAGGGTTTTCCATCGATACTTGCTTTCTCGTTTCCGATCAGATAGGCGAACCTATGCTTGGGATGGACTGGCTAAGGAAGCATCGATGTAGGCTTGGTTTTGGGCAAGGAGCACTATTCGTTGGTCGTCGCCGTATTCCACTAGTCCGAGGGAATGGTTCTTTCTGGTGCCGCAGAGTAATGGTTGCGGAAGATACCACTGTACTTCCTCGATCTCAGTGTGATATACCATGCAAGACGCAATATAGAAATTTGTCGACCGCTGCACAGGCGTGGATGACTGAGTCCAAGGAGATCCAGCCGGGTTTGCATGTGGCTAGGGTGGTATTGGATGATGTGGCTGATAGGGCTTGTATTCGCGTAGTAAATCTAAATGAGCAGTCCGCCCTGTTGACGGTTAACCGAATGTTGAGTGACTTGCACCCAGTAGAGGTCGAGAGAAGGGAGGAAAATGAAGGACACATAGGTCCCGAAGACCATTTGGTTGAGAAGTTGATGAAAGATATCCCGGAGGATGTTCCGATGGACGTGAAAGAAGGGCTGAAAGGTCTATTGTTGAAGTATGAAGATATTTTTTCGACAACCGACCAGGATTTGGGACGGACCATGATTTCCCAGCATCGAATCGACACTGGAGACTCGTGTCCCGTGAGACAACCATTACGGAGACAGCCGCTCCCGTATCAGAGTGCTATCGACGAGCAATTGGGTCAGATGTTGTTGACTGGAGTGGTTGAACCTGCTGTGAGTGGATGTTTTGCAAATGTGATTCTCGCTAAGGAGGAAAATTGGTCTGTACGGTTTCGTTCGGGTCCGACCCGGAAGGATTTCGGTCCTTTTTCTGGAAATGATGCTTGTCGGAGACTCTCATTTGGTGTAGCGTGTGTGTTTGCACTGGAATCGGATTGCGTATATGTCCATGAGAGGATGAGTTGTGGTCGTGCGGATGGGACCGCTTCCGCTCGGTCTACCTGCAAGTCGATTTTGAATTGTGGACTTGTGCCTTTTGACCCTGGAGGACATGGGTTAGATTTTGGTCGACCAAATCGAGAGGAGTCTACTTATTCGATCTACGTGGCCGAGCTGTCGGAAAGGTTCGAGAAGGCCTACACCGTTGCGCGCCAGAGTCTTAGAAAGGGCGCGGAGAGACGCAAGCACGCCTACGACTTGCGAGTGCGGCCTGCAAAGTTCGAGGAAGGAGATTGGGTCTACTACTTCAGTCCACGGAAGTTTGTGGGACGCAGCCCGAAGCTGCAACGGAACTTCACTGGTCCCATGATGATCGTGCGGGCGTGTGGCCCCGTCAACTACCTTCTCCAGAAATCGCCAAGAGCTAAACCCTTCGTGGCGCATGTTGACAAGCTCCGTCATTGCTATGGACGGACAAAAGGACAGTGGGACGAGTCGCCTGCAAAGACGAACGAAGGATCATACGTCGAAGCAACGGACAGCGCTACAGCTTCTTCCAGCCGTCAGCCGCGTCACCGCTGGAAAGAAACACTTACGAAGGAAGCCTCTTCGGGACGACGACGCACCGACGTCCGCGATGGCGCGACGGCTTCTGCCGTCGACCGGCCAAGTACCAGGTTCTTTGCATCGCGAGGAGAAGTAACGGAAGCAACAGAAGCAACGGAAGCAGATTCGGGCGGAGCAACGACGGTCTCAAGCAGACCTCGTCGGGCCGTTCGTCGGCCTGTCCGGTTCCAGTAAAGTGTACGGGGATGACGGCGCACGTGTCTACGTACGTCCGCGACGTCTACTCCTCTACGTGCGCGTGGTTTCATCGTCGGCGCGCTTGTGTGCGCGCGTGCTTCCTCGACGCCTACTCCTCGTCGTCTACTCCTCTTCGGCGCGCTTGTCTGCGCGCGTTTCCTCTTCGTGCGCGCATGGACGTGCGCGTGGCTTCTTCGTCGGCGCGCTTGTGTGCGCGCGTGCTTCCTCGACGCCTACTCCTCGTCGTCTACTCCTCTTCGGCGCGCTTGTCTGCGCGCGTTTCCTCTTCGTGCACGCATGGGTGTGCGTGCGAGCTTTTCGTCGGCGCACGTGTTTACGTGCGAGCGCGCCTGGATGCGCCAATGTCATCTTCTCGCCTACGGCTGCCTAGCGGTATCAATCTGCCTGGGTCGCGCGCGTGTGCCTCCCGTTCGCCTATAAAAGAACCTCTCTGGCCGCTGATCTGCGTCAGTTGAAGAAATGGCAACCAAGGAGATTCGTCGCTGTTCCGGCTGCGGTCAAGTTTTTGCGGGGACACAAGCATCTCAAAGGATCTTGCAACATGAAGCAAAGTGCCGCGTTCTTCGGATTCGCTCCGCCAGACTCGTCTCGACGGCGCCTGCTGCCCTGGCAGCCGAACCGGTCGCTGGTACGCATGGACCGGGTGAACAGTCTAACGTCTCGCTTGGATCCGATACCGACTTCCCGCTAAGCGTGCCCGATCCGGTTTTGGACTCTGTTCCAGGTTCGGTTTCCCCTCCTATGGCCAGGGAGGAGACTACTCGTATTGTGAGACTGGGTCGCACGATGGCTTCAACTATGACCATCGAACAATTCGTGCAGAGGATGTTGGACCTTTATCCTCATTGGTCCATCGACCTTCTTCGCGGAGTTTTCGACGGATGCCTACCCTCGTCTCCTATTCCCAATCCTTCGACGACCCCGTCGAACGAGGACGTGATCTGGATCGACGACGACTAAAGAATGATTACGAAAAAGAAAAGAAAGAGAAGAATCGACCGTTTCTGTTTTGAACTTGGTGCAACCCGTGTGCGAACACTATGGACTTTTACTTAATAGTCGTAAGTACGGCTTTGCGATTTCTTTGTACTGAACTGAACTTTAATAAGTGCTGCTAATCGATTTCGTGCGATGGACACTGAATTGTTTTATTTCTTTTGCATTGAGAACAGTTTGCTGTAAACTACGTTTTTGCGAATTTTGCGATTGTGCTCGAACTTGTAAACTGTATTGAATCGTATAGTTAAGTGGTTGGGACATTGTGTTCGTTCCCTCATGTTTTATTGTGCAATGCCGGGTTTAGTTGCTCCAAAATGGGACTTTTGGATTGCTTTTGGGGGAGGCATGTAGAGACTTGGACTAATGCATTGCATGGACGCACTGTGTGTTGACAGCCTTAGGCCGCTTTATTTTTGTCCGCCTGCTTGTCTGCCTCCGTCCGCCTGTGCGCTGCGTCCGCCTGTGCGCTGCATGCACTGACTCGCCGCTTATTGATTGTCCGCCTGCTTGTCTGCCTCCGTCCGCCTGTGCGCTGCGTCCGCCTGTGCGCTGCATGCACTGACTCGCCGCTTATTGATTGTCCGCCTGCTTGTCTGCCTCCGTCCGCCTGTGCGCTGCGTCCGCCTGTGCGCTGCATGCACTGACTCGCCGCTTATTGATTGTCCGCCTGATTGTCCGCCCGCTTGTCTGCCTCCGTCCGCGCTCTGTCTGCTATAAAAAAGGCAGGATTCCGCTGTTCGCCACCGACTCTCCTGTTGGCCACGAAGCTGACTAGAGAGCCTGGCACTTGACACACGGTAAAACGTGAGTTCAGGTGGTGAATGACTACAGACTTTCGGACGGCCTAGAAGCTGACTGATTGTCCGCCTCTCGACACACGGTAAAACGTGAGTCCGAGTGGTGCCTGACGACACGACGTTCGGGAAGCCGCAAGAGCTGACTGATCGATCGACTCTCGACACACGGTAAAACGTGAGTCCGAGAGGGGACTGACTACCAACTCCTGGTAAGGCCAACGAAGCTAACCAGAGAGGCTGGCACTTGATGCACGGTAAAACGTGGGTTGAGTGGTGACTGATTGTGAGAGTGGGTGTCGCGGCTCCTATTGACCCTGGGTACTTAAGCTCGGTCTAGGGGTTCCCTACTCTCATTAGAGGGGTTCGAACCCTCCGACGGCTGACAATTGACTGTGATGGTTACCTTCTCAGCCTCCGGCTGAAGACTATTGCTACGGTTACCTTCTCAGCCTCCGGCTGAAGACTATTGTTACGGTTACCTTCTCAGCCTCCGGCTGAAGACTATTGCTACGGTTACCTTCTCAGCCTCCGGCTGAAGACTATTGCTACGGTTACCTTCTCAGCCTCCGGCTGAAGACTATTGCTACGGTTACCTTCTCAGCCTCCGGCTGAAGACTACTGTGACGGTGACTGACAGACGAGTAACTGACGATATTCGACTACTGTTGACGGGTAGGACAGTTGACCCCGACCGTGGGAGGGATCCCTGAGAACTATAGGGGTTGCTGCGGTCCACATTTGGCTCCATTTCTAGTATCGTTCTGTTCTGTTCTGTTTCGCTTGTACCTTAATCGCCTTGTGTTTGGAAACCAATAAACGTGTATTAAACCTTAACCTGGTTAGTCTTTAGTCAACCGCTAAAGCCGGACCCGGATATATTTTACGGGCTAGGGGTGGTGTTTTGGTCTCCTGGTGTAATTTGCCCAACCTAGTTCCGCTACAATACCAATGCATGTTCTTAATTCCCTGCTTTGCATTTTCAACCTCTTGCTTTAACCGTGACCATCGAGTTTTGCCCCCTCCTGCAAATTTTCTGCGGGCGCCCATGGGCAGAAAATTGAGGGGCAGAAATTTGTGACTAGATGTGACAAATATTTGCACCTCCTATAGCCAACTCGGCTATAATGAGTACAATATAGTCGGTGGAAAGATCAGACGGTGAGGAAAAGGATTGGTGACGCGCCCATAACATACATGCCGGGGTTAACAAGTGAAAATCCCTCTCGTCAGTCAGGTAGATACCCTGAGCAAGTCCTTCGCTTGCAATTGCTCGTACGCTTTGGCGTGAAACTTCGAATCAGTGTTCGCCCTATAGTCGGAAGCGCCTCTAATTAGAGACTTGAAGGAGCGCTTTGCAAATGCGATAAATAAATAAAACTAAAATTTATGCACTGTAACTTGTTTTGCGTCAGTTATTCAGCCAGCCAGTCAGTCTCTCTATCAACCACTCAATCAATCAAACAATCAATCAATCAGTTAGAATTTATATAGCGCTCCTTAAACTGGCTTCAAGAAAAATACACACAAAATGTGTAGGCATTAAAGACGCATTTTCAATGAAATCTCAAATAATAATAACCTCACAGTACAATGCATGCAAGTGAAACATTTATCTACATCAGCTTGGCCTATAGCTAATCTATTGAAACCAGAGCACGTTGAGAGCATCTATTTGTCACAAGCCACAGCTAGGCACAAGCAACCAGAGAGAAAAGGACATAAACGAGCGCACAGAGAGAGATAGAAACAGGACAAGGAAATACAGACAGACAAACATATAAAAAGAGATAGGCAAACGCCTGTATGACAGAAACTTGCAAAAATTGCATTCATGTATCGCAGTTCACGGAAAAATCAGCAAATTATCATAATCGGTGACACACACATATTATTTAGACAAACATCAATGTAAGGTCATCAATGATGAGTAGACCGACCACACAGTATTGGTGGGAAGATGGAGAGATGAGACGGTGAAGAAGAGGACTATACAGTGTACACCCGCCCGCGTACGCCGAGGCTCAGTGGCGGCGCTAGGGGGACTAAGCCCCCATATAAAAGGCAACCCAGGAGCTAAGTCCCCCCCTTAAAAAAGGCCATCCGTGTTTTCTTTACATGTAAAACTGAAATATTCCACGATTTTCGACCAGATGATAAAGAAAGGTCGTGAGAAATTTTGGCGGATGAAAATGGAAAATTTCCTCCGCGAGGATTCAGCCCCCCAAAAACTGAAATCCTGGCCCCGCCACTGCCGAGGCTAGGAAAATTAAGTAGCAAAACACTTTTAATAGTTCACTGATGTTTGAACACTAAACTGATGTAGCCTACATGTATACCCTCAACTATAATCACGTACTTTCCGAACACGAGCGGAACGGACAGTTAAAATATAAGAATCAGAATGAGAGATACAGGGAGCAGAATGGACAGATACAAGAGTAGAACAGAGGGATACAGAGAGCAGAAAGAACAGATACAGGGAGCAGAATGGACAGATACAAAGAGTATAGAACAGAGGGATACAAAGAGCAGAAACAAGATACAAAGAGTAGAACGGATGGATACGGGAAGCAGCAAGGACAGATACAAAGAGTAGAATGTACAGAAACAAAGAGCAGAATGGAGAAATACGAAAGAGTAGAACGGAGAGATACAGAGAGCAGAATGGACAGCTACAAGGAGTAGAACGAAGAAATACATGGAGCAGAACGCATATACACAAGGGGCAAAAATAATAGAACGTTCCGAAATCTAACCCCGCGAATCGAGTTTTTGTTGGTTTGTGTGTTTGGTATTTTTCAGTCTTTTGGGTGTCAGTTGTCACCGTGACGAAATATTGTAATCGGAACTTTGGTAAAATAAATTTTTATTTTGCTTTTCTGATCATCTGTTTATCACTCCAAAACATCGTCAGATCAGTTTCAATTCGGTTTGCTCATATTTCTCTATATATCATCACAGATTGTTACTAGGATGTTCTAAGGGAAGTTTTTCAGGGAACTGCTGTTACAGTACATAACCATGACACTAGAACTTTGTAAAAATACCGCACCGATGTTGCACATACTAGGATGAAATTGTTTTCGATTAAATGCTCTAGCCCTCTCATATAGAATAATCTTTCAAAGTATGTTACACATACATGTACCCAATACAATATTCACCTGCTTAAGAAAAACTAAGACTGTTTACTCTCTGTCTTCTATAGACTTTACCCAGAGGCGGATACAGAAATTTTCGAAGGGGGGGGGGCAAAATTTTCGGTGATATTTGCCAGAAAAAATCTGATGACCTTTTTTAGTCGTTTGGTCGAAATGTCTGGAAAATATACCAATTTTTCCTGCCAAACTAACTAATGACCTTTTTTAGTCATCAGTCTGGTCGAAGTGATATTTGCAAGCAAGCAATATTATGGCCTCTCTAGTATCCCACTTTTCTCTCCCGCTGCATTGATTTAATGGCTTGTTGAAACCAAATGGGGGCACGTCCTATGCACTTTTTAAATGGGGGCCCTGGTCGGATTGCCCCCCTGGATTCGCCCATATCTTCACCATCAATTGGTCATTGTTTCAGTTCGTTTCAGCTGTGTTGGTTTCATGCATTTATATTTAAACTTTGCACTGTTACTACAGCCACGTCATTCAGAACGAAAGGATCGATCCAGTCTAAGTCTGGTTCATTTGACCTTTTGGATTGATCGGATTTGATCCTTTGACTTGTGCATTAATTACTTGAAAGTCTTTCAATTTAAACTGATTGATGTTATTTTTGTTTTTGACTGATGCTCTACCAAAAAACGGTCACTTTTTAAAATTTACATGACATCTTGGTTGTAATAATAAACTAATTCTCTCGTTTATTCAACAATCCGGTTGGCAGAACGCAACCGGTTACAGGTTATAGTTATGTAGTTATCTTAATTATCATCAATCTTAAACATGGGCGGAGTTTGGTTTCCGTTCTTGGAGGGGCAAAACCTTCTTGGGGAGGGGGCTAAGCCCAGAAAAAGAAACCATTTACACGGTAAAAAAATTGAATCTGCCCCCCCCCCCAGAAGACCCAGATTCATTTTTCAAGCCCTGCTAAACTCCGCCCATGAACTTAACTATGCGCACTAACAGAACAGACAGCCTCAATACAATGGCGCTAATAGCAGCCAAAAAAGCACGCCTATCCCACGGGGGCTTTGGGAATCGAATTCAGTTCCGTTGATCTCCATGCCAGTGTGTCATCCAATGCCACAACAGGCCCCTCCCAAAAATTAATGGTTGTGCTTATGCCTAGAACATTGACCCTATGGCCTCAGGGCGAAATTCCGGTCCCTCTATAGGCAGAGCAGTCACGAGCCCCGAACTGTCTTAAGGCTTTATTATAAAACTTTGTGGTCAATTTGTGGAAAGAAATTGACATAATAAAATTCCTCACCCATAGGCTGAGCAGTCACAGGCTCCAAACTACCTGAGGCTTTATGAAACTTTTAAGTCAGCTACTAGGGCGGGTTCTTTTGAGGGAAAAGCCGAGATGGGAATTTTCAAGAGGCCTGTTCTTTCACGGCCTGTATAGTCTAAATTGCGCCCCTGCTGCAGTGGCGGCGCTAGGAAGGGCTAGCCCCCCCCCCCTATCAAAGACAACCCGGAGGCTAAGCCTCTAAAAAAGCCAACCGGTTTTTTTTACATGAAAATGAAAGATTTCCTCTGAGGATCCAGCACCCCCAAAACTGAAATCCTGGCGCCGCCACTGCACTGCTGCTGCCCCATATAACCCCACATGGTAAACAAAAACGGTGGACGTTAACTGGGTTGCACGCGGTCTGGAGATGCTGAGGCAATTATACTCCCTGCCGCACGGCAACTGGAGAACAACGTGTATAATAGGGTGGAGTGAATCGGAGTGAAAAAACATTTTTTCTCGAATTTCTAATTGTAATAGTGATCAAAAGTTGACCATGGTATCACAGAATTGCTACAAAAAATTTGACCTTCCTGTGTTGACGTCTTCTGCCCTCTACCGGACGATTTAAGGACGCCATATTGATTTTCAGTACTGTCAGGCATTTTGAAAATTGCACTGTTAGAAGCAAATCATGTAACAATTTTCTAACTGGTGTTTCTAGACTAACTTGACCCTCCTGAAAACGAAAATCGCGGTTAGGAAGCTGGATTTTTAGCGGTTCCATTGGAAAACAAGATGGCGGACAAAATGGCAGCCAATTGCTTAAAATGACTAAAAGTAAAGTATTGTATGTGATAGGAAGACGGTTTTAGGCTCTAAATTAATATTATAGGGTTGAAGGAATGCAATGGAATCAAATACATATATGTACCACTGCAAAAAACAAAATGGCGGACAAAATGGCGGCCAGAATCTTCAAATGGCTATTAATGAAGTCATGTATGCAATGAAATCATGATTTCAGGGTCTAAGTCAACATTTTCAAGGTCAGGGAATATGATGAAACCAATGTCACTCATGTAGCATTGCATGAAAACCAAAATGGCGAACAAAATGGCGGCCAGATCCTGGAATTTTCTATTAGTGAAGTTCTGTATCTAATGATTGAGTCCAGCGCTCAATTCCTCCAAATACAAGTCAGCTTTGAAAACCTTTCTACTCGCTACACAACATGATTCTTCTCAAATTAGCTTTCTACACCAAATATCGTTAAATATAAGGCATACACTCAGTAGTAGGCAACACCTTTTCTTCTTTCACGGAACCACCAGCAACAGCTACATCTATACCTCCAAATGCCCAAATGTGGCTGTTGAGAGCTGAATGAGCAGGAATGAAATTAGATCAGCTTTGCTTTCAGGCATACCAAGAACATTCAGGCAATTTTCCGACAACGGAGTACCGCTATTTCAAGACTCAATACAATGACGAAGTTGTGGTCTTAGTCGCCATTTCTGTGTGGTTCCACTTTTTTATAAGCAATTTCCAGGTCCAGTACCTATCCAAGACAATAATTATTGACCCTCTTGTAGCCAATCGAAAGTATCTTTACACGAGCAACCATTGTATCTGCCAGGTCACCAAATGTCTTCGCCTTTGGAAGGTCCCCATTGCTTGTACCATTGCTTGTCCATCCAAAAATTTATCTGGATAGGCCCTACTTGTCCTATGAATTGCGACACAATTTATTGGGCATATCGCAAAATTTGGTCATGTCTCATATTATATGCAGATGTCTTGCATTGGCTCCGTTTCCAGCAGCGTATTACCTACAGGGTCTGTGTGCTGGTTAGGCGGTGCCTTGAGGGACGAGCCCCACTTGTCTGCAAGAACTCTGTTTTTCAACTCCAGCGTCGATCCACTCTTCGGTTGGCGGACCAAGCTGAGCTTCTGCTATTCGACAGCAACGTTCATTCTCTGCGGCTGAATCCACAACCTGAAATGTCCACCCATTTTCACTGCACTTATTGTCCATGGGTCACTCCACTCCGTTCCTTAAGAATCTAGAAACTGTCCTATTCCGTTGCGGTTAGGTTGGGAGTGATACTGAATAGCCTACGTTGAAAAGGCCCTACATAAAATTTTCTAAATAAATCAATGTTGACCTCTGTTAAAAAGTTGCTGACTGGACAAGTTACTTTTCACAAAGCATCCAATGCCACAGATTTTGAGGGAAGCTCATGGCACGATATTGATGCCAGATCCATCGGAAAGTCAGTTTGATACGCTGTGATAAGGTGCTGCATGATAACTTCGTCAGTGTTCTTTTGCAGAACGCTCCTTGGTTTAAGATCTGCTTAGAAAATTGTGGTAATTTCAATGATCATTATTATCTGGCAAAATAAAGAACATTGTAGATAAATTCAACAACAGATGCCATCTTGCAAAGACCTGGCAAAAGACTGAAGTCAAATTCCGATTGCATACATGACTTTGCTTGTAGCCATTTTAGAATTGTGGCCGCCATTTTGTCCGCCATTTTGGTTTTTGAGCAGCGTTACATGAGCGACATTGGTTTCATCATATTCCCTGACCTTGAAAATGTTGACTTTGACCCTGAAATCATGATTTCATTGCATACATGACTTCATTAATAGCCATTTGAAGATTCTGGCCGCCATTTTGTCCGCCATTTTGTTTTTTTGCAGTGGTACATATATGTATTTGATTCCATTGCATTCCTTCAACCCTATAATCTTAATTTAGAGCCTAAAACCGTCTTCCTATCACATACAATACTTTACTTTTAGTCATTTTAAGCAATTGGCTGCCATTTTGTCCGCCATCTTGTTTTCCAATGGAACCGCTAAAAATCCAGCTTCCTAACCGCGATTTTCGTTTTCAGGAGGGTCAAGTTAGTCTAGAAACACCAGTTAGAAAATTGTTACATGATTTGCTTCTAACAGTGCAATTTTCAAAATGCCTGACAGTACTGAAAATCAATATGGCGTCCTTAAATCGTCCGGTAGAGGGCAGAAGACGTCAACACAGGAAGGTCAAATTTTTTGTAGCAATTCTGTGATACCATGGTCAACTTTTGATCACTATTACAATTAGAAATTCGAGAAAAAAAATTTCACTCAACCCTAGTGTATAACCTCCCACATTGGACCAACCTTAAACTGGAGCAGAGTTCTTCCCCTGAACAAAACCATGTTTCAATTTTAAGGTTCGACAGAGAGTTCCCTTGAGCATACGTTATATAACCAACTAAGGCGTATTGTGGTAGTGCCAGCAGCGGCGTAGACAAGGGGATTTTGGGGGTTAAATCCCCCCAATGGCCTATGGAAAAGGTTTTTTTAATGGTTATTTATCCACTTAAATAAGAAAAACAAAACAATTGCCTGTAGTAATAATTATTTTTCTTACTTTATTCTCTTTGTTACTTTATTCACTTTTTATTTACTGTAATACTGTTGGATTGGTGTCAGAAAGGGCATCCGGTCAGGCCATAAAACCCCAATCCCCCCTAATAAATTTCTGGCTACGACACTGAGTGCCAGTCCCAAGCATCGATGAAGTAGGAGGGCGACGCTAAAGATCTCTGCTATCACACACAACAACGTCACTAAGCAGAACCTACTTGACCATAAAAAACTCCTCCGCTATTCGCACACTGGCAGTGCAAGTCCCAAGCCATAATGAAGGAGGATGGCCGTGCTAGTAATTTTTTTAATCACACCGTGTCATTAAACTGAAAATACCACTGCCTGAGCATAACAAGTAGCAAGGGACGGATACAGAAATTTTTGAAAGGGGGGCAAAATTTGTGGTCTTGGGTCGAAAAAGTTTCTTTGGTCTTCCACCAAAAAATCTGATGACCTTTTTAGTCTTTCTCACAAGAAACTTCTAAAAACTCGTGGCAACTCCGGGACCACGCCCTATAGATGCAAATCTCTGAAATGGGGGAGCCATGACCGGATTCCCCTGGATCCGCCCGTGCAAGTAGATAATTTAAGATTTTATAAATGGCTAATTCTGTAAATTTTGAGACCATGGTCATTGGAAACCCCCCACCCAAATCGAACCTCCCACATACCCTCCTGGCTGCAACCTTGTATGTTAACCTAGACTGTCCAGGCAGTATCGGTTTATGCTATAATAGTGTCATTACTTATTTACTTGTGCTATTATGTTAGACTGAATACGTATTATGTTACTTATTTGTTCGTTCCACTATTTTCTAATTTACATGTATTGAACCAACAGATATTTATAACGTGATGTAATCATGTTTTGGTGCCATATAATAGCATCTAACATGAATATGTTAACCTAATTAATCAGGACTCCAGAGAAAAAATAAATGCCTAGCTATAGAATGGGAAACTGATCAGGGAAAACATGTCATTACATATTGATAATTTATGTACACATTATGAATGCATAGCTACTGATGTGCATGAATTTGTAAGTATGCATGTATGCATATGCATACCTATACCTGTAGGCCTATGCTTAAGTATGTAGGCTATGTACTTATACATCACATATTATATGGGGTGCGGTGGTGTAGTGGTGGCATCGTTGCCTTGAAGCCAGAAGGTTCGAGGTTCGAATCCACCTCGCCTCGTAGGGACCTTGGGCAAGTCCTTCACTCGCAATTGCTCAGCGCTTTGGCGTAAAATTCCGATGCAGTGTCCGCTCTGTAGTCGGGAGCGCCTCTGAATAAGCGGATGAGGGCTGGAAGAGGCGCTATAACAAGTGCGCATACAAACAAACAATATTTATAAGCCTACCTGCATGCTTAAGTATGTATGTATGTATGTATGCACATAACTGTGCATGTGTGTGTGTGTGCCCCTGCTCATACCTGTCCATATGTACCTCTGTCCACTTGCGTTACTGTCTGCGTTTGTGGATTTTCATCGCTAACCAGCAGCATCAGATTTCCATGCACACAAAAACGCTGCCTCACCATTTTCCCCGGCGGGGGTCAGAAGTCATGGCCTGACCAGGTAACGATGATCCGTGATGGTACATGACGCCGACACGAATTTCGTCGGGAAAGATCAAAGCGGTATTAAGCGTCGGGTTGTAACGCCCGGAGAAGAGTTGAGGATTATTGACAATCGGACGAATTTCGCAGGTTAAGGAAAATGGAGAACGCCTGTGTCACGAAATAGAGTATAACCGCTGACAGCTATCCGGGGGGATGAATTAATCTATCCCCCCGGATGGAATTAACCGGTCTAGACTATCCAGAGGGATAAACCATTCTATACCCTATTTTGAAAAATCTGTATAATTGAAAATGTTATGCTCTAATCAAAATTTAAAGTGACTCTAATTGTTTTAAGTGTCCCAAGCAATGTTCAGAGAAAGGCAACTCGAATTTATTTAGTGACTCTGACTGTTCTAAAGTGTTTTAAATGTTCTAAGTGCTCTAAAAACAAAGCAAAACAAATTATCTAGTAGGAACAAACATACCTGTTAGTGTCATTGTGCAAAACAAAGCAGATGAAAATTAATTTGCAAAAATAAATACATGCGGAAGTGACTTTTTCTACTTTTCTTCATTTGGGGAGATACGATTAATATGGAGGATACTCTATTTCGTGACACCTGCATTTGCAATTAGAGGCTAACGTACAAAAGATACACTAAACTGGGATTACTGGCGAATCTGAAAGAGAATATAACATAATATTATCGCGAACGGTTGATGCGTAAATATCATCTGATCTTTATGCACTACAGCTGCACTTGGCCGCTTCTGCACCCTTGCCCAGTTTTACTTGTTCTGGATCATGCTTTAATGGCTAGTGTCATTGTATAGATATATAATAGTTCTAAATGATAATGGGGTTACCCTTTGACACCATGCAACAAATATATATACAATAACGATGTACTGATATCATGGTGATCAGTAAAGTTTATGAATTTAATTGATTCATGGTGCACGCAGATGTTTTTGTAGCAAGACACAATGGTCACAGCTAAGCTCTTTAGCAAGACCTTGAAAGATGCGAAAAAACATGAAATTGTGAATTTTGGTATTTCTCATAGACGTTTCTAAATATAAGTTTCTCAGAACACTTTGTGTATCGTTTGTATAATTAGTGCCTTAGTGCAGAAAATTAAATAAATAAAAAAGTAGTAGTTAAAAATATACACCAATATTCAATTTCCAGGGGAGGGAAAGTGCACCCTCCTGCGCCTATGTGCAGGCAACCATGGCTGTAATGCAGTGGTTCCCAACCTGTGGCCCGTGGGCCAAAAGTGGCCCGCCAGGCCTAAAAAAGTCCCTCGTCCCTCAAAGAATTTTTAAGAATATATGACAAAATCGACTGGATACAGTGGATAGAACACATAATTATATTCCATTACACATTATTTTGTTTTTACGTCCATAAATAACACCAAAAATTATATATTTTGATTCAATTATAACAATTTTATATACTTTTAGTTAATTAAATTCAAGCCTTGTGGCCTGCTAATGTCCTTCAACTTAGAAAAAGTGGCCCTAAAGCGATAAAAAGGTTGGGAACCACTGGTATAATTAGTGCCTTAGTGCAGAAAATTAAATATAAAAAAAAGTAGTAGTTAAAAATATATACCAATATTCCAGGGGAGGGCAAGTGACCCTCCTGCACCTATGTGCAGGCGACAATGGCTGCAATGAATAAAAACTGACCACATGCTGTCATTTGGAAGATGATATGCTGAGGCAGAGTACTACAAATCAACCGTGAAATGCCCTGGCTAAGAAAATGAAGTCACTAAAATAATGCCGACACATAGATCTTTGTTATAAATTTGTGAAATGAACGTTGAGCTTTGTAATAGCTTTTGAAAAATACGTTGTTGATACTCATTGTTATAACTTTAGCAAATTATGTACTTTCAATTCAATTCAATGCAGTATATTTACACAGTTGCTACTGCCAAATGATATCCAGAAAGAAAGGGTAAATCCAGCCTGAGCGGGTCCATTACAAGGGTGGATACAGAAATTTTCGAAAGTTGGGGGGGGGGAATTTTCGGTCTTGGGACAGAGGAAACATTTCGTCTTGGTCGCCGAAAAATCTGATGACTACCGTTTCAGCCGCCAAAATAGTTGATGACCTTTGTTTTAGTCATCAGTCATCCTGGTCGGAGTGATGGCCTCTAGTATCCTGCTTTTCACTCCCGCTGCATTTATTTAATGGCTTGTTGAAACCAAATGGGGGGGTGCCACGTCTCATGCAATTTTTAAATGGGGGCATGGCCGGATTGACCTCCCCTGGATCCGCCCCTGGTTCATTATGACCCTTTTGTATTAACCTTTGACTTGTGCATCAATCACTTGAAAGTTATTGAGTTTGTTCTGATCGATATATAGTCTTTTTGGTTGATGCTCTGTCAAGAAATGTTGACCACTACTAAGCTGCAGTAATCGAGATATATGTGGCGCCACACACAAAAACCAGAATTAAGGTGACTTTCCAAGATATTGAGTTTGATATGTCATTTCAAAGGTCTTGTCTCCTGAAGGCCTTAAAATGATACAAAAATTATTGCTCTAGCTTTATTCCAACCAAAGATAAAAGGGAAAAGTGATCCAATTAAACAAATCAATTAATTAACCAATTAACTTAATGAAAACAAACTAATTTGCATATCAAGAGCATTAAAATAGGTCTAAAACTTGTTTTAAAAATTTGTTTAAAATTTAAAAAAATTATATTAAATTCTGCACAAAAATAAAAATCACAAACATACTATTTCCTAAATATCTCTGTGTAATTTCCGACTTAATGCTGATTTCGGTGTCGACCGCCACATATGAAGACACCGAGATATAGTTGCAAGTGAGACAATCCACAAACCTACCAAAATTTAACCTTGAATTCTGAAACATTGACTGAACATTCCCCCCCAGACTGTCCATGTCCCAGAACACATTAATTCCTTCGACATGAGTTCACAGACTAGGACAGTCATTGCCGTGCAGAATTAATGCTTCAGATATCCGCTTTCATAAAAAATCACTGGAAGAAGCTATATTGCCTTACAACTGATGACACTAACGCACCTTGACCACAATGACACTGAGCCGCCGTTACACAAGGTGCACACCACATCTGTCTCGAATACACACCGCGGAGCCGAGTACCGCAGGAACGCAGCGTAAATAACAATAACCATAGCCACAAATTTTATTGCTTCATGTAGCAAGTCTTCAACATACAATAAACAATTTTTTAACAAACTGAAGACAAAGGGACAGGCACCCTTAAGGGGCTAAAATCCGACTAATAAGTTACCCATGAACATAAAGAAATAGCGACCTGTTCTAATGTAAAACAATTCAGATTTATGCAGCTTAACTAGATATCCAAGGCGTAAAATATTTTCACAAGTTAATGTTTGCCCCCATCGAGTAAATTTAAATAAATTAAATAAAAAGAATTTGTGTTGGAGACAGATATTAAAGATGGAATTAAGGATAGGTTGTCAGCAAATAGCAGTCTAACTCACGCTTGAATATACATGCAATTATTCTGTTCAGAGCATGCTACGAGTGTACACAGTGTGTTGACACAAACACAGCAATTGACCCAATCCCAGCTACCAAGGACCATTGTCAATTTGATCTGAAGTCCAAGGTTTCCAGACGAGTATTTACAAAAATGTGTCACAGATAGAAAAATTACAACTGCTCTGACCTATTGATGCAATGCAATGTTGATTCAATGCACTCGGATCATTAGCCTGGAATAAGGTTTCAATTTTTTTTAAATACTCTGACTGAAGTCAGACAAAAATGCAACCAAATCCTTGTTGTTATTTGCATATGTAAACTGCAGTTCGAACATCATGACTAATCACGAAGTTTTTGAAAAACATTGGCTTATCTAAACGTCTCCTTTTACAATAATATTATCATGAATAGATTATGAACTTTCATAATCTCTAATAAAGATTGGCTTTTTTAACCATTGAATAGTTTCCTTTGCATACCATTAATATATTATGAACTCTAGCAAATTTTGCTAAACATTGGCTTATCTAAGCCGTTCCTTTTGCAATAATCATGAATAGGTTATGAACTTTCATAACTTCTGTTGACGGTTGGATTAACCAAACATTTTCCTTTGCATACCATCAATATAGGCTTAAAATGAACTCTAGTAACTTTTGCTAAACATTGGCCTATCTAAACGTTTTCTGTCGCAAATAATGAATAAATTATAAGTTTAATAAGGTTCCCCCTTCTACACAGTGGCTTCACTGCATGTTTAATTTGCATAATTAATGAATAAATTATGAACTTTTGTAATCACTGCAACAAATTGGTTAAAACTAAAGGCTTTCTTAAATTGCAGATCATGAATAAATTATGAACTTTAGCAACCGTTGCTATTTAACATTAACTTCATTAAAGCATTTCTTTTGAATATCCTGAATACATTATGAACTTTTGATACTGTTAATATCCTCCTCGAAAGTCTGGTTTTTGGGCGCAATTTAATGGAGGAATGAGGTAGCAAGGTACAACACAGAGAGTTCACTTGTACTGCAGCATTGCCAACATTTACAGCCCATACTTCAATGTGTTATTTTGATTAGACTAAACATCAACAATTGTTCAGTTAATGAAAGTGGCACTTAAGTGGCAGTTACTTAAGGAGGTTCAACGTTGTATCACTTCAATTGCTCCTGCATCTCATTTATGGAGTACTTAGTGAAAGAATTTTACAACATCAGCTTTAACAGTGTCATTTACATGAAGTTTAATGTCAACATTTGTATTTCAGTTAATGCAGGCGGTAGGCAGGGTGGATCCGGGGGAGGGTAAATCCGGCCATGGCCCCCATTTATAAATTTCTTTATTTTTGACCAGCTATTCTGGCTCGGAAAGTTGATGTGGTCACTCCCATGAGTAGTTTTGTAGGCCCCTCCCCAGACAGAGGCTCAAGAACACTGTACAACTAAAAAAGGTCATCAGCTATTTTTTTTAAATTGCATCTTTTTCTTGGGAATTCGACAAATAACCAAAAAAAATAAAAGGCACCAGATTTTTCGGTAACAAAGACGAAAGTTTTTCCCCGCCCCAAGACCGAAAATTTTGGCTCCACCCCTTCGAAAATTTCTGTATCCACCCCTGGTGGCAGAGAGGTTTGATGTAGAATCAGTTGCCCCTGCATCTCATTTATGCACCGGCATGGGCGGAGTTTGGTTTCCGTTCTTGAGGGTTAAGTCCGGGAAAAGATACCGTTTACACGGTAAAAAATGAATCTGGGTCTTTTTGGGGTGGGGCTTAGTAGGGTTGACTCATCAGTGTTTGACAGACTCCTTAAAAACGTGGTTGGACATCGAGCGCCTCTCAGTGAACTTCTTGAAGAGGCGCTATATCAATTTGAAATGAATGAATGAATAAAATGAATGAACATAACGGTAAATCGTCCGGAATTTTGCAGAAAATAAATCGGCCACTACAAAGGCATTACGGGGCAAACCCAGGGCTTTATTAAACGTGCAGTTGTACACAAAATGTGCAGTTCTAAATGGATGTGTGCTTTTGTAGAAGCACTTCTGTCACAAGTTATGTGCAGTTAAAACTGGCCAAAAAGGTCATTGTCATCCGATTAGAAGTAATTTACCATCGAGGATGGGAAGGGGAAGAAGAGGTTGTGCAGTTCTAAAAATTCCTTAAAAACAGCCCTGGGCAAACCATTGAACCATGTGTCATTATAAAAATATTGACAAAAACAGTACATACCATATTTCAGTAAATCGAATCAAATTGTCAACAGCAACAGACGGTACCAATAAATCATGGGGAAAAGGCGTAGTCCGCACGCACGAGCAAAACATCCCTAAGAAACTCGATTTAGCAACATAATCCCGATAATCAATCGGAACGGATGTCATGGAATTTGCATCCGCAAGAGCGGAATCTAAACTTAACTATGCCATGGTTTAAACTTTAAAGAAAACTTTAAATAATATGTTTACGAAGCCAGACATTATGGATATTCTCATGACCTAGAAACGTAAACGTCAAAATCTAGGTCAAGATTATATGATTCCATGCTTTGCTATCTATTGCAACGAAAAGATTGCGCGCTGAGTGAGATCATCAGGGAGACAGCGCAAGACGTTTAAGGAAGGAAGGAAGCAAGTAAGTATCCCATTTTGTAATCGTAGTGAAGGCCTAACTTGAAAGCGAAGCCCATGGTACATCGGTAATAGCTTATTCACGAGATTTGAGTCAAGTTCATTGAAGAGAAGCTGATATCTTAAAGAGGTTCAAATCACTTGCGAAGGTTTGGGGAGGGGTTAGTGTAATGGATAACACTCTGGCTTGAAGTGCTTACGGTACGCGACTGGAATCTCGTCGATCCCTGTGTTTATCTTTGTTTTCATTCCCTAGGTGGCAGCTAAAGTACATAGAGCGTGCGCCTTGTATGGCTGCAACTTTGTGAGTTGTTTTCTGTGATTTGCGTTCTTGCCTTAGTAGCTGTTCCGCCCCTCTGATCCTATGGAAACTCGACCCGGACCAGTCCCAAGTCTGGAGAAAGGCGACACTAATCTACAAGTTCCTTAAAACTTTTTTGTTTCACCGTGGTTGGACTGGGAGCGCTTCTGATTGGTTTTCTTGAAGGGGCATTATAAATTCTTGAAATGAATGAATGAAAATGAATGAATCATCCTTGAAGTGACATTAAAGTGTCGTTAAAAAGCAAAGTCTCTAAACTGTCAAAATCTACCACTGCTCGTACTTTGGGGAAGGAGCAATTAACTTTCTAAACTTTTCTGCACCCAGAATACATAAAGAAATTGAGGTTGATTTCAGTCTCAAGAAGCTGACAACAATGGGCGGAGTATATCAGGGGCTAAGCCCCAAGAAGACCCAGATTCATTTTTTACCATGTAAATGGTATCTTTTCCAAAGTTCAGCCCCAAGAAGGAGCAGTCAGAAATTTGTTCGGAGAAATGGTTCTCTTCACGAACGCGAAACTTTCGAATGACTAACAAGGTCATCAACTTTTTTGGACTGAGAACATTGTAAATTTGTTCAAATCAAATATTGCATAGATCAGCATAAATTTATTGCAATTAACAATTCATCATTAACAATGGCCACATGTCCTACAACACGGAATGAAAAATCAAGTTCTGTATTTAAACAGAAGAATGCTCACAACCTTAAAGAATCTACGACCCATGTAATGCACAGCGCTAAAAAGAAGTTAATACTGTTAGCATACACAACACCAACACAGCATTATAAGATCTAAATCTACAATCGATCAGAGTTTTGTCACAAGATCATCAAAATATTGCATCCATAGAACAATGTAGGCTACATATATATATACACATGAATATGTACATTTGTATATATATATATATATATATATATATATATATGCATTACACACACATACACATATATATATATATATATATATAAATATACATACTGATCGGCTAGGCCTTTTTGTTCCCAGTGTCAGGACTGCCGTATCTCAGTCGTTTGTCAGAAATTTCCCCAGAAATGTCCAAGTTTTCTCCCAGAAATGTCGCAAGTCGCCGCGGGTAAAACCTAATGGCTTTTTTCAGTCATCCACTAGAAATTTGGCCTTCCTGCCTATTTTTCACTACTTTTTTTAGTAATGATTAGGCCCATCACTGCAAAAGATTGCTTTTACAGCTGCACAAATTAATTTACAACTGCATATTTTGTGTAGAGCTGCACGTTAAAAAAGTCCTGGCCATCACCTCGCTGCAACTTTCTCTCTCGCAGTCTTTCCTCATCTGACTTTCAACTCAGGTCTCGTTGATCGCACTGGGAATGCTTCTGGAAGGCTTTTGCTATGAGAAACGCTTTTCAAATGGTCTATTATGCAAAATACAATACACAGTTATAATTATATACACATATTACATGCATGGTTCAATTTACCTAAGATCTTATTAATTTGCCTAAAACAATTAAATTTCATCATTAGTAGTTCAATGTGAATAGTTATGCACTTCAATATTATTAGTGACTCTCAATAATAATAGCGGTTCAATGTTGTTAGAGAGCTCTAATGTTATGCTCCATATTATAAGCGGCTCAATAATACTAGATGTGACTAATTATTAGCAATTCAATACTGCTAGGGATAAAATGCAATCACAAGTTCAATATTATGTTCAAGTGGTGGTCCATGCTATTAGAGACTCAATTATTGTCTAAGCTACACAAAACTGTTAATTTACAATAGTCACTGATTTCAGTAAGTCATTATCAGAAAACCCAGAAAAGTGCAAAATAGAGTTATAAGTAATACTGGCTAAATACAATTAGAATATGCTAACAAAGGAAACAATGGTAAATAAAACTAGCAATACAATTAATAGAGTACAATGCATATGATGATGAATAGAAACAATAATTGTAACGATAATAATTCAAACGATAATAGCAATACTAATAAAGCAAAATAAATACATGAAATGACAATTATGGAATAATAATAGTAAAGAAATGGTTAAACGCATTCAGGGGAAATAGTTTTCTTTATGCTACTTAAGTCCATGATGGACGCTATAATAATGGGCAGAAATAGGAATAGTAACAACATTAATATATTAATAATGAAAATAAGAATGATAGGTCTAATAATAGAAATAATGATAATAATATCTCAAATAAAGCTAATAGTACCCAAAAATAATAGTAAAAACAATAGTAGTAATAATAACAAATCTGCATCTCTAAAATCGGTAAAAACTCACTTCAAGAACTTTTAAAACAATAGAGCAACTAAAACAATAGAGCAAATGGTAAGGCAGTTCACTTCAGTCAAATACAAAACACTGAATCATAATACATTCCCTACGGATCCTGGTCAATATTTTCTAAAATAATTATTCCCAAAAAGTAGTTTAAAAAATTAAACCACACTGGCAATTGCAACTTCGTCGTATTGCATTCTTTTGCGGCTACAGAAAAATCTTACACGAAGATAATTAATTAATTAGGTAACATTTACATAATCAGCATACGAACTAGTTTTAAAACGTCAATCAATTAGGTCATACATAAAGCATGTTACCTATATAGACCATAATTAACTAATTAGGTCACAATAATTGAATCTAAATTAAATAAAATTTAAATTATTAAGAATTATTATAACATGTTACTTATTTAACCAATAAAGTCACATATAATAACCAATTAACAACTAACTATCGAACAAAATAGCAAGAATATCAATCTATCAGGTGGTCATAATTAACTAACTCAATTGTGAAAGAAGTAGCAGCATAACAACCTTAAGTCAAAAAAAATAATCGCACATAATATCAAAAAGAATGAAAATGAAAAATTTAACTGGAAATTGCATAACAATGTTGTTGACGACTGAGCTTGTTTTGTTCAGACACTTGATTGAAGCAAAATTAATTCCTAACTTGAGCACAAGATAATGCGGCCAACCAGGTAAAGTAGAGAAATTTTCAGGTACTGTAAAGTCACCTCAATATTATATTGCCTAAAAATTATGATCACAGACATTTAATTAGGTCTGAAACCATCACAAGGCCTGAATGACCGCAAGGATAACACTAAGACCGAACCATGGCCTGAAACAATTGCAACGACAATACTAAGGCCAAATCAAGGTTTGAAACAATCACAAGGCAAAAAATCATGGCCTAAATGGTTGCAGGGACAATATTCAGCAAGGGCAAACCAGGACCTGACTGATCGCATGGACGGCTTGCCGACTGATTTTAAGTGGCCCGCTTAGCCAGTGAAAATCTTGCAATTTTTTTTGAAAATCCAGAAAAAACCACAGACCTACTGAAATACAGTTACAGTTGTATAAGAAACATGCTATATCGCGCAAAGTTGCAGTTATAAGCAAATGTACAAGCATAAGGGAAGCAATTCTGGATAAGCATCTCCAGTATATCTCACTGGAAAGAAACCTGTCTAACTCAACAAGCCACATCTTCACAACAGCCGGGCGTAAGCTTCCTATCATCATGAGACAACTCCCTTTTAACATGGGCGCCCCAAGAAATATTTGCAGGACCCACAAAACACAATGGCCACAGTTAAATGTTTTAGCAAGAGCTCGAAAATGCAATGTAGGAAATTAAGAATTTTTAGTAGAATTTTTTAAATAAAAATTTCTCATGTTAACTAACTTAACTTTGCATATCACTTTAATATGAATAGGTTCTTTACTGCATGGAATTTGCTACAAACCAAAAAGTAGTAGCTAAACAGAAAAGGTGTCAATTTTCTAGGAAGGGGGAACAAGTGAACCATCATGCCCCAGTGTGCAGGCCCCATGACCCCAATAAAACTTTATGAAAACCATTGGCTAAAATTGGTTTCCAAGGTGAGCAGTCGGAATGTCGAATAAGAGTTTCATTGGAATGCGTGAGTTTCAAAGATTCAATGCATGGTGAAAAGTTCCCTATTGAAATGCGAAGAAAGAATTTCGGGAGCAGTGTGAATGCCGTTCCCACTCACTTCTTTAAACCTTGATTAATACTATGAGGTGGAAATGTCCCCTTTAAACGTTTTATGTCCATCAAAAATAAATTCGTCCATTGCGAAAACCGAAGAATTGTTTGCAGATCCGAACAAAGGCCTACTTGGCGACCTGCTTCAGCAGGTAGACCTTGTTGGCGGCGGCTGCTGCGAGAAGCGGTCTAATAGGATCCTGCCTATCGTTATCCATGGCGTAGACACCCTTTGGTAGATTCGCCAGCTGACCAACCGTCTGCATGGTAAACACGAAATAAGACATTAAAGTTAGTAGTAAAAAAGGTAAAGTAACTAAGGTTAAAAGACAAAGCAAATACAAGGTAAATGTTGCTAAATCATGGTAAGACAATTCATATAGGATAGCGGAAGGCAAGATAAGGTGGTATGGTAAGATAACTAACTAGTGGCAAGATACTAAAAGGTAAGAAAATTAAAGGCAAGATAACTAAAGACCTATAGAACTGTCCACAGGTGATTTTTCGGTATATTACACGTACAAATACCGGTGAGGCGAGTACACGTACGCTGTATACCTGCGTGTATACCCTTGAATACAACTCTGAAGTTAATTCAAGAAATGATACTTAAGGTAAGAGAGGTAAGATAACGCAAGGCAATGGGTAATTTAAGGCAAGATTAGATAAGGCAATCCACAATTTTTCAACACAATATAAGGCAAGGAAATGCAATATAAGTCATGGTCAGGTAAGATAAAATAATTCATAAGGCAATAAAGTATAGCTATGATAATGCAAGGCAAGATACGGAAATGTACGAAAATTGACCAAAATATAAGGTGACATAAAATAATTCAAGGTAAGAGAAAGGTAAGCTAAATTAGATAATTCAAAGTAAGATATGGAAAGGCATTGCTAGGTATTTTAAGGTAAGATTTATAAGATAATGTAATGTACAATAATTCAACATAATAATTATAAGGTAAATCAATTAATTTAGGATTATTCATATTAAGAAATGTAAGGAAGGGAGGGACCAGGGCCGGATTAAGAAATGTGGGGGCCCTGTTTGGGAATTTTTTGGCGGATCTTTGGCCGAAAATTCTGATGACCTTTTTTTTAGTCAATTGGTAGAAAATTTTGTAGAAAATACCGATTATTTCCCTCCAAAAAGTTGATGATATTTGTTTATTTTATTTTTAGTTGTTTGGTTAAAATTTGCTTAATAAAAACTCTAAAATTTTACAAAAAAAAATTGTTTTTCACATGAGTAGGGGCCCTATAAAGTGTGGGGGCCCTATTCGGCCGAACATATTGAACATGCCTTAATCCGGTCCTGGGTAAGACAAGACTAGGCAAGAGAAGGTAAGGCATGTATGTAAACTGTTGTGCTTTACAAACATTGAGAGTTCCCCGGTCGATGAGCCTGGCAATATTCTGCATGCTGCCTCCGCACGCAATGTTCTCCTTACCAATCCACTGAGCACAGTATAACTGAAAATACACATAAATAAGCAAGTAGGTAAATAAGTAGCCTTTATTTACCGTACGTCTGAGAAGCGCATAATTATGCATTCCATTGTATATAACGATTACATTCACTTTAAAAAAAAACTATGACAGCTAACAGCAGATTTTAGAGTCACTCATGCATAGCCAAAAAGATAACTGAAAATGCAGATCTGTTGATGAAACAATGTTTAAAGACATTTGATTTAATGAGATGCAGCATGAAAGGGATGTCATCTCTTGCGGAGTAAATATTTCACTTCATGACGAGGTGGCAACATAAGCATTAATGGTGTTGTTCATTGTTATTTTCTCACTAATGGTGTTTCAGTCTGTTTAATGTGGATACTTCTGTGTATAGCTTGGTTTGGGAGTGCTACGAAGTGATGTTTTGCACATCACGCACCACTGTGAAACTAATTAATTAATTAAAAATAAAAATACCAATACCAATGTTCAACAATAATAATAAAACGACAAACAGACTCAGAACCTACTGACCAGACTTCCATAGAGTCGATCGTGTGGAACGTCTTTGATCTTCTCACCGGATCCAAAATCCCAGATCTACAAGAAACAACCAGGGCTTAAAGTGTGCCTGGACGGTCATGGACGGTGTCCATGCACTTGTTTTAAAATCTGAACACCGTACAGCCACTTAATGGCGAGCACAGACTGGAAAGGTAAGGGGCGTCCAGGCACTTCTTTTGGAGAGGTAAGGGGCGTCCAGGCACTTATTTTTCCACACTTTATGCACTGGGAACAACCAAACCTCTTCTCACTGATACACACAGGCAAACGAGCACAGCACACACACAAATGAACAGTATTTTCTCAGATAGGACCATGTACTCGCATATAGCACGCATTCATGTAGAGCACGAATGTGAATAGATGTACATACACCTAATAGGGGCCCGATAGCGCAATGGATAACACGCTGGCGTAGAGTGCGAGAGGTAGCGAGTTCGAGCCCCCGTTGGGTGGATTTGCTTTGTAGGCTGCTATAAGCGCCATGTATTGCAAGCTGTCTGCTCAGTTGGTATAGTTAAGATTTGTGTATTCTGTGATCTCCGTTCTTGTGAATTGCTTACGCTGTATAATTGTATACTGTAACCGGTTGCGGTCTGTCAACCGGATTGTTGAATAAAGACACACAAATAGATACATGCATGTGTACACATATCAGTGTCAATTACGGACAACAGACTTAAGGATAAATTTCCAACCTGGAGTGGAGTTTCTGTACGCCAGGACCCAGTTAGGATGTGGTTGTGAGCCGGATCAATGTCCAGCGCATCTCCACAAATGTGTGGACCATACAGCTTCCTACCATGGTGCGAAAACAAAGACAATTATTTCTACTATTATTATTATTATGCCCACAGTCAGTACAAAGTCCTCATTTTGGTCAAGTCTAAGCTGAGTTTTGCCATATATATCTCGAAGATAAATCAATCAATCAATCAATCAATCAATCAAACAATCAGCCGTTTGATGACTTAACAAAGGCAGAAATCTCAGGTAAACTTAGAAATGAAACGGAACATTGGAGATTAATCTGTGGATGTTCTCAACAGGACAACCCTAAATGATGATGCAGCGCTGTCTCTTTTCATTCATGTAGTTACAGGTGGCTAAAAAATTTGTTATGATCTAATTTGCTAAGCTTCCATCCGACCTATCTGTTCTTTGGACAGGCATGATCCCTTTGACCAGGTTTTTTTAACGTGCAGTTGTACACAAAAATGTGCAGTTCTAAATGGATTTTGTGCTGTTGCATAAGTAATTCTGTACAGTTAAAACTAGCAAAAAAGGTCCGATTGGAAGTAATTTACCATGGAAGATGGGAAAGAAAAGAAGGAGCTGTGCAGTTCTAAAAATTCCTTAAAAACAGCTCACACAAGTGCTTTAAAGTTTAATTCACAAGAGCATAATACAGTTACAGATGGCTAGAAAAATTTGTTATGATTTCATTCGTTCTTCTCATTCTAAGCTTCTATCCTACTTATCTGAACTTTGGACAGGCATGATCCATATGACCCGTGATCAACAATGGCCACTGTCTGTGCCCAAAACAATGACGCATTTTTACGTACCTCACAAGAGCACTTTCATTTACAAGAGCATCAAATCAGTAAGCAACATAATGACAAATAAATCAGGGCTGAAAGTGAGCCTGTTCGATTTTCGTGACCTGCTGTTGCCGGGTCGCAGCCGGGTCGTATGGATAACATTCACCCAACACCAATTATCAAACTTTGATGGAAATTGGTACAGTTTTTGGGAAGTTTGTGGCGAATTACTAAATAAAGGTTGTGAGAAAATAATTTTCGGGCAAAACCCCAAAACAGAAGACCCGGCAACCTTTCCAAAAAAGCACTTTCAGCCATGCAGTAGGCTAGCCTAAACTAGAAAGATAAACGGTAGTGAAGTGATTTGCAGGGCTGTTTTTAAGGAACTTTTTTTAGAACTGCATAATAACTCCTTCTTTCCTTTCCATCTTCTATAGTAAATTACTTTCAATTGGAGGACAATGACCTTTCTTCCTAGTTTTAACTGTACAGAAGTGCTTCTACAACTGCACACACTTATTTAGAACTGCACATTTTGTGTACAGCTGCATGTTAAAAAAGTCCTGGTGATTTGCTGTTACAACCTGAACGCATGTCGACCACGTATGTCCCAGAACTGGACGGTGTTGTCCCATCCACCGCTGATGCAGATGTTCGGGTCATTAGGGTGGAACTGGACGGCGTAGACCCGGAACCGATGACCGTCCATCTTATCAGCACAGTCGCTACACACAACACAGAGTGAAGGTATATATGTATGTATGTATGTATGTATGTATGTATAGGAATGTAGGAATTTATGCGCCAATGTGATAGGAATGGTACTGGTTCCATTCCAAGCCGTCGATTCCTTCGCTCTGCTATGCATGGCGACCTGGTTGTCCCCATGGCTCGATCTTCCACAGTGCTGCATAGAAGCTTTGCTATGGTCTACGGTCTTTCTGGAATAAGTTACCTATTAGTCTCCGCAATGAACTTCTTTGTCTTTCTTTGCCCCTTTTCCGCAGGCGTTTGAAAACCATTCTCTTTGATTGTGGTTTGGTGTCAGGTCGGGAGCGCCTCTGAGGAGTTCTCTTGAAGTGGCACTATATAAATGTACGATTACAATTACAATTACAAAAGAGTGTTAGTTTTAGTTTAACGACACCGTGTGATAACGGAGATCGATAGCGTTGCCCTCCTCTAGCATCCAGGCTTGAGACTGGCACTGATGGAGTGCAAACAGCGGTGTGGGAATTGTGGAAAAATAACTGGGGAGTCGTTGGACTATGATCCACCTGGAATCGGGGTGCGAAAGACTGGAATCAGAGTGTGAAAGACTGGAATCGGGGTGTGAGAGACTGGAATCGGGGTGTGAGAGACTGGAATCGGGGTGTGAAAGACTGGAATCGGGGTGTGAGAGACTGGAATTGGGGTGTGAAAGACTGAAATCGGGGTGTGAAAGACTGGAATTGGGGTGTGGAAGACTGGAATTGGGGTGTGAAAGACTGGAATTGGGGTGTGGAAGACTGGAATTGGGGTGTGAAAGACTGGAACCGGGGTGTGAAAGACTGGAATTGGGGTGTGAGAGACTGGAATCGGGGTGTGAGAGACTGGAATCGGGGTGTGAAAGACTGGAATCGGGGTGTGAAAGACTGGAATCGGGGTGTGAGAGACTGGAATTGGGGTGTGAAAGACTGAAATCGGGGTGTGAAAGACTGGAATCAGAGTGTGAAAGACTGGAATCGGGGTGTGAGAGACTGGAATCGGGGTGTGAGAGACTGGAATCGGGGTGTGAAAGACTGTAATCGGGGTGTGAGAGACTGGAATTGGGGTGTGAAAGACTGAAATCGGGGTGTGAAAGACTGGAATTGGGGTGTGGAAGACTGGAATTGGGGTGTGAAAGACTGGAATTGGGGTGTGGAAGACTGGAATTGGGGTGTGAAAGACTGAAACCGGGGTGTGAGAGACTGGAATTGGGGTGTGAAAGACTGGAACCGGGGTGTGAGAGACTGGAATTGGGGTGTGAAAGACTGAAATCTGGGTGTGAAAGACTGGAACCGGGGTGTGAGAGACTGGAATTGGGGTGTGAAAGACTGAAATCTGGGTGTGAAAGACTGGAATTGGGGTGTGGAAGACTGGAATTGGGGTGTGAAAGACTGGAATTGGGGTGTGAAAGATTGGAATTGGGGTGTGAAAGAATGGAATTGGGGTGTGCAAGATTGGAATTGTGGTGTGAAAGACTGTGCAGACTTTACTTTAGTGCTCTAAGAAAGACCGGGGAAATCTCACCCTGGGAAACAGTGGCAGGGTTAAGTGCTACAAGTAGGTTGGTTGGTTGTTTCAGTTTAAGCCATTTTGTGGCGATGGGCACGAAAAATTTATCTCCATCATCCTCGGTCATTTGTCAAGTCCATTGCTTCAATTGTTGTTAGTTCAAGTGATGTTATGTCCTCAGCTATGTTGTGTATCCAGCGTAATCTTCGTCTGCCTTTGTTTCTCTCTTATTCGAATCTTGCATTAGGTGGAATTCTACCGATGTTAACAAATTCACTCCAATGCTTACCTAATTAATTATCGAATTACCAAATTTATGCAAGTAGCCTACATCAACAAACAAATATGCAAAAATGCAGTCACACACACAGAACAAAACATTAACAGAACACTTGGAAAACACACAGAGAAGATGCATTTGCTAAATACATTATCATAATTAAATGCAGTCACACATGCTTCAACATTTAGCCTAACACCAACATACCAAATTACATTAGAAGGCTGACATAATAAAGTTATATCCCCCACTTAGCATAGGCTATAGTGAATAAATTGACCCATTTACCCAGCAGTTTCAGTAAAAGTCAAGATTGGATACGAAAAAACCGAGCATATACAATGAAGACAGCACCATAATAAGGAGATCTATGGTTTGACTCAACAATTGATCGAGGACGATGGTAATCACTTAATCGCACTCATCAGAAACTGATGATGATGATGATGATGATGATGATGTTTTTGCTGCCGCTGCTGATGATGATGTTTTTGCTGCTGCTGCTGCTGATGATGGTGATGATGATGATGTTCTTGCTGCTGCTGCTGCTGATGATGATGTTTTTGCTGCTGCTGCTGCTGATGGTGATGATGATGATGTTTTTGCTGCTGCTGCTGCTGATGATGGTGATGATGATGATGTTCTTGCTGCTGCTGCTGCTGATGATGATGTTTTTGCTGCTGCTGCTGCTGCTGATGGTGATGATGATGATGTTTTTGCTGCTGCTGCTGCTGATGATGGTGATGATGATGATGTTCTTGCTGCTGCTGCTGCTGATGATGATGTTTTTGCTGCTGCTGCTGCTGCTGATGGTGATGATGATGATGTTTTTGCTGCTGCTGCTGCTGATGATGGTGATGATGATGATGTTTTTGCTGCTGCTGCTGCTGATGATGGTGATGATGATGATGTTTTTGCTGCTGCTGATGATGATGATGTTCTTGCTGCTGCTGCTGCTGATGATGATGTTTTTGCTGCTGCTGCTGATGATGATGTTTTTGCTGCTGCTGCTGCTGATGATGGTGATGATGATGATGTTTTTGCTGCCGCTGCTGATGATGATGTTTTTGCTGCTGCTGCTGCTGATGATGGTGATGATGATGATGTTCTTGCTGCTGCTGCTGCTGATGATGATGTTTTTGCTGCTGCTGCTGCTGATGGTGATGATGATGATGTTTTTGCTGCTGCTGCTGCTGATGATGGTGATGATGATGATGTTCTTGCTGCTGCTGCTGCTGATGATGATGTTTTTGCTGCTGCTGCTGCTGCTGATGGTGATGATGATGATGTTTTTGCTGCTGCTGCTGCTGATGATGGTGATGATGATGATGTTCTTGCTGCTGCTGCTGCTGATGATGATGTTTTTGCTGCTGCTGCTGCTGCTGATGGTGATGATGATGATGTTTTTGCTGCTGCTGCTGCTGATGATGGTGATGATGATGATGTTTTTGCTGCTGCTGCTGCTGATGATGGTGATGATGATGATGTTTTTGCTGCTGCTGATGATGATGATGTTCTTGCTGCTGCTGCTGCTGATGATGATGTTTTTGCTGCTGCTGCTGATGATGATGTTTTTGCTGCTGCTGCTGCTGATGATGGTGATGATGATGATGTTTTTGCTGCTGCTGCTGCTGCTGATGGTGATGATGATGATGTTTTTGCTGCTGCTGCTGCTGATGATGGTGATGATGATGATGTTTTTGCTGCTGCTGCTGCTGATGATGGTGATGATGATGATGTTTTTGCTGCTGCTGCTGCTGCTGATGGTGATGATGATGATATTCTTGCTGCTGCTGCTGCTGATGATGATGTTTTTGCTGCTGCTGCTGCTGCTGATGGTGATGATGATGATGTTTTTGCTGCTGCTGCTGATGATGATGTTTTTGCTGCTGCTGCTGCTGCTGATGGTGATGATGATGATGTTTTTGCTGCTGCTGATGATGATGATGTTTTTGCTGCTGCTGCTGCTGCTGATGGTGATGATGATGATGTTTTTGCTGCTGCTGCTGATGATGATGTTTTTGCTGCTGCTGATGATGATGATGTTTTTGCTGCTGCTGCTGATGGTGATGATGATGATGTTTTTGCTGCTGCTGCTGCTGATGATGGTGATGATGATGATGTTTTTGCTGCCGCTGCTGATGATGATGTTTTTGCTGCTGCTGCTGCTGATGATGTTTTTGCTGCTGCTGATGATGATGGTGATGATGATGTTTTTGCTGCTGCCGCTGCTGATGATGGTGATGATGATGATGTTTTTGCTGCTGCCGCTGCTGATGATGGTGATGATGATGATGTTTTTGCTGCTGCTGCTGCTGCTGCTGCTGATGTTTTTGCTGCTGCTGATGATCATGATGATGATGATGATGATGTTGATGATGACGAAGAAGATGATGATGATGATGAAGAAGATGATGATGATGATGATTAAGAAGAAGATGATGAAGTTGTTGTTGATGATGATAAAGATGATGATGATACAAAAGTGATATATAGCAATTAATACAAGTACTCAGCAACTCTCACACAGAAATACACTGTGCATTCACCTATTATACAGACGGCTTTGGAATTCCGATCATTTCACAAACGCTGACAATTCTTCTCCTTAATTTACATCTTTGCATGAACTAATCACTCTCCACCTCTGCTAAATACGACACAGAAACTGTGACCAACCAAGACGTATTGGGTAACAACGCTGGGACCTCAGGCAAAACAACAACAATGCTGGAATGCCACAATACACTCAATACAGTCAAACAAGAACAATAATGTTATAATGGAATGCCGCAATACAGAAGAACAATAGCAATGCTGGAATGCCGTAATACAGGCAAACGATAATAATAATAATAATAATAATAATAATAATAATAATAATAATAATAATGTATGCAAAGACTAGCAATTCCAGAATAGTGCCCCCATATTTTTTTTAATTCAGAGGGATCATATGTACATCTGGAATAAATAATATTATGACCTTTCCAGACATTTAATTTTCTACAGTGCATAAGTTAATGTATAATAATAATAGCAATAATAATACTAGTAATAATAATAGTATACTTAGCAATAGTAATAGAAATAGTAATATTAGCAATAATATTAGTAGTAGTAATAGTAATAGTAATAATAATAATAATAATAATTTTAAAAAATAAAAAAATAATAATAATAGTAAAATCTCTCAATTTGTACGCAAAGATTTAATGCAGTGGCATTTCGAGGCACGTTCCCACAGTTGTCCTGTGATGAGGGTCGCTAACTCATGAACAAAGAAATTTTTATGCTTTTTCTTGTAAAACATATTTCGTTTAATAAATGATTGTATAATAATAAAAATAATAATAATAATAATAAAAATGAATAGATAGATTCATGTGGAAGTCAACTGAAATAAAAATGCAAAACAAACACTGCCCCAGAATTACTTAAAATTACTTAACTTATAGCTGCAACGTAATTCAATGCAATTCGACCAAAAGAAGTATTCATGTAGAGCCACTGTTGGCGAATTGAACATGTTAGCAGAAAAACAGCACACAAACTATTATTAATGTCAAAACCACACAAAGACACACAGAGGAAAAGACAATGGGGTACATCCTAAAAGATTTTGAAAAATGAAGACCACTCACCCACTGAGGTGTATCCAAGGCAGGAAATAAAGGGCTTTCCCTTACAAAATTTAAAAGAAATTGGAATATAGCCGCACACAGAGGTGTATACAAAGCAGAAAAAAGAGAGCAATGTTTAACAGGGTTTAAAGAAGTTGTGTACATATAACCACACAGAGAGGTGTATCCAAGTGAGGAAAAGAGGGTTATGTCTTACAATAAATTGAAACCAACCAAAACATATGTGTATCCAAGGCAGGGAACAGAGGCCTACCGGTATCTTCCCAAGATTTAAAAATTGAAGGCGATCAAGGCAGCTGTGTTTGACAAGATAAAAAAAATGGAACATAACCCCATAGAAAGGCGTATTGAAATTAAAAAATGGGACCATGTTTGCCAAGATTTTCAATTCAATTCAACTCAAATGAGTTTATTCTGAGAAAAGCTTCCATTTTACAAAATGGAAGCTAATCCCGCAGAGAAGTGTATCCAATGTAGGAAAAAGAGGGTTATGTTTTACAAGAATCAGAAAATGGAATACGACCCCACAGAGAATTGGATTCAAAAGGTGGAAAAAGTGGATATGTTTAACAAGATTTAAACCAATGGAAACTAATCGTATGTAGAGAAACTAGGGGGATAATATTTCCCAAGATTAAAAAAAATGGAAGCTGACCAAGGCAGGAAATAAACGGGCTACAAGTTTTTTAACAGTTGGTGCTAACTCCGCAAGTAGGTTTATCCAAAAGAACAAAAAATTAAAAGAATTGCAAGATAGTCACAATATTTTACTAAATGGAAGCTAATTAAGCAGAGAGGTGTATCCAAAAGAGGAAAAGGTGGCTATGGTTACATGATTTCAACAAATGGAAACCAACAACACACAGACACAGATGCATAGAATGAACTAAGCTAAAGGGTCATGTTTCCCAAGATTTTTTTAAATGAAAACCACCCACATGCAGAGGCACACTCATAAGGTGCGACAGAAGGATAGAGCACCCAAAGATTTAAATTTAAAGAAAACATACCGGTAGTGGCATGTCTCCCAAAGATATTCAGAAATCGAAGCTAAAGGAAACCCCACCAACCAAAAGTGATAAAGCAAAGTAGAACAAAAGTCTGAGAAAGAATGCATCCTAAATTTTTGATGTGAACAAGTGAAAGAAAACATACATAAGAAACGGCAGTCTTAACAAGAACTCCTCAAAAAATTCAAACGTGAACGTGTGAAAGAAAACAATGCTCTTAACGATATGTGTGTCAGTGAAAAACGTAACACTACTGCTTCATACTTACGATGCACATCTCTGCAAAGGGCTACAAATGCACCAGACAGTTAACTACTATATTGTGACACTTAAGAACAATAACAATATTAATTAACTTAATTTGTTTGATTAATTATTTCAATTATTCATAATATTTCACAGAATTGTATTAAACGTTATTAGTAACATATATCAGTCTAATTTGCTCAGTATTTCATACAAATTAATTTAATATGATGGCTAATTTGCAATTTGCAATACGGTACTTAATTCAAAAAATTACCATTGCCTTTATTCATTTTTTACATTAATTTTTTTCACTCACCAACATATTTTATCAACACATGTGAATGAAGCATATGTGGGGGCACGGTGGAGTAGTGGTGGTTTCGATGCCTTGGATCCAAAGAGCACCAAGTTCGAATCCACCTCAAGCCGTCGCATAGGGACCTTGGGAAAGTCCTTCACTCACAATTGCTCGTGCGCTTCAGCGTGAAACTCTGATGCAGAGTCCGCGCTGTAGTCGGGAACGCCTCTGAATAGGGAGCTTGAAGGGGCGCTATAGCAAATACAAGAAATAAATAAATAAATATGATTCGCTACAACAACACCCCACATAAATCAACAAACTTCTTTTTTAATCAGACAAGATTTTCATGCTTTATTACTATGATTGTCTCCTTCCTTTCCGTGTTCGGCTACGATTCGTGAATGTAGGACATTTCCCCTCGGACATTTACCCCCCCCGAAGTAGGACATTCCCCCTATATAGACAAAGTCCATAAAAAATAAATAAATAAATACATACATGCATGCATACCTACATACTTACATACATACATACTTACATACATGCATGCATACATACATACTTGCATACATACATACATGCATGCATACATACAAATATATACACACATCTGTATGTATGTATGCATGTATGATGCATGTACGTATGTATGCATGTATGTATGTATGTATGTATGTATATATGCATGCATGCATGTGTGTATGTATGTATGTATGTATGTATGTATGTATGTATGTATGTATGTATGTACGTATGTATGTATATGTACAGATGGGGGAATTGTCTGGGGTGGTAAATGTCCGGGGAATATGTCCGGGGAAATATGTCCGGAGGAAATATGTCCGGTAGAAATATGTCCGGGGGAATATGTCCGGAGGAAATATGTCCGAGGGAAATATATCTGGGGAAATATGTTCGGGGAAATATGTCTGGGAGGGGGGGTAAATGTCCGGCTACCACGATTCGTGTCGAAGAGACTTACGTAGGTTCTAGCATGTTGATTCGCTTCCTGGTGTCAGAGTCGTAGACAAACACCTGGGGGTCGGCCCCCACAGTGACGATCCTATCACCCGAGGCGTTGAAGGCCACAGACGAAGTGTCACGGTATCTACGAACCTCGTTGATGCCCGCAATGCAGGTCCCTGATGTGAAATGCCAATAGCGCAGGTGGCCGGAGGCATCTATAAGAACAGGACAATACGGTGCGATAAGCTAATACGTTCAGGCATAGGCGTACGGGACATTTCGGCAGTGGAGGGGGGGGGCAAAAAATATTTTGCCCGAAAAATCTGACGACCTTTTTTCCCCAAAAATTCTTAGGATTTTGCCGTCCAAAAATCTGACGACTTTTTTTCTTTTTTTAGTCATCCGCCCAACATTCTTAGGATTTACCTCAGAAAAATCTTGACCCCTGCGTGCCCGAAAAAATCCTCCCGTACCTCTTTTGCCCGAAAAAAAATTCCGAAATTTTTTGGCCCGTCGATCCATGCCTCTTTTGCCCAAAAAACACATTTGCCCGAAATTTGGGGGCATTTGCCCCCTCTGGACCCCCGTCTCGTACGCCTATGCGTTCAGGTAGCATAAGGGAATATATATTATGGTGTATCAATCAATCAATATCCTTAGGTTCAATGCCCGTAAGAGTCCGACGCCACTCTCTGTCCGAGTCTGTCTTGCTCCATGCTGCCCAGCTTCAACCGGTCCGGTCAGCAGGTCTGCTCCATACCATTAACATCTTGGAGCAGCCAGACCACCTTGTCTGATTGAAGAGAATATTGGGAGAGAGGCATGAAGGACAACCTGGGTAAATTTCATTTCATTTCATTTTATTTATTGAACCCATGAAACATTTTCAACTAAAGCAGTACATCAATAGACAACAATAATAAAACAAATAACACAGCAAATTTATAAGAATAACATACGTAGGGCACAAAGGGCACACCTAAAGGGACGGGTCCCGCTGGTAGGGGCCCAGTAGATAAATAAGTAGCTGAATAAGAAAAGGTAGATAGATGGACTGTAAGTAGAATGCAAGGTGTCAATTATCCTTCAATTATCCTTTCTATGTTAAATATATGGGAACGAATAAGTCTTTTGAAATGCGGAAGGCTGTGAGCAAAAATGCCCGTGTATATGGTGTATGGCAAGGTAAAATTAAACCGACAGACTGTAGTCTGTACGTCTTCTTGAGAGAATGAAAGACCACCAAAATAATGAACTGCCCGAGAGAAATTAGCCAACAGACTGGCTTGACTAACAGCCAGAGAGTGACTGAGGGATTTCCCGGGGGAAATCACCATATAAGACTGACAGAGGGACTGCCTAGAGAAACACTCAGGGACTAACTGAGAGACAGAAAGACTGCCTGAGGGACTGGTTTAGAGACGAAAAGACTAACAGAGGGACTGCCTAAAGGAACTGACTGTGAGACTCCTGAAAGGACTAATCAAGGAAAAATCTGATGGGCAGACCGACTGCGTTACTGTCGACTGGCCGAAGGACTTCGTGGGGACTGAGTGCCTGCATTGCGAAAGACCGAGGGCTGCTCTAGGGATTGACCGTGGACTCACGGCCTGAGGCAGGTTTTTTTTTAACGTGCAGTTGTACACAAAATGTGCAGTTCTAAATGGATTTGTGCAGTTGTAGAAGCACTTCTGTACATTTAGAACAAGCAAAAAATGGTCATTGCCCTCCGATTGGAAGTAATTTACCGTGGACGATGGGAAGGAAAAGAAGGGTTGTGCAGTTTTAAAAATTCCTTTAAAAAAGCCCTGGCCTGAGGGAATGACTTGAGGGACCACCGCCTGGAGTCCGAGTGAGTGAGGGACTTCCTGAGGGACTGCTTTAATTCAATTAATCGCCTGTTCACTCAGGGTGAGAATTGCCGGGGGTTGGGGTTTCATGTCATTCTTAGAGCACCACAGTAAAGTATGTTTTTCACACCCCAATTCAAGGTGGATCATAGTCCAACCCCCCTTGTTTTACCACAATTCTCACACTCTCTTGATAAGTGTCAGCAGTGTTTGCAAGGATTTTATCAAATAGGGTGATTCTAGTTGGATGATGAATTAAAGGGAGAAGGTGGTGTGCTGTCATTTGTATGTGCACTTGTGCACTTGTTATAGCGCCCCTTCAAGCTCTATCTACTCAGAGGCGCTCCCGAATGCAGAGCGGACACTGCATCGGAGTTTCACGCCGAAGCGCTGAGCAATTGTGAGTGAAGGACTTGCCCAAGGTCTTTACGCGGCGAGGTGGATTCGAACCTCGAACCTTCCGGCTTCAAGGCGACGACGCCACCACTATACCACCGCGCCCCACAAATGTGTACTTGCAATCATTCTTCAATCTTCAGCCCCACATTCACCTTTTGCGATAAACCCATTCACTTATAAATCGGCGAATTGATTAATTAATTAATTTAATTAATTGTTCCATCGATGTCGTACAAGAGCCGAGCGAGGCCAAATTTCACATCGACCATATAATTACAAGCACCTCTGATAAGCGACTCCAAGAAATGCTATCGACAAATCCGAATTATTTGCTAAACTTTTCTAGCGTACCTAACCTATACTCACAAAAAAGCCGATATTATTAAGAGCCTGATATCATAAAACACTAAATGCTACTGCAACTACTATATTCGAGAGCAATAACACTTAAGCAACACTAAAAACGGTCTTTTTCTAAGCTGTATATTCGTCAATAAATGTTCACATTGAGAGTTGTCTTAAGACAAAATATGAGTGGTACGTGGTTATTGATCAAAGTAATTGCTGCCTAGGTCAACGTAATTTGCAATTTCCAGCAAATCTATCTAATAACTAGCTGGGGTAGGCCTACACGGTGTTGACCGGGAAATTTAGGATGTTACTCATGACAACAAGGACGACCTATTAATGTCATTTTGGTCTTAACTTAGAGACTTGCAAACGTATAGGCTAATCAACGAACTATTTAAAAAAGAAATGAACTTTTCTTGTAGGTGTTTTTGATGTATAGGTCTAGTTCTAATTTCTATTGTCTAACATACAAATATAGCCTAATATTCATTTTTGGAACATTTGGACCACGCATATCTTTATACTAGTGAGACGACTAGTGAAATAAAGCTTTCTTGCATATGATTTTATGTCTAGTTTTATTTTCTAGTATATACAAATAATTATATGCAATATGTTCTACATGGGGAGGGAGGATGTCCCACCCACCCTTGGGGCTTTTGTACGTGAGGACTTTTGTCCGGTGGGGTCAATATATCCGCTCACAAGCAGACCACAATCTTCTCGAAACTGGGGCGCAATATTTGTCGCCCAAGATCAGTTGCCAACAATACTCTTCAGAATCAAGGCCATCGACGAAGACTCGCGTATTCCGAGAATAACAACATTATTATCAGTCAACCGATTCTAATAATTATCATAGGTAAGCAACTGAACGACAAGTATGCTTTATTTGCGTTCGTGTTTGGACTTCTAGTTTAAACGCCATAATATTATTATATCCTCCAGAGATAAATAGGTGGATAACGGTATGCTATTTCTGGGATTGGTGGAACGTTGGTCCTGTTTATACGCAACCCCCCTATTGCCGAATTGTGCCTTACTTTATGCACTTTAGCAGCATGAAAGTATCAAAACATCGAAAAGTATAGACCCACCAAAGACTTGAGGAAAGTACTAAAAACATGGAAAATTACTAAAGATGTGGAAAAGTACTAAGACATGCGAAAATTATCAAAACATGGAAATCACCAAATACTTGTAAAGTACTAAGGACATGGAAATTATCAAAACATGGAAAAGTACTAAAGACATGTATGGAAAATTACACACACAAAATGGAAAATCATCAAAGACTGGTAAAAGTGCTTAAAAAACAGGGAATTACCAAAACATGGAAAGCACACAACGACTTGTAAAAGTACCAAAGACTTGTAAAAGTACCAAAGACATGGAAATAAGACTTAGAAAAGTACTAGAGACATGGAAGATTACGAAAACATGGAAAAGTGCTAAAGACATGAAAACTTACTATAGAGACTTGGAAAACTACAAAAAACATGGAAAGTCCCGAAATCTTGGAAAGTACAAAGAGTAGAGACTTGAAAAGTATGAAAAACACGGAAAATACCCAAAACATGGAAAAGTACCAAAATGTCAAGACTTTGCAAAAGTGGCAAATGCCTGGAAAAGTATGAAAAAGCGCTTACACGTGGCCACCAGCAGATGGTTTGTTTCATATGAGTCTGCTGGATCAGCTGGAAAGAATCGAATACATGTGACCGAATCTCTCTCTTCATCTCTACCAAGGCTGTACAGACACCGGCAATCGTCAACACTGTACACCTACAATATTTACAGCTGTGAAAAGGCTGACACAATACATTGACAATATAAAAGAGGAACAAAAGGTAATAATAATAAGAATAATGATGATAATGATGACGATTAACGAATCATAATGATGTAGGCTACCTGATAGCGGTGTGTCTATCCGTTTTTGTTACCATTAAACGAATATAATGAAAAAAGTAATAATTTGTGCTCCATGGTGTTTAAGTGTTGGGAGTGTAAAAATGATGATGATGAGGAGGAGGATGAAGATGAAGACGACGATGATGACGATGATGATAATAATGACAATGATGATGGTACTTTCCAAGTATCCGAATTCTAGACATCCAAAGATGATTTTCGTATCCCCTAGATAATATTTAATGCCTCCTTGGTAATAAAGAAATAAAAAAATAATGAATCACAAAATAGATGTGTGTGTGTGTGTGAGTGCGTGCGTGCGCATGTGTGTTTATCATAAAGCAGCCAGCAACCTGGTCCAGGCCTAGAAACCAGCAAACATAGGGCCTAAGTGTCTTGCTTTTGGGCCAAGAGAATGACGTGGGCGACTTGAGAACGCATGAGAAGAGGGGCAGGGCTGGCACCCAAGGCTTTTCAACTTTGAAGATAGAAGGCCAAGAATATACCCAAGCAGCACGCAAACGTTTTTTCAACGTTTATTTTTAGTTGGGAACGTTGAATAATGGTTTACGTTACATTACAAACGTCCTGATAACGTGTTAGAAACGTTACTAGGAAAACGGTTATGTTACAAACGTTTCCCTATCGTTCAGACAACGTTTGCGCAAAATTTTACTTGACTTCACACAGGATTTATTTGCACCCAAATTGGCCGCGTTTTGTTTTAGATAAATGCAGTTACGTTTAAGCAAACACCCTATTGACATAAAATCAATTTATTTTAGCACGGTGTAGCAAACGTTTCGGTAACGTTTCAGCAACGTTTGAACAAAATATCACTCTAGCTAAATTGACAACTTCCGTTTTCGAAACGTTTTAGGAACGTTTTCATATAACGTTCGACTACAAACGTTATTCTAATGTTCCAGAAACGCTTCGCTATAATATTAGTCTATTTTCCATAAAAACGGATCGCTTCAGAGAATATCAACTGCGTCTTATACCAGATGAATCCAAAATAGTTCGTTTAAAGAATCCCGTTAATATTAATGCAATTATTAGAGTATAAAACTTTCAGACGTTATCAAAACGTTTTGGGAGCGTTTTCATACAACGTTCGGCTGCAAACGTTATTCTAATGTTCCAGAAACGTTTCGCTATAATATTAGTCTATTCTCAATAAAGAGGAGTCGTTTCAGGGAATATCAAGTGCGTCTTATACCAGTTGCATCCAAAATAGTTCGTTTATAGAATCCCCGTCAATATTAATGCAATTATTAGTGTATAAAACTTTCAGACGTTTTCGAAACGTTTTTGGAACGTTTTCATACAACGTTCGGCTGCAAACGTTATTCTAATGTTCCAGAAACGTTTCGCTATAATATTAGTCTATTCTCAATAAAGAGGAGTCGTTTCAGGGAATATCAAGTGCGTCTTATACCAGTTGCATCCAAAATAGTTCGTTTATAGAATCCCCGTCAATATTAATGCAATTATTAGTGTATAAAACTTTCAGACGTTTTCGAAACGTTTTTGGAACGTTTTCATACAACGTTCGGCTGCAAACGTTATTCTAATGTTCCAGAAACGTTTCGCTATAATATTAGTCTATTCTCAATAAAGAGGAGTCGTTTCAGGGAATATCAAGTGCGTCTTATACCCGTTGAATCCAAAATAGTTCGTTTATAGAATCCCCGTCAATATTAATGCAATTATTAGTGTATAAAACTTTCAGACGTTATCAAAACGTTTTGGGAACGTTTTCATACAACGTTCGGCTGCAAACGTTATTCTAATGTTCCAGAAACGTTTCGCTACAATATTAGTCTATTCTCAATAAAGAGGAGTCGTTTCAGGGAATATCAAGTGCGTCTTATACCAGCTGCATCCAAAATAGTTCGTTTATAGAATCCCCGTCAATATTAATGCAATTATTAGTGTATAAAACTTTCAGACGTTTTCGAAACGTTTTTGGAACGTTTTCATACAACATTCGGCTGCAAACGTTACTCTAATGTTCCAGAAACGTTTCGCTATAATATTAGTCTATTCTCAATAAAGAGGAGTCGTTTCAGGGAATATAAAATGCGTCTTATACCAGTTGAATCCAAAATAGTTCGTTTATAGAATCCCCGTCAATATTAATGCAATTATTAGTGTATAAAACTTTCAGACGTTTTCGAAACGTTTTTGGAACGTTTTCATACAACGTTCGGCTGCAAACGTTATTCTAATGTTCCAGAAACGTTTCGCTATAATATTAGTCTATTCTCAATAAAGAGGAGTCGTTTCAGGGAATATCAAGTGCGTCTTATACCAGTTGAATCCAAAATAGTTCGTTTATAGAATCCCCGTCAATATTAATGCAATTTTTAGTGTATAAAACTTTCAGACGTTATCAAAACGTTTTGGGAACGTTTTCATACAACGTTCGGCTGCAAACGTTATTCTAATGTTCCAGAAACGTTTTGCTATTCTTTTGACCTATTTTTCTTAAAGAGGAGTCGTTTCAGGGAATATCAAGTGCGTCTTATACCAGTTGAATCCAAAATAGTTCGTTTATAGAATCCCCGTCAATATTAATGCAATTATTAGTGTATAAAACTTTCAGACATTTTCGAAACGTTTTGGGAACGTTTTCATACAACGTTCGGCTGCAAACGTTATTCTAATGTTCCAGAAACGTTTCGCTACAATATTAGTCTATTCTCAATAAAGAGGAGTCGTTTCAGGGAATATCAAGTGCGTCTTATACCAGTTGAATCCAAACTAGTTCTTTTGTAGGATTCCCGTTAATATTAATGCAATTTTTAGTGTATTAAATCTTCAGACGTTTTCGAAACGTTTGGGAACATTTTCATACAACGTTCGGCTGCAAACGTTATTCTAATGTTCCAGAAACGTTTTGCTATTCTTTTGGTCTATTTTCCTTAAAGAGATCGTTTCAGACAATATCAACTGTGTCTTATACCAGTTGAACCCCAAATAGTTCGTTTACAGAATCCCCGATAAGAGGCCTATTAATGCAAATGTTAGTTTATAAAATCTTCAGACGTTTTGGGAACGTTTTCATACAACGTTCGGCTGCAAACGTTACTCTAATGTTCCAGAAACGTTTCGCTTTAATATAAGTCTATCTTCCATAGAGAGGGATCGTTTCAGACAATATTAACTGCCTCTTATACCAGTTGAATCCAAAATAGTTCGTTTAAGACATTATCAACTGCGTCTTATACCAGTTGAATCCAAACTAGTTCGTTTATAGAATTCCCGTTAATATTAATGCAATTTTAGTGTATAAAATCTTCAGACGTTTTCGAAACGTTTTTGAAACGTTTTCATACAACGTTCGGATGTAAACGTTATTCCAATGTTCCAGAAACGTTTCGCTTTAATGTAAGTCTATCTTCCATAGAGAGGGATCGTTTCAGACAATTTCAACTGCGTCTTATACCAGTTGAATCCAAAATAGTTCTTTGGCAAGATTGCCGTTAATATTAATGCATATTTTAGTGTACTAAATCTTGAGACGTTTTCGAAACGTTTTGGGAACGTTTTCATACAACGTTCGGATGTTAACGTTATTCTAATGTTCCAGAAACGTTTCGCTTTAACATAAGTCTATTTTCCATAAAGAAGGATCGTATCAGACAATATTAACTGCCTCTTATACCAGTTGAATCCAAAATAGTTCGTGTAAGACATTATCAACTGCGTCTTATACCAGTTGAATCCAAAATAGTTCGTTTATAGAATTCCCGTTAATATTAATGCAATTTTAGTGTATAAAATCTTCAGACGTTTTCGAAACGTTTTTGGAACGTTTTCATACAACGTTCGGATGTAAACGTTATTCCAATGTTCCATAAACCTTTCGCTTTAATATAAGTCTATCTTCCATAAAAGAGGGATCGTTTCAGACAATTTCAGCTGCGTCTTATACCAGTTGAATCCAAAATAGTTTGTTTATAGAATCCCTGTCAATATTAGGACAATTTTTAGTGTAAAAACCGTCAAACGGTTTCGAAACGTTTTGTGAACGTTTTCATGCAACATTCGTGTTGACCGGACTGCTGCCCACGTTAATCAACAGTTCATGGTTGCTGCAGAGTCTGTTTACCTCGCGTATCGACTTAGATTGTACCTCAGCACACCCGTTTCCACCGACGGGAGTCTTCGGGCAGAGCCTCCTCAGGCTTTCCCATGCCGAATTTGACTCGCCTAACGCAATGTTACCCATTAACGCGTTAAGGTTTGGGTCGGACTTTGAGGGAAGTAATCAGTGGATTTATGCTCAAATAAATTGTCGGTCGGGTACATGTTCAGTAAACATCGTGGCAGTGCAGGGACCATGTAGAGCAAAGGCCTTTTCACAAGGGCGCTTTACACTTTTCAGGCTGCATGACTTTGAAACTTCCGACGAGAGATGATTCCAACTTCTCTTATCTGGTAATCTTTCGGACTGTTCGTAGTGTTAACTCTAGAAACTAGTAAAAACTTTCTTCCTAGCCTATAATTTGTCAGAAAGCAAGGTTTTAGTCTAATTTTAATTTCATTTCTCGTGTAGGGCCTAATATGTTGTGTTATGTCAATTTAGGCCTAATTGTCTTGCATAAACGAAATATAGGCTACTCGGTATAAGAGCATTTGCCCCGACGTTTTGCTCTGGCTTGTCCTATTAAGCTTATAGCCTACACACCCTGGCTGTCTACGTTTCCAACTCACCACCCTCTTAATTCCTGATCATTTTGTTTCGATTAAGCGAATGTTACTTCGCTTTTTGTAGGCTACGTACAAATTTTGAGTTGACGATTGCGATTAGTCTATTTACTTACTTACTTAATCACTGCAAGTCCCTGGTTCAAACCACTACACAGTGACCTGGAAAGCCGGTGCTTTGTTCTGATTGGTTGAAACGAAAATGTATAGCACAGGTGCGCTGTGACCGTTGCGGCCTTCATGGCCGGTTCTAACCAGTTCTTTGTCTTGCAAGAGTGTTGAAAATCGGCCACGTGTTGACGATGAATTCGCCGAAGTTAGAAAATTACAGAATCTCATCAAATTCTCGTGTGCGTCAATGTATTCGGCAAATCGAGGTAAGGAAAACGAAGTGAAATTCATGCTTTAATATGCGAGTTAACCCATTCTTGAGAAATAAACTGATCATTGTGAAACTTTGCTGTTAGCGTGCCATGAATGTTCTAGTTGAAAATTCGGTGTTCTATAGTTTAGACTCGCTAAATTTTTCGCTCAATGTAGCGTTGTTTTTTACCAATCCCACTTCTATTTAAATAACCATTAATTATTTTCATCAGTCCAACTGAAAATTTATGATTTTTAATCATTCCCATTTTGCCTAAGTAATATTATTTTAATCATTCCAAGTCTTAGCAAGAATCCTTTTCGTCAATCCAATTTGTAGTCGACTAACGCTAAAAGCCATGTAATAGTTAGTAATTTAGAACGGTCAAAACAATGGTTTTATACTACTGAAAATCCGAAACTGTTACTTCTGCAATGTCAAGACTGTTGAAGTCACCTCCCAGGAGTATGACGGCTCTGTCATCTTCGTGGATGATTTCTTCCACCGATTTCTCCAGCCATGTAAGAAGAGTGCTAGTAAGGTATTTCGGGCATGGTGGATGATAGTGTGCTCCAACGTATGCTGGGCTGGTGTTTGATTGAATTTTTATCCATAAAAGTTCGAGATCTTCAGGCATTCCAGTAGCTAGCCAAGGATAAGCCTTTATGGGTTCTGGGATGTAGATAGCAACCCCGCCGCCTCTCCTTTTTTTCCTATCACGTCTGAATGTCTGGAACCCTTGGATTTTGCAAACTTCCTCTTGGTGGTGAGCCTTTAAGTGAGTTTCGGATATTATGGCAAGGTCGAGGTCATATCCATGTAGTTCAGCTCCAAGATGGTCAAGGGCGTCTTTTTTAGCCAGCGATCGAGCGTTAAATACGAGTGTGCTATAAATTAGTGGAAGAGAGACAGTCGGGATAGTTGGAATCTTGACAGTAGACCGGATACTTGGCTGCAGAGTTGGTTGGTGAAACGTGCAACAGTCGATCGTGATTAAGTTAGGTCGGTGTTCAATTAACTTCATCTGCGTGGATAGGCTCTGCCAGGTGGATGGGCAACGCAGGGGCGAGATGACAACAGGTATAGGCGATTGGGAGGCAGTGAACATCTTAGCTCTAACAGACCTCCCGCCTCTTCGACTCCTAAAACGTCGCAGTAGTCCAAGTAGTTTTACCTCGTGCCACACGGCCGTCGGAATAACTTTTGAAGCTGGTGATGATCGTAGGAGACGCATAGTTTTGCTGTCATAAAGTAGACGTGAGTGCGTAGTGTATGTAGTGCGGCTAATTTCCATAATTTCGTCAGAGTTTATGCAGTTGAAGAATTGGTGGAATAGCCTTTAACATGATTATTATTGTTTATCCAGCGTCGTGGCTAGCAGGCGACTGTAGCACGGCGAACGGCAAGCGTAATCCAAAATTCATAATGAAGTGCATACTCCAGTATATATAAAAATCCAAAACATCCGTGCTGACTACGTGTTATGTCCGAAATTCAGAGACAAAACGTTAGAATATGATATAAAGCGATGAAGAAGAAAACAGAATTTTAATATAAATTTAGCCAAAAACAAATAAAATGGCAGCCATGACTCGCGGCGCCTTCTGGGTCTCATGCAGTTATAGAGTGCGTTTGGGATGTGGCTTGTAGGTTGCAGCACTCGTTTTGAGTGAGTTGGGCAGACCTATTGTTTACTTATTCAGATACTCCGTTTTCTGTATTACCATCAAATGGTGCATACTAAAAAAAACCTGAGTCTTGATTCAGACTTGTCATTTCAATAATTCATCGTGTCATAAGGCACAGCTTTGTGTCTTCAAGATAGTAATGCAATGTAATTAAGCCAGATAGTTTATAATCTGAAAATAAATGTGCTGAATTACCACATGTATATTTAAAATTTGATCCTACATCAACTGCATTTAAGACTCTAAAAATGGTATCTACAATGTATGCTTGAATTAAAACATTCTTTTCTGGAGTTGACCATTGTTGAAACAGGTCATCTCATTGTCTTTATCTTACCATGCATAAAACTAGAACTGTTCTGCTGTGTAGCCTTTCTGTTTGCCGGAAATAGATCTTGTAACTCACTTTCTATATTTTTGTTTTGCTCAGTCGCCTACGAGTGTAATAACTTTGTTCTTAAATAGTTCTAAACTGCTTAACCTCCATAGGCTGACTCTGAATCTTACTCGACTGATTTTGTGGCTTCTGGCCTGATTATTTTAAAATTAAGACTTCATAAATATCTGTAACTTGTTGGGCTAGAGTTTTATAACTAATATGTATGTATGTATGTATGTATGTATGTATGTATGTATGTATGTATGTATGTATGTATGTTCACTTGTTATAGTGCCCCTTCAAGCTCTCTCTACTCAGAGGCGCTCCCGAATGCAGAGCGGTCACTGCATCGGAGTTTCATGCCGAAGCGCTGAGCAATTGTGAGTGAAGGACTTGCCCAAGGTCCTTACGCGGCGAGGTGGATTCGAACCTTCCGGCTTCAAGGCAACGACGCCACCACTACACCACCGCGCCCCACATAATATGCTCGGGTGACATCTTCTATATAATTATTATGACCCTTTAATGGGTGTCCATATCAGCAACGTGCATACATCTATATTATAAGGCAGAAACACTTTCCTTATGTTTGTTTATTTGTATGTACGCTTTTACTCTGACCTGCAGAATAGGCTCGGAAATGAAACAGCGTCGGTTTAAAACAATTATTGATATCGATTCTTACCCAAATTATAAGGTCATATTGACTATTTTCAGGTTTTAATTCCGTTTAAAACAAAAGTTATTAGCGTTTTAAGACAGATTTCATCAGTAATTGATCAATAATTTGATCACGCCAGCGATTTATTGGAGTCTGCTCCGCATGACGTCATACCCGCCCAGTAATAATTTTCGTAGCGCCACGCAACGGTGGGTCAAGTTTGAATTTTTGGGGAAGCGAGGTGGGGTGGAGGGTTGGCGAAAACCCGAAATTTAGCAGTCAACGATGGGTACCAGAGTGGAGTAGTGTTTAAAACCCAAAATTTCACTTTAGAACTCGAGTTATTAGCGTTTTAAGACAGAAGCGTTTTAATCGCTCACGCGTTAGTAGTATCGAGCTTTAGTCAAGAGTCTACAGCCCGAATGACGTCATACAAACCCAGTAATAATTTCCGTAGCGCCTTACCAAAATTATAAGGTCAGCGCAACTATTTTCAGCTTTTAAATCAATTTAAAAGCAGAGTTATTCGCGTTTTAAGACATATTTCATCAATAATAACGCTTCAGTAAGGAGTCTACAGCCCATTACGTCATACCCGCCGAGTAATAATTTCCGCAGCGCCCCGCAGCGGCGGGTCACCTTTGACCTTTTGGGGAAGCGGGGTGGGGTGGAGGGTTGGCGAAAACCCGAAATCTAGCGGTCTACGATGAGTACCACAGTGGAGTAGTGTTTAAAACCCTAAATTTCCCGGGCAACGCCGGGTAACACATCTAGTATTACATAGATACATGCATGCATATTTATGCAAAATATCAATAACATTAGTAACTGAATTAAGGTTGCATTCTGGTTTCAGTGAAACACCAGAATTCGTCAGTGAGCCCTGTTCCTGCATTCATCCTGCCGGAACGAGGAACAATGCTCTCTACAGCATGTCGGGGACCTACTTCATGGTGCTGCACTCGCATCTACAACCTTGCACCATATCGATCTGCCACAGTCGTTGGACCGTCTTCTTGGAACAGCCTTCTATGTTACACCTTCCGCTCTTCCACCTCGATTATCCCAGAGACACTTTGAACTAATCTTAAGATGCACCAGTCTAGATCTTTTCAGCATTGCTGCATCATCTTTATGTGGATTTTCATGTGGATTTCTGATTGTTGTGTGGTTAGCTTTTTGGGCTGTCAACCGAGAAGTTAGGATTGAAATCTTTGCCAAGACAGACATTTGTTTAGAAAAGATTTTGATTAACCTGCACAGTAACACTTCTAGAACATCAGGCAAGCCTAAGACACTGCTTTTTTTAAATTGAAACTATTGTGTTTGTGTTAAGACATTAGTGTAATGAGCGTTTAACAATGATTACACTTTATAATGCACTTTTATCTTTAGGGTTCTGACTACCCACCAGATACTTGATCATTGTTCTTTGGCGCCTGTATCAGCTAATTATTGCTACTTTTCAGGTTTTTTTGGCTAAAACTCTATTCACTTAATCAAGCTTCACAGGACACTACAAAGTTTCTTATTGACCAGAACATGGTTTGCAGTTCAACTGCTTCTGTGTGGATTTGTGCCGGTGTATAATTTAAGACTAAACTAAATTTTTGCAGTACGAAAAGATTATATATATAGTTGTGTTTTGACCATAGCTATGAAACTCATTGAATAATGCTAACTCTTCAGTGAAATACTATTGCACATTGAATGGCTGAACTTAAACACTTTGGTGATAACTAGAACCTGTTGTCATCCATAGCTTTAGTGCCATATAATTACACAAGCCTAATGGAATTGAATGCTTCTTTTTTTCTCGGACATTCTGATGTTAGATACATTTATATATTGCATTTGCTTTTCTTTTGATGGTTTATTAAATAAACGATTTCATTATTTGCATATTTCCGTGTAACCATTTTATAGATATTAAAACAACTGCTGAATTTACGTTTTATTAACGTTTTATCCAAGCGTTAGAAGAACGTCTTTGCTAACCATTGTTAAACGTTATAACACTGCCAACGTAGAAGTAACGTTTAATTTTGGTTAGCATAACGCTCTTTCAACGTTTGCATGTAAACGTTTTATAAACGGAAAATCAACTGCCAAATCTACGTTTTATCAACGTTTTATCCAAGCGTTAGATGAACGTTTCCGCTAACCATTTGCGAACGTTTCATAAAGGCTATACCAAGGTTGAAATAACGTTTAAATTTGGTTGGCATAACGCTTTTTCAACGTTTGCATACAAACGTTTTGTACACGTAATATCAACTGCCAAATCTACGTTTTTTTAACGTTTTATGCAAACGTTAGATGAACGTTTTCACTAACCATTTGCGAACGTTTCATAAAGGTTATGCCAACGTTGAAGTAACGTTTAAATTTGGTTAGCATAACGCTTTTTCAACGTTTGCTGTAAACGTTTTATGCACGTAATATCAACTGCCAAATATACGTTTTATTAACGTTTTATCCAAACGTTAGATAAACGTTTCTGCTAACCGTTTGTGAACGTTGGATTAAGGTTATGCCAACGTTTCGGTAACGTTTAACTTTGGTTGACATAACGTTCCTCTAACGTTTGCATGTAAACGTTTTATCGACGTAATATCAACTGCCAAATCTACGTTTTATCAACGTTTTATGCAAACGTTAGATAAACGTTTCTGCTAACCGTTTGTGAACGTTGGATTAAGGTTATGCCAACGTTTCGGTAACGTTTAATTTTGGTTGGCATAACGTTCATCTAACGTGTGCATGTAAACGTTTTATCGACGTAATATCAACTGCCAAATCTACGTTTTATCAACGTTTTATGCAAACGTTAGATAAACGTTTCTGCTAACCGTTTGTGAACGTTGGATTAAGGTTATGCCAACGTTTCGGTAACGTTTAATTTTGGTTGGCATAACGTTCATCTAACGTTTGCATGTAAACGTTTTATCGACGTAATATCAACTGCCAAATCTACGTTTTATTAACGTTTTATCCAAACGTTAGACAAACGTGTCCGCTAACCATTTGCAAACGTTTTATTAACGTTTGTGTGCTGCAGGGGTAGTAGACCAGGCACTTATCAATGGTCCGCATTTCTCAGAGGATTTATCTTCCACTTTATCAGCAAGTGCCTCAAGCTCTTGTTTTTACCATTGCACTGAGAATCACATCTGTAGTGTATATCGTATCGCATCTATTATATATTATATAGGCTAGAGTGCTTCTCGCAGAATGACTACTCAGAGGCGCTCTCAGCACGGAAACACCGAAGGAAAAGAAATGCATTTAAAGATTGAGAGACTGACTAGAAAAACGAGTTATTAGTTTAGCCCCAGTGAGGGAGGGATGTAATTGAAATTGAGGGGAACCACAGCAAACACCATGAACGAACACAAAAAAACAAAATTGCAGCTGGTGGGCCCCCATAAATGTTTAGGCCAGGGCATATTAATGGGTGGTTCACATTTTCAAAACTCAAAGCCCCAAAATAAGTAATCTCCCATTTACTTAAAACAAATTCTCTGTATTCAAGTTCATTGAACCCCCCCAATGGAAACCACAGGAAATGTTTTCATAGAACCATTCCCCAATCCCACATGAAAAGAACTGAAAAGTTTTCAACCCCTCCCTCCCAACCCAAGGAAACCCCTTGGATTTTTTTTCATGGAACCCCGTCCAACATGGAAAATCCCTGGAAGTTTTCATGCAACCCCTCCTCACGGTAAACCCCTGGAAATCTGTTCATGGCTACGCCTTTAAATCTGGCCATGTAGCAGACGATAAAAATTTCAGTCGGGGCGGGAGAGAGCATCTCGAAAGCCAGCCATAACACCATCGAACAGAGATTATATTTGCAATACACGCCGACCCTTATAGAACGTTATGAGAGAACATGAGTAGCACGGCAAACATCGTTGCTACGCTAATCTCGTTTGTTGATCGACGAGAGGCCATTTCAGAGTACGCGACAATTAATTATCGACGGCAATAATGCACGAAATGATCTATGGCTGTGAAGTCGACACGCGATACGCTTACTCAATTATCGACGAAAGACTACACGCCAAGAAGATACCGTGGGACATGGCGTTAAATTAATATAGCGATATAAAAAATTATGTGAAATAAATCTGGATAAATTAATATGTTTTTTTAACTGACTGGCACATTCTGTGCAGAGATGTATCTCTAAGTACGAAGTAGTTGCACCATGCAAGAAGCAGGTTTGAAGATGAAATAAGGAAGAAGAGAGACTGCCAGCTGAATTGTAAACAGAATGAGAAAGGTAGTAAATAAGTAATAAGAGTGATAATAATAATAATAATAATAATAATAATAATAATAATAATAATAATAGATGATGATGACGATGGTGATGAAGATTAAAAATCATGTGAAATAAATTTGAATAAATTAATTATCTGATCAAATAGATTTAATGTTCATGGTTTTAAGTGCCATGATTTCGAAAATAACTGTCTGACACATTTCAAGCACTTTGCAAAGATGTCTCTTAGTAGGCAAGTTGCACACCACAAGAAGCAGCTTTTGAGAAGAAATAAGAAGAAATATTGTAGAGAAAACAACAATAATAATTAATTGAATGCTTCAACACCTTCTCTCAAAACTGCCTTTGGTTCCTTTTCGAATATAATATTTCAATTCTTCAAATAGCGGGACCTGCCCCTTCAGCTGTGCCCTTTGTGCCTCGTAAATTCTGGTAATTTATTCATTTATTTACAAGTTATATTTCTTCATTTGCCGTTTTGGCACTGTTATATTTATTTGTCTGTATGCGCACTTGTTATAGCGCCCCATCCAGCTACCTACTCAGAGGCGCTCCCGACTACAGAGCGGACACTGCATCGAAGTTGCACGCCGAAGTGCTGAGCAATTGCGAGTGAAGGACTTACCCAAGGTCCCTACGCGACGACTTGAGGTGGATTCGAACCTGCAACCCTTCGGCTGCAAGGCGACAAACATACCCATTACACCACCGCGCCCCACAATATAACTGACTGGGTTCATTAAACGAATTGTATTAAATTCCTGAAGGATAAGAACTAAACTCAGGGCGAAAATGATAATAGTAGGCAATGCTTACGTTGATAAGTCCACTGCTGAATCCAACAGCGAGTAGTTGACCATCTTGATTGAATCGCACACACATGACAACGCCAGTTTCCAGTTCCTCCTCTCTGCTCACGGAAAATCATTAACAGCCACTTATTATTGTTTTGCATTGTATTCAAACATTTATAAAGCGACTTTACTAGGGTGAACCGTTCAGAGGCGCTTCTAGCCTCAAGAGAAGAAATAGCTTTTGTGGGGCGCGGTGGTGTAGTGGTGGCGTCGTTGCCTTGAAGCCTTGAAGTTTTTTTTACCGTGTAAACGGTATCTTTTCCCAGGTTTAGCCCCCCAAGAAGATGCAGACTCATAAGTTAGCCCCTCCAAGAACGAAAACCAAACTCCGCCCATGAGTATTATGGCAAGGTAACTGAAAGTAAGCTCAGAGCCTTGTTCAAACAAAGGCAGTAAATACTGGACTCAAGAGTCAGTACTGTATAATTGATCGACTTCAAGAGATCAATACATTCATAATAAGAGATCTGCAAATACACTTGGCGACTGATAGTCAAACATTTTTATGTCGATCAATACAACAGGTAGAAAAATCATGGATATTCTTAAAGCATCTAGAAAATCCTGGAAATTGATTTATTTAGTCATTTAGGATAATTTATATATCGCCTCTTCAAGGTAGACTACTGAAAGCGCTCCCGGCCCAACCATGGCTGAAATAGTACAGTTTTTTAGATTTATAAGGGACAAAGTGGGAAATAAGCACAGTGTACAGGGAGTTACGTACATTCCAGGTTGTAGTACCAGGGACAGAGAATGAACAGTGCTGTCAAATAGAAGTCTTTTGACCAGGAACCAGAAGCTCAGCTTGGTCTGCCAACTGAAGGGTGGAACGACAAATGATGGTAATGAATGTAATATAATTTATATAGCGCTGCTCACAGCAGTAATCACTCAGTAGCACTTCAGTGCAAATACGCAAGAGAAGAAATAGGTTTTTGAGGAGAGGCAGAAATGTTGGAACACATCCATAAAGAATGGGAACATGTGAAGAAGAGCATTCCAGAGTACAGTATATGATATAGTTGGGGTCAAACTTGTGGCAGCAGATGATTATTAATGCTTTTCTCCAATCCAGTTTCCATTTATATTAGGCGAAAGTTCAATCAAGCTTCTTTTTGAGCAACAAAATCCCACTTCCATTTAAGTAAAAAAATATTTCCATTCGTTGTTAACAGCAGGTTGCCGCAGGTCATCTGGTCTGCCTATTCTACTTCTTGACCTGCTCTATGACCTGAAAAAATTCTTTCACTACATTTAATTTCTCTGACCTGCTGCATAACTTCCATGACCGTGATGTGACCTTTTGAAACTCTATAGCTGGCACTGCCACAGTTTTCATTAATCCCAATTCTATTTAGTGAGAATTTTAGTGTTGTAAATTGTTTACCATTGCATAGGTTTCAGCACTGGTCGAACCCAAGTTGGATTGACAAAAAGGATTCTTGTTAGATAGAAATAGAATTGCTGAAAAGTTTTTACTTTGAAAAAGTGGGATTTATGAAAATAATCTTGCAGAAATCGAAGAAGGATTGATTAAATTCAATTTTGGTAAAAGTGTATTTTAGCATATTTTATTTCAAACATCTTAGCCAAAAATAAATAGCCTATTTTATTGTTTTGGTGCGATTTTTGAACTCATGCAGGTATTTTCATCAATCCGACTTCTATCTTGTATGTATCTTTTTCTTTAATCCAGCTTCTGTTGGAGCAATAATTTATTTTCATCAACCAAATTCTATTTAAATAGCAATTATTTGCCATCAACCCAGCTCTCATTTAATTAATTATCTTTTCAGCAACCTGCTTCTGTATAAGGGAAGTAATTTTCATCAATTCAACTTCTATTCCTAAAGCACTCTTTTAATCAATTAAGCTTCCATTTCTCAAGTGTTCATTTCATCAATCCAGCTTCTATTTCAGCCATAATATACCTTAACGTTGCTTCCGTATCTCAAGTGTTTTTTCAACAATCCATCTTTCATTTTACCAAGAAGTTTTTCATCAATCCAACTTCTCGTATTCGCTTCAAATTTGTGTTTTTAACTTATCAATAGAAACATGAACCATTATAACGATCTTATCAACGAAATACGAAAATACATAAGATAAATAAATAAATAAATTAAAATGCACAATATCGATTTCGAAATAATAAAATATGCTAAGGTACACTTTTACCTAAATTTTTATTTAAATCAGAGTTATATCGACGGAAAATAACTGCTGACTAAACAAAGCGGGATCGATTAAACGAATGCTTGCCTAAACAGAAGTTGGATCAGCTAGAAGGATTCTTGCTAGAAGTATTCTTGCAAAACTATTAGTTGGATTGATTAAAAAATAATAATGCGGCAATGAGTAAATCATTTACGACACTGAAATACACGTTTACCGGCAACTGATTTCCCTATGCATATAATCTTCACTTAGCAAACGAAAAGTATACAAAAAATGCTCACCATTTCTACCGCCTAACGATTATATAATAATAATAATTAATAATAATAACATTCTCTTTATTCAACAATCCAGTTGACAGACCGCAACCGGTTACAGTGTACAATTATGCGTTTTAAACAATTCACAAGAACGGAGATCACAGAATACACAAATCTTAACTATACTAACTGAGCAGACCGTCTGTAATACATCATTATAATTTGATAATTAATACTAGTAGCAACACTTGCATGATGTTCTGAAGCTTAACATTTCCCTCCGTATATTCCTCGAGCAACCGAGTTTCCTCCGTGGCAACAATAACGCAGCTGTGCCTCGGTTTATTTCCCGCAACTTTATTCGCGCTCCGATCCGACCCATTCAAACTAGGCAGCGAGAGTTTACGCTGCGGCTCTGGGTCCACCGTGGGTAGGACTATTCCTGCCAGCCCAGGACGCACTGAGGAAGGCTTAACGGTGTACATGTCCGGGGATTGATGTGTACTGACTTTCCGTCCGGTAAGTCTACAGTGTTTAAAGTAGCCGGCTACTGAACGCTGAACGATAAATCATCATTTAAATAGTAGTGTTCGTTTCGTTGCCATCGCCTCTCTGTCAACTTCCGTCGTTGGTCAAGTAGTCTGGTGCTCTGCCTTTGTTAGTTTGATTTTTATTTAGCGCTTTAATTTTAGACGCGTCGGTGACTTTTGTGTATCGACTAGTTTAGGTTTTTAATACGATTAAAAACTTGGTCGATATTAATCCCAGCCTGGCCTAGACGAACAGAATTGTTTAGATTTGCAACTCCGCTTAATTCCAGTTAAATAGAGCGGTAGCATTTCATTTCCGGGGGGCCCGGTAGAGTAGTGGTTAACACGCTGGCCAAGAGTGCGAGAGGTAGTAAGTTCGAGCCCCCGTTGGGCGGATTTGCTTTGTAGGCTGCCATTGGCGCCGTGTAATTACAAAGCTGTCTGTTCAGTTGGTAGTTAAGTTTAATTAAGATTACTGTATAACTTGTAAATGTAAAGCGCAGTGCGTCTTGCAGGCGTTTAATTAAAGAAAAAATATTATTATTATTATTATTATTATTATTATTATTATTATTATTATTATTATTATTATTATTATATAATCGCAATCGTAGGCCTAAGCTCCAAATTTACTACATGTTTCTCACTAGCTATGAGAGGCCTTATTCATTATTGTACGCCTCCATGTTTTTCAATGACCTTACATCCATCAAAGTGTGTTTATAGAAAAAATAATGATGTTATTTATATAACAGGGTTTACGGTGGTTCAGGAGACTCGTGATCTGTGTGAGAACCACCACTTTTACAATGTTTTAAAAACCTATCTGCCCTAGCTTGGCCTTGAAGTTTATAAGTGTCTCCACCGACACTGTCTCTTCGCTCAGCTCGTTCCAGGCCTTCACTGTTCTGCTGCTAAAAAATCTTTGCTTGATGGCACCCTCGGATTTTCTGAATATTTTATATTGGTGTCCTCTTAAACCTCTATTGTCAGACAATTGAAAAAATCTTGAGTGTGGTGTTATTTCTTTGTTTGTCATCAGCTTATATGTTTCGATCAAATCTCCTCTGCATCTTCGCTTCTCCAGTGTCGTTAATCCACATTTGTATTATATTTCATTCCTCTCATTATAATACATTTGTATTTGTATTATATCTGTTGTGATTCTGGCATCGCCACAGTTCTTTTTTAATTTATTACACACTGAACTGTATAAAATCATTTACTAGGCTTTATCCGATGCTCCCTTTGTGCTTGTTAACTGTCGCGTTATGTCGATCGGTTATTTTGTCAATAAAACAAATATATAGGCCTATTATTCTCAAAAGGGTGAGCATTGATCATAAATTTAATTTCATCACCCTTCAGCTTATGTAGCATTCTATGTTAAAAATGGTCAAAATTTTACGTGAATTTATTGTTGCATTCTACATATCGGTGTCAAAATGGCCAAAATTATATTTCTTTCTTGAGAACGTGATCGTGTGAAGCATATGGTGGTTTCCGTAAGCAAATTAGTTTTAAAATTTTTTAAAATAATTTTAGAGTGCTTTGACACTTTGCGGAAGCTTCCGTCGCCACAATAAGCTTTAAAACTAGGTAAGGCAAAGCACCGTGCCTTCGCATTTCCAGGCTTTTAGACTTTGAATGATTTTAATTTCATTTAAAATTATAAAATATTTGAAGATCTTTATTTTGCGAGAACATAAAAATTATGTCGTTATAATTATGGTCAACCAAAAGGTGGCAATTCATGCATGTGTGGACTCCACTGTAATCGATTCTCAACTTTCCTAAAAAGCAAGGATTCGAGTCCTTGCCATATCAGTTGTCACAAAGAGTTTTTAATTTAAGAATTAAAGTTGGTTCATTTTTTAAATATAATTTAAGCTCCCAAGTAATTTACGACCGAGGTATGTATGCTTACAGCTAATGTATTTGAGTATTGTAGTACTAGAATAGAAAATATTTGAGTGTCTTACATACTGCGCACAGATGCATATGGTCCTCGGTAGCGGCACAGTATAATTAATTGTGTTGTTATTTATACTGTGGCAGTATGGTTTGCTTATAATAATTATTCAGAGCGAGGCCCATTATCGACATGTATTCAACTCTATAACAAAGTGTTGTGGAGCGCTAGAGGCGATCTAAGAGTTTATGAGAATTTTGAGTTCTTCAATATTCTGCGGTTTTATGACGAAGTTGTCGGTTAAACTAAATTGTTTACGTTGTTAAATTAGTTTGTAGTTTCCGTTTAAAAAATGAAAACTGTATTGGTGAAAAATTGGGTACTATAATTTTAATTCACCCTTTTTTTCGATTTAATTTCGCCAACTTCTAGTTTGTCCAGAACCCTTTTAATCGATCCAGCTTCTGCTTAGACAAGAATTTGTTCGATAAATCCCGTTTCTATTTTGTCAGTATATATTTTTCATCAATTTTACATTGAAAATTATTCTTCATCAATCCAGCTTCATTTTCAGCAGAATGACTGCACTAACCCTAAAACTAACCCTAACCGACCCTCACGACGCCTAACCTGAGCCCTAACCGACCCTCACGCGCTAAATCCCGCTTCTACTTCGTGAGGAAATATTTTTCATCGAATTTCTATTTCTGTGGGGTCGTACACGAAACCTACATCGACACGCTGAAATAAATAAAAAGGGTGAATTAAAATTATAGTACCAAAAATTGTTTACCTTAATAGAAGTTGAATTGATTGATAATAGAAGCCGATGAAATAACTGTTCCCGTAAATGGCAGTTGGATTAATGAAACTAAGTCTTCGCTGCAGTAAAAGAGTCTAATGATGGGTAGAGGTCTTGAATGGCTCGGTAACAAGTGAACAATATGGTCGTCACAGATAAGGGCAGAAGAGCGGTCTCACGGCAATAGATAGCTTAATGTTTCCGCGGGCCCTCTTGCCTATTATTTATCTGAGGGATTTATTTAGCACCCTTTCAAGATAATTGTTCATAGGCACTTGCGACTCAGAAACGGCCAAGGTGGACAGTACTGAGTAACGAATAAAAAGAGTTGGACAAGTCTCATGGATGGGAACGCCGGGAAGATAAGGAAACAATCCAGCTTCTATTTACGGTACAATTATTTCCATCACTACGGCTTCTATTCAAGCGGAGTATAATATCAGTTTCATCAATCCAACTTCCAGTACTTAGGCAGACAATGATAAATGATGATGACGATGGACTGTGAAACCATTTCAGAGACGTATTTCGATTCGACGCTTTCTAATCGGTGACATGGAAACGGAAATTGACTGGACAAAGATGGCGATCTGTCCATTTGATGCGACACACGTTGTCGCCAGCTTGCGACTATCGACCCACGTCAACAAGTGTCGAAAGGTTGTGATTTGCTTGATTTCTGGGATTGGTATTCTTATGTGCAGCATTCCGGGAGGATAATTACTGTTAGTATTATTATTATTGTTGTTTTGTTGTTATTGTTATGGTGTAATTACTATTGTTATTATTAAAATTCATATCTGAAATAACTGCAAATGATATTCACTAAACTATTTAATGGAGCTATCAAATATAGCATTCAATAAACTATCTATTCTAAATTCTGATCAACTAATTATGATTGTCTTTCACTTATCTTCACTTACCTTTAACACTTAGACTTACCTTCACTTAACTTCACTTACCTTCACTTATCTTCACTTACCTTCACTTATCTTCACTTGCCTTTAACACTTAACTTCACTTACCTTTACTTATCTTCACTTACCTTTAACACTTAACTTCACTTACCTTCACTTAACTTCACTTACCTTCACTTATCTTCACTTACCTTTAACACTTAACTTCACTTAACTTCACTTAACTTCACTTACCTTCACTTATCTTCACTTACCTTTAACACTTAACTTCACTTAACTTCACTTAACTTCACTTACCTTCACTTACCTTCACTTACCTTCACTTAACTTCACTTACCTTTAACACTTAACTTCACTTAACTTCACTTACCTTCACTTATCTTCACTTACCTTTTACATTTAACTTCACTTACCTTCACCTAACTTCACTTAACTTCACTTAACTTCACTTACCTTCAGCTGAAAGTGCTCTTAAGTATCTACCTCTAACATGCCACTGGCTGTTTCCTTATAATACATCAGACACAATTAATTGCATTATGGTAATATATTTGCTGCTGTAGCATCACCCGGAGAAGCACGTGAGAATGTGTCCGTTCAACGCAACGCACTACATTGAGAATCACATGTATCAACATCATCTGCTCCACTGTAGCGACCGCGCAGTCATCGACCGAGATATCATGCAGAGTATGTCGCCTAAACTATTGCTATTGTATTAACTTCTGTATGTCGCATAATCTATTGCTATATTGTCAATTTATTAACTTCTGTATGTCACATAAACTATTGCTATATTGTCAATTTATTAACTTCTGTATGTCGCATAAACTATTGCTATATTGTCAATTTATTAACTTCTGTATGTCGCATAAACTATTGCTATATTGTCAATTCATTAACTTCTGCATGTCGCATAAACTATTGCTATATTGTCAATTAATTAACTTCTGTATGTCGCCTAAACTATTGCTATTCTCAATTTATTAACTTCTGTGGTGCCATGGAACCAAGCCGTAATTAGGTCAGTATTCTGTAGACTTGGCGTTGGTAAAGGGCAGTGGTTCCCAACCCGTGGCCTGCGAGGCCTAAAAAAATGGCCCTCGTCTCAAAGAATTAACAAAAATGTACGAAAAAATTGCCAATTTGGATAGGATAGTGCTCACACAATTATTTTTTCCATTACAATTTGTTCTATTTTTAGGTCTATAAATAACATTAAACATTCTATTTTGATTCAATTATAAAAATTGTATTTGCTTTTTGTTAATAAAATTTATGCTTGTGGCCCTTAATGTCCTTCAAGTAAGAAAAAGTGGCCCTCGAGTCCTCCAACTTAGAAAAAGTGGCCCTAAAGTCATAAAAGGTTGGGAACCACTGGTATAGAGGCATGTTCGGTGCCTTGGAGCCGAAAGGTTGCGGGTTCTAATCCACCTCAAGCCGCCGCATATGGACCCTGAGCAAGTCCTTCACTCTCTGTTGTTCATGCGCTTCAGCATGAAATTTCGATTCAGTGTCTGTGCTATTGTCGGGAGCACTTCTGAGGAGAAATATGGGTGCTGTTACAAGTACTCATACATTGTGGGGCGCGGTGATGTAGTGGGTATGTTCGTCGCTTTGCAGCCGGAGGGGTACAGGTTCGAATCCGCCTCAGGTCGCTGTGTAGGGACCTTGGGCAAGTCCTTCACTCGCAAAATTTTGCTCAGCACTTCTGCATTAAAGTCTGATGCAATGTCCGTGCTGTAGTCGGGAGCGCTTCTGAGTAGATAGCTCTTGAAGGGGCGCTATAACAAGTGCGCATACAAGCAAACTTACATACTGTGACTGGGCTGGGAGCGCCTCTGAGTAGGGTTTATTGAAGAGACGCTATATAAATCCTCGAAATGAATGAATGAATTTATAAAATCGGTTGTAGGATGTAATCTATAGATGCTTTACATATCTGCCCCACAGTAAAATCCTCTAGCAACTTGTGATCGTCCTTTTGTAGTATGAATTGGATCATACTGCGCTTTGTCAGTTTGTAATTAAACAATGATTATTATTATTATTATTATTATTGTCATTTTTTATTTATTAATTTTAAATTATTATTTTCTTTTAATATTTTTTGACAAACAACATCAAAAACAGAGAGTACACTACACTAGGGAAGCAGTAGCTATTGTTACATCTCCTCTGGAACCAGCTCAGCTAAAGTGCCTCGAAATGCCATCGAGCTGAAATGATGAACGGTTATAGATAGACGTTATTATCATTATTGTTATTTTATTATCATTATTATTATCATTATTATCATTATTATTATTATTATTATTGGCGCAAAACTTTGTGTAAATCGTTTTTAAAGATTAAGTCAATTGTTAACAATTTCATGTAAAGTGTTGCACTTGTGACAGTTAATTGTCGTGAGTTTCTGTGAATAGGTGCAGAGCTGGATGAGGCCAACTATAGCGGCAACATCGCTCTGCCGTCGTACGATAATCGAGTCGAATCAGAAGAGAATTGGGATGATGGTAGGAGACTTTTGAATATTTTTACCCTATTTGCTAATAATTGATGCTTACACGTGACTTGTGCATTAGTCATTTAGAAGTGACCAACTAATGCTTTTGAGTGAATAATACATAAATTAAAATTTATTAAGTATTGAGTAAATATTAGTTAAAATTTATTAAGTATTGAGTAAATATTGATTAAAATATATTACGTATTGAGTAAATATTAGTTAAAATTTATTAAGTATTGAGTAAATATTGATTAAAATATATTACGTATTGAGTAAATATTAATTAAAATTTATTAAGTATTGAGTAAATATTGATTAAAATATATTACGTATTGAGTAAATATTAATTAAAATTTATTAAGTATTGAGTAAATATCAATTAAAATACATTACGTATTGAGTAAATATTAGTTAAAATTTATTAAGTATTGAGTAAATATTGATTAAAATATATTACGTATTGAGTAAATATTAATTAAAATTTATTAAGTATTGAGTAAATATCAATTAAAATACATTACGTATTGAGTAAATATTAATTAAAATTTATTAAGTATTGAGTAAATATTAATTAAAATTTATTAAGTATTCAGTAAATATTAATTCAAATTTATTAAGTATTGAGTGAATATTAATTAAAATTTATTAAGTATTGAGTGAATAATAATTAAAATTTATTAACTATTGAGTATATATTAATTAAAACTTATTACGTATTGAGTAAATATTAATTCAAATTTACAATACAGTACGATAATGTTTTCTGTTTTCCAGAGGATAACTATCCAAGCTTCGACTTGTGCCGCGGTTCCACCTACAGCTCATCCACTCAAGTGGTCCGCCAACCACGTCAGGAACCCGCCGTCCTCGACTCCATGGACCAGGCCGAGATCCATCGAAGGCTAGAGGAGCGACGTCAGAGCAGGCAGGTCAACGTGTCCAACTCTTTCCTGGGTAGATCCGGAGATACGGGTGGATACGGAGCCGGCACGAGCATCCATCACGTCAACGGGGCTGCTCACAGTGCTCGTGTTGGTTACGGTGCAAGCGGTGGTAACAGTGATAGCGATGGAGCTGGTGCGGTTTCTGCGAGCGGTGCAAGTGGAGCGGGTGTTAGCGGTGGAAATGGTGTCTGTCGGGAAAATGGCCGATTTGGTGAGTGTGGATGATTTTTGTGATTATCTTCTTGTTTCAATGTTGATAATTGTGTATCTCTGTATCATATGCCATGTATCTCTATATCATATGTCATGTATCTCTATATCATATGTCATGTATCTCTATATCATCCGTTTGTCTGTTTATTGGCCAGTGCTCGGCCAGTTATTGCACAGAATTGTGTTGTTATAAATTTGTCAAATGCCTATTGATATCTCTGTATCATTTCTCACTGTTCTTAAAACTGTTGTATTCGACCAGGGTAGGACTCCTGAGTTGCCAAAATTGAAGGGGTATCAATTCTTGCTATTGCCAAGGATTTTCCATTTGTTTTCTTCTTTCTTTTAGCTGGACCGATCTTGGCTGGTTTCGGCAGGGGCATGACTGCTCAGGAATCCATTCCAACATCTTCGGCACCAGTCGGTAGGGGCCAGGCTGCACTGCGGACTGCCCAGGCCCTCCAGCAACCGAGAAAGGTGACCCAGACAGCTGCCTTCACCCTGCCTGGGGTTGGCCGTGGATTCGCAGCTGGTAGAGGAGCAGGCGGAGGTACGACCTTGTGTGACTTCTGATATCAGATTCTTTACTGTTATTTTAAACTCTGGCTTTTTTTCCTCTGTAGTTGTCTGTACACTTTTTTGTTAAATATTTGATGATAATTTACAGTGCAAGACGTTTTTAGTTAGAATGTCCTACTCACATTGATAGTTGATTGTTGTTAAGATGCATGTGCACCAGAATGCGGATATGCATTCATTCTTACTTACTTACTTATTAGTAATATGCACATTTTTGCAGCTCATGGACACCACTACATATTGACAAGAGGGGTACTTCCAATACCCTGTGGACATTTAACACTTTTTGAATACTACTTTTGTGTTTTGTGCAAATTGCTTTGCACTGGAGTAGTACTCTTGATCAACGGTGGATACAGAAATTTTCGAAGGGGAGGCCAAAATTTTGGGTCTTGGGGCAGGAAAATTTTTGTCTTGGTCACCGATAAATCTGATGACCTTTTTTAAAGTCATTTTTTGTCGAATTCGCAACAAAAATATACCATTTTGTCCACCAAAATAGTTGATGACTTTTTTAGCCATTTGTCGAATTCCCAGCAAAAAATACCATTTTATCCGCCAAAATAGTTAATGACCTGTTTTTAGTCATACAGTGTTCTTAAGCCCCTGCACGTACCTCGTGTACAGATGGCATGGGGATGCATACGAAATTGTTCATGGGGGCCACATCAACTTTCCAAGCCAGAATTGCTGGTAAAAATTAAAGAAATTTCTAAATGGGGGGGGCATGGCCGGATTGGTCCCTGGATCCACCTCTGCTCTTGATACACAAAGTGAGAGTTCAAGTGCAAAATTTACGTTTAGAAACCTCTATAGAACTTCCCATGAACTTCTTAATTTCCTGCCTCACATTTTCAAGTTCTTACTGAAAATGTAGCTGCGACTATTATTATTATGTTTTGCGCCCTACTGCGTAATGAAGCAAATAAAAAATGTGTCAATCTAGTTATTACTGCTTTTGAAAACTACTTAACACTTTCCTAATGGGGCTCTGTAAATTTCCTTACAGGTAGACAGATAATCTCCATTGTTTGAATTTACACAATGTTTTTTATTTGCAGCCCCAGGCGGACGGTAGCGGAAGTACACAAGTGACTCGTACCTGTTAGTAGTCTCAGTATCTTCGTTTATCTTCCATCTATCCTAGGAATTTATATAACGCCCTTCAAGATAACTATTCAGAGGCACTCCCAACCAAGGCTCCACCAAAGAGGAAGTATCAAGTAGTTCATAAAAAAGATTTGGAACAATTTCCGCTTCATAAAGGACTTTGTTGTTAGCAACCTTTGTTTCCCACGTTATATTGTTATGGATGTTTCAATGCTACTGTTTTGTGTATGTAGTTTCCTGTTTTAGGCAACATAATTGTTGTAACAAAAATATGGTTAATTGAAATCTTTGCTTCAGTATTATGTCTTCAAGGCATTAGATTTAATTGCTGGTTTAAAATCTTGTGATGGGGAGGTTTATAACTTTTGATTGATTGATTGAATGATTGGTTGATTGAATGATTGATTGATAGGTCTGATCTGCTTTATTAAATTGCAGATCTATATTTTCTGTTGTGGGATGTGTTATAATAATTTATATCTTCGTGTTTCATCTGTTATATTACAGGCACCTCCAGACAATCTTTCGCCGGACAGTTGATCAAGCGTCACGATTAGGAACTGATGTCATTTAAAAGCATGGCAGATTTTATCGTTTTGTTTTGGCGGTCTGTGTTTCTGATTTATAAGAGATGAAAACGTTTGGTTGGTCCTGGTTGCAAAGCTAGAACGCAAGAACTGTCTCGGATAATTGTTTCCTTATTTCTGTCCCTCTGACCGTAAAACGCTGTTATTGGGGCCTGTTCATATTTACGTACGCAGGGAGAGGGGTCAAGTGTTGGATTTTAGGCAATTTGTGTGTGCCTAGGATGGGGGGATTGGTCTTCGTAGGATGGGCGTACGCAATGTAAATTTTTAGTTGATGTCCAAATGCACAAGTTGCAGCAGGGATGAGGGTGTGGTGGGTAGATCTAAATGTTGAACCGTAATGGTTAACAGATTGTAGCTTGCAAATCTGATGTTTATCAAAATAAATAGTACCCCTACAGTAAGATAAAATGCTTTAGAGGTGACTAGTTAAGTAAATTTTGTAATGGGGTGAGTAGAGAATATTTTTTGTAGGCACGTGTACATGGGGTTCCGCAGAATGTCCGATTTGCAACAGGGGATGGTTCGAAAATACGATGTTTCTGCTTATGTAAGATATGGATGGGCCCTTAAGAAATCCGAATCGTTATGTTAGATCCATTCTATTGGAATCTTTTTATCCAATCCGTGCCAAGTGATCAGTGTTATCAAGACGCTATGAAAAGATATGTCGATGTGCGTTCCCAAAGAAAGATACTTAAGGAATGCTTCTCAATTTAACGGCATTGCGTTTTGAAATGTTCTGCTTTGTAGGCATCGCTCAAAACTTGTGTTCTAAGACCGTATGTGATTTCGGGAATGCTTCTCAATTTAAAGGCAGTGCATTTTGAAATGTTCTGATTTGCAAGCATCGCTCGAAACTTGTGTTCTAAGACTGTAGGCTACCGTATGTGATTTGTGGTGAGAAGTGGGATGTTTCACGAAATTTTTGTTTAATTTAGTTGACGTTATCTGTTGGCGCGAGATTGGTTGTTAAAATCTGTTTTGTCTTTTTGAATAGTGCAAATAACTCTGTCAGAATTGTGTCAGAAACATTCAGGGCAAACAAATAGTAATCACCCTTTAAATGTTTATTTTATTTGTCAAAATTTGCTAATAATTATGGATCCGTGAAGGGTTCTGGAAATTTTTTATGGTAGGTGAATATTGTGCTGCATCGTGATAGGCCTACTGTTCGTGTATGTAGTTTCTTGTTTAAGGTGACTTATAATTTTAAAAATAGGGGTAAGGGAAATCTTTGCTTCAGTTTTAAGTCTTCATCTCATTTGATTTCATTGTTGACCAGTATCGAATCTTGTGATGGGACGGGACGTTCATTACGTTTTTTTAAGGTCATAATCTGCTTTATTAAATTGTTCTGCTGCTGTAGTGTGTTATACATGTCTTCGTTTATTAAAACATTCAGTGACTACCGAGATGAACAATTAACATAAAAATGAGAGTATGTTTGTATGTGCACTGTGTAGACCTTCCATGCTAGTTGTACAATAGGTGCATTTATGCTACATGATGGATTAAATGCTACCTTACTTAGTCCTTCCCGTGCAGAGCTGCACATCGGGAAACGCAGTTCCTCCATTCCTCAATGCTACCTACCTATTCTATTTAATTCTTTCTAGCTACTTATTCAAGATGGACAATTCAGAGTCGGACAATTTTGAAACGAGCACTTGGGATCTGATAAGAAACATTTTAATCAATCCAACTTCTTTTTGAGCACCAATAATTGCTTCCACAAATCCAAATTCGACTTAACCAATAATTCTATTTAAGCAACAATAATTTCACCAATCCAATTTCTATGTAGGTCTAAGCAAAACAATTCCTTGATCCGCTCCGAATTGACCGCTACCTATTGTTCTAAATTTATTGCCTATCCATAAGTAAGTAAGTACCGGTAAGCAATCGTAATTGTGTTCTCCAGATTTCTAGACCTACCATGCAGTTTATTTATTCAGTCGTTACGGATAGATGCAAAAGCTGCTGAACGTAGGCCTATAGTGAGTAGGCAGGCCTATAATGACCTAAGAATTTTCTGAACGCCTTTATCTGCAATCAGCTAATAATAATAATAACGGTAATAATAATGGGACGAAGGTTAACCGAGGCGACACAGGTCTCGAGACAAGCTACCTATTTAAGATATTTCAGATAATCTCGGTAGCAGTCCAACGTGGGAACGCCATCTGTTTCTCGTCCACATTGCCTTTGTAACAATGCTATAATAATAACAATATCAATGATGATAATAATAGTAATAATGACGACAATTTCTATGACGTCGTAACACAGCACATGCAGTTACAAAGGCACCTCTACAAACGCAATCAGTCAAAGCTCTCCTTAGCTCTCCTGCAATAACTGAATCTTTGACGAGCAAAATGAAAAACCGGAGGCGAATGTAGGATGGATTTTTAGGCATTGTCGGACGATAATTGAATTAATTGGAGACAGATAATTAAATCATCAGCCTTGAGAAACCCGCATAGACGATCGAAGACTTTGTTGTTGTTGTTGTTGTTTTTGTTGTTGTTGCTGCTTTTAATTATTGGCGGCGTACCATGAGTAGTTTTCTTGACAGGTTCCTTGTCGGGTGGCTGAAGGAAATCGTCTCTGGTCCTGCTGGCCCTGAATGAAAAGGTATTATAAATGGTTACAAAGGTAAAACAGCTGGCCCTGAATGAAAAGGTAGGCTATTAGGCCTATAAATGGTTACAAAGGTAAAACAGTGACAGAATAGCCACATTCGTAAGTCTATAATAATAGGCCTATGCATGTAAATGTGTGTGTGTGTGCGTGTGTGTGTGTGTGTGTGTGTGTGTGTGTGTGTGTGTGTGTGTGTGTGTGTGTGTGTGTGTGTGTGTGTGTGTGTGTGTGTGTGTGTGTGTGTGTGTGTGTGTGTTCGATATCTTGCGTCGCCTTTCATGAGTTTAAAACCCATCTTACGGCGGGGCGGATCCAGAGGGTCAAATAGCCAAGGCTGCCTCATTTAGATATTTCCTTATTTTTTACCAGATATTCTGGCTCGGAAAGTTCACGTGACCCCCCCTGAGTAGTTTCGTAGGTCCCCACGCCCAACGAGGTCCGCACAGGGGCTTAAGAACACTGTAGGTCTAAGGATAAAAAGGTCATCAACTATTTTTGGCGGATGGTAGGCTATCTTTTTCTTGGGAATTCGACAAAATTATGACTAAAAAAAAGGTCATCAGATTTTTCGGTGACCAAAACGAAAATTTCCCCCTGTCCCAAGACCGAAAATGTTGGCCCTCTCGAAAATTTCTGTATCCGCCCCTACATTCGATGCAGCATTAGGCCTATTAATTTTTTTTATCAATCCTACTTCTAGTTTGCTAAGAAACTTTCTCATCGATCCAGCTTCTGTTTAGGCAAGAATTTTGTCCTCTATCTCGCGTCTATTTAGGCCTATACCGTGGGCCTAGGCCGCAATTAACTAGCCTATAGGCCTACTTATCATCAATAGCCTACAACTTTCATTTAAGTAGCCTAAAACTCTGTTTTTCAATAAAAGTTCTAATTTGCAAGAATTCTTTACGTAGGCTAGGCCTAAATTCGACTTAGGCCTACGCTGAAACCCATGCAATGGCGAATGATTCACGATGCTAAGATACAGGTTTGACCTCGATAATTACAAGTCAATAATTAAATGACTGAAATGAGTAGTTTTTTCTAATTCTTATTATCACCTTCGCTGAAGGTTTCAGAAAGTACCCTAACATAAAAATCGTACACATAATAAGATGTCTAAAAAAATGAAATGTATGGGTTTAACGACTCTTTTTCATATCGAAGATGATTTCAGCGTCGACTCCACGTTTATATTGCGACCGAGCCACCCGCAGTATGTAAAGATCCGACCGGGGAATCGAACCCGCTCCGCCGGCGCGGCGAGCGGGCTACAACCCACTCGGCCACACAGGATCCTCTTATGTCTAAAAAGTCAACGATTTCAATATATAACCGACGTAAATTAATTTAAACGGGTGTCGGACAGTTTGAAATGGAGCTTATTCATCTTTAGTCCTTAAACTTTTTTCTTGAAAGCGTAAGACTTTAATGCAACGATTTATGTGCAGCGACCTTTTGCTATGTGTTTTGGCCATTGGTAGTTCATGGTTATGAATTTACACTAACAGAATTATTCATGTACAAACGGCACTTTCAGGTTTTGTTACAACAGTTGAATCATAACAGTTACTGTTATGATTCAGTAGATGGCGGTAGCGATGTACGGGTTCACTTTCGCCGAGACAGTATTAAGACGAAGTAGGCCTATCATCGGACTAATCAAGGTTATTAATTTTATCGTTTCAGTGTTCAAACTTTATCGCCCATAATAATTATTATCTATAGGGCCTGTGGAATTACAAACAGAAGTTGGATTGATGATAACTATTGCCAATGGATTAATGACAAATAACTGCTTCTAAAAATAATAGAAGCTGATGAATATAGCCTTATAGGCGGTAAAAATGGTATCTTTTTCTTGGGAATTCGACAAAAGACTTATAAAACCATTTTTCGGCGACCAAGACGAAATTTAATTTTTTTATTTACAAATTTTGCTATAGTCCGATCGATAAGCTCAGAAATCGTGCAAAACTGGAAGATTAGTTGATATTTTGTGTAAGTACACCTAACATATTGTAGAAGAGAACTGGGAGTCAAGCCACGCTGGAAAATTGATATTTGAATTGATTTTGATTTATTTTGATCGGTGAGCGATATTAGGTGAAGTTGCGTATTCAACACTGAATACCGCGTAGGCTATACGGTATTATTTCGTAGCGTGTAATTGATGTTTCGTGTCACAACAGCAGATGATTCTTAATTTACTTGTTTGCACTTGTTATCGAAATGTCCGTTTGTTACTGGAATGACTCATTTTAAATCATATAGGGCCTATTGTCAGGTTAAAATTTGCCGATTTAAACTGTTGGTAACTATCATTTCGGCGTTCGAAATAATTCCCCCGATGCAGTACTAGGCCTGTTATTTTCATCAATTCGACTTCTACTTTGGCATGAATACTTTTCATTAATCAAGAGTCCATTTAAGTAAGAATTCGTTTTTATCAATCCAGCTTCTATTCTGGGCAATATTTTTTTATCAATCCAACTTCTATTTAAATTTGCGATTATTTTGATCAAACCAGCTCCAATTTAATCAATAATCTTTCCATCGATCCCACATCTATATAATAAAAATTATTATCAATGATCCAACTTCTATTTATTATTAAATTATTATTATTGTCATTAGGGCCCATTATCATTTTTCCCTTCGACATTCATTATTTTCCTCAGGCAAAAACTAAATTAAAAAACTGAAGTGTTCAAGCTTAGGGTGCGTGATTCTCATCCCTGGGGAGTTATGCATAGGTACCTCTAATTACTAAAACAGCGGCTTCGAAACGCTGTGTGCAGATTGACGGTCTCTGGAAGAGGTAGGCTAACTCCCTTGGATTGCCGGAAACAGCTGCACCACTGCGGCTCAACTCCAATGCACAATTTCCAAATTTTCTGACTGAACGTGTGCCAACAAAGTCACCTTGAGATGAAAATCGTAGCCCGTTCTTTTGACAATCTAGCGTGTGTGTGGCCAACGCATATCGAGTTCGTGCAATGGTGAATACTTGAGAATGCTAAAGCGATAGATTGCCCTTAACATGTTAAAATTTGCCAGAGATTGGAAGACAGCGAGAACTTCCAGAGAATATTATGCAAAGCTTTTTTGCAGAACTGATTTCATTTGTAAGAGAGAGTAAAGCAGATGAATTATCTCCAGTGTTGAAACTTTCCAATTTGAAGAAGCTGTAAGCCTATATCAAAAGTGTGCAGGAACTTGGGCCAACAGCATAGTGACAACTGTTCATTTGAGCCAATTAAATGGCCATATTTGTCAAAACATTGCATGATTGAGTTCTTATAAATAGGGACTGAGTGTGTTATTGCTCCTGAGCCACGACCCACTCCTTCTTCAATGACACCTCAAGATCCTCGTTCAGTATTGGTTAGTATCAAGTAGTAGCTCATGACCTTGCCCTGAATCTTCAATCAATCAATCAATTACCGTAATCAGCTGTTTGTTGACGTAACAAGAACAGGAATCTCAGGCAAATTTAGAAATGAAAATCCCCAGAAAGTTTAAGATAAATCGGTAAATGTTGTCAACAAGACAACCCTAAAGGGAAGAAAATCTGCTAATGCAGTGCTGTCCCTTTTTTATGCATGCAGTTACAGATGTCTAATTCAATTTGCTAAATCAACATGATTATAGCCTAAATGTCAATTTGATTAAAAACGTACCGGTACATAAACCAAACTAACATTGTCTGGACTAAACCATAGTCAAACAATTGAAGAAATTGCAGAACCTTGCAGCAGAAATTTAAAAAAATACAAATATGCAAACAAATTATGGCATTTATAACCGAAACATCAATAATTCTAAATGAACAACAATCAATTTTTAATATATCTGTTCAGTAAACAATACATAATTTTGTTCAATTTAGCTTTAAACTGAGCCATGTGCATTTTAGTTTTCAAATCAGGAGGAAGAGAGTCCCAAAGTGATGAACTGGAGCACTTAATTGAAAACTGCCTTCAAACTTCAAATCAGCCTGTGTCTTCAAGCTAACATTAGCTTGTTCCTGACCAGGACTTTTCCAACAGCATCTCGATTCCACACCTGGTCACAATGACTGCAATTCTGTCAACAGTTTCTTATCATCTGCTTTGCCCTAAAGAAGTTTTCCATCCAAATGTAAAAGAAGTAGACTCTGAACTGACTCGTATGAGAGTCAGTTCTGGACTGAAGTGGACATTTCTTTGCTCGTTGCTTGATCTAATTGTACTCCAAGAGCAACATTTCATCGAGAAACTGACCTGACACTTAAAACCTGATGCAACTTCATATAAACATAGCTTAACTTATTGGAATGTTACTCTGTGCTTATATAATCTGTGTGATCATGATATTAATTCAGTTCAAATTGCATTGTTCGTAAGAAGCAAATCATTTTTTAAATAACTTGAGGATCGGTGTTAAGGAAGCCAACTTAATTGTCAACGATCACCTTGATTCTACTCTTATGGCAGTGCAATACGGTATCAGCCAGAGGCATGGTGACCTCCCTCCGTACCGTCTGACCTGAGATCCCCGCAAGGAATGGGTCGTCAAAAATGTAAGGTGTTGCTAGGCAGGTGACATTTATTGATGTATTGCACAATCCATGTGTAATGTTTTAAAGATTGATTGCCGTACGCTTCTTATTAACTCCTGGCCAATCAACTAATTAAAACTATCCTTGGTGGCAGCGGTGTTGGCTCAGTCTCTTCGGTATCGGTGGCGTGGTTCTTTGAACGACAATAGATGAGTAGAATAACACACAGTTGATTTTCCTTTCTTATTATAGACGTAGCTTGATATCTTACAATGTTTTATTTACAGTTATTAATATTCGGTTTTCATGACGCGTTCTTTAAGTCTTCTTATAGTCTGTTTCCTACACTTCGTTCCTGTACTTCTTTCTCACACTTCGTCCCTACACTCTCTGTTGATCACCTAACGTACCGCCTTTCCTAGCAGTCTCATTGGCGCAATCTCTTCCTTGAGAGCGGGTTCCTCTGTTGAATCGTTCTCGCCCTAACGCCTTCTGAGAGTAAAATCCCTTTTTAGAGTGGATTCCTCTACCGGTCGTATTCGCCCTGACGATTTCCAAGAGTGAACCTGAGTGAACCCCTTTTCGAGTGGATTCCTCCTCCCGTTCGTTTCCTCCAGCAGCTTTCTCAGAGTGAACCCCTTTTCGAGTGGATTCCTCCTTCCGTTCGTTTCCTCCGGCCGCATTCTCGGAGTGAACCCCTTTTCGAGTGGATTCCTCTTTCCGTTCGTTTCCTCCGGCCGCATTCTCGGAGTGAACCCCGACTCACAATTTCGTCCCCTATTTATCCATTCCTTCCAGTCGCCCATCTCCGCCCGTTTCTACCCGCGTCCTCTCCTTATATGGTCATCTTTTCTGTTCAACTCCCTGTTTGCTATTTTTCACTCCTTTTATGGTCATGTTTTACATACATCCTGGTTCTTCTGCCTTCGACTATCTCTGCCCAGTCCCCTTGCTATTGCCTGTCTGCCTGTAGTGGCCTACTGTCTGCTATGAGTCAGTCTGCGTCTTCCAGTCTGCGTCTCTATGTATATATATATTTATATAATATTTATCTCAACCTAGAGTCCTTTAAGTTTCTAGTTTTCCGTATTATAAATATAATGTTCATTCTCGTGCCTACAGTGTTCAATCTAATCCTCTTAATCGTCTTTACGTCTTCTAAATATAATGTTCAGTTTCTTACATATATCAAAATTATCTACGCAGTGTTCGGTTGCCTATACATTATTCGCATCAGTCCCTCATAACCCAGCCCCCTCTTCCATTACACCATGTTGGAAAGCACTGTTTAAAAGGCTTCAACAGCAATAAATATAAATATGGAATACATGTTCACTGTAGGCCCATGTATACATAATATGAACCGGGAGTTGAACCCTGTATATTGTATTAATATAAAAACCGCAATCCAGTTTCTGCATTGTAAGGGGCACTGAAAGTCAAATTTTAACCTTTGAAAATGGAACACAGTTTTCAGATGTGAAGTACTGGATCATGGCACTTTTATGCCAATTCTATAAAAGTTTTTAGAGTATACTAAATCATCAATGCATTGTTGCTGTCCAAGTATAACTTGGTAGCAACGAAGAAATCTTGCAGGCATGACACAGTTTTAACAATTCCCAATGTGATAGCTGAGCACTGGAAGGCATTGTAGGCAACCAGTTTTCCAACCTCTGACAGATTTTAACACGTTATGGGCAATCTGTTTGTTTGTATGCGCACTTGTTATAGCGCCTCTTCCAGCCCTCAACCGCTACTCGGGGGCGCTCCCGACTACAGCGCTGACAACACTGCATCGGAGTTTCATGCCAAAAGCGCTGAGCAATTGCGAGTGAAGGACTTGACCAAGGTCCCTACGCAGCGACTTGAGGTGGATTCGAACCTCGAACCTTCCGGCTTCAGGACAAAGACGCCACCACTACACCACCGCGCCCCCATGACTATCGCTTCAGCGTTCTCAAGTATTCACCATTGCACGAACTCGTAAGTGTTGGTCGCATACACTTTGGATTGTCAAAAAGAATGGGCTACGATTTTCATGTCAAGGTGGCTTTGTGTTCACATGTTCAACCAGAAAATTTGTAAATTGTGCATCTACACTAGATGGCCCGACTGAATGGAATAAACTTTCGGACTTCATTCGCAAATCATCTTTTTCATCACTCTTCAAGAAAAACCTGAAGACTTATTTGTTTAAGATTTATTATGAGTAGACTTTCCTGTTACGAGCTTTCGTGAAAGATTCTCTTTTCGTTTAAGCGTGTTACAAATTTATGACAGTTGAATAAAAATTAAAACAATAATAATTTTATTGGAGCTGGGACGCCATAATCACAATAATAATGATAATAATAATAATAATAAATAGAAGTTGGATCATTGATAATAATTTTTATTATATAGATGTGGGATCGATGGAAAGATTATTGATTAAATTGGAGCTGGTTTGATCAAAATAATCGCAAATTTAAATAGAAGTTGGATTGATAAAAAAATATTGCCCAGAATAGAAGCTGGATTGATAAAAACGAATTCTTACTTAAATGGACTCTTGATTAATGAAAAGTATTCATGCCAAAGTAGAAGTCGAATTGATGAAAATAACAGGCCTAGTTCTGCATCGGGGGAATTATTTCGAACGCCGAAATGATAGTTACCAACAGTTTAAATCGGCAAATTTTAACCTGACATAGGCCCTATATGATTTAAAATGAGTCATTCCAGTAACAAACGGACATTTCGATAACAAGTGCAAACAAGTAAATTAAGAATCATCTGCTGTTGTGACACGAAACATCAATTACACGCTACGAAATAATACCGTATAGCCTACGCGGTATTCAGTGTTGAATACGCAACTTCACCTAATATCGCTCACCGATCAAAATCAATTCAAATATCAATTTTCCAGCGTGGCTTGACTCCCAGTTCTCTTCTACAATATGTTAGGTGTACTTACACAAAATATCAACTAATCTTCCAGTTTTGCACGATTGTTCTGAGAAATAGACTTTAGCGATCGGACTACTAAGATGACAGCTTAAAATGTGAAAGCGCAGTACAACTGTCCATGTATAAAGGCGCTAAATCATCAAATGATAGCTTGGCTGTGAGGTCTCCTTTATTAATTATGACGTCATCGCAGATAGCTTGGCTGTGAGGTTTCCTTTATTAATTATGACGTCATCTCAATATACTCGTATAGGATTTTACCGACGGCCAGCGAGAGCTGTATAGATTCTCGTATAATTATTTTAAGCATTTGAAATGTGTTTTAAAATTCGTTTTAACCGCAGCTGAACAAAGGATTAACGTCTTACAGATTGTAGACCTATCGCGGCCGAAGTGTGGTTTTTTCGTAACATTGATCACCGAGGAACGACGGAGTCGATTTGCACGTTTGACTGTGCGCAAGGTTAGCAATTTCACGTGATTCTCGCTATAGACAATTTAAATGAAATAATGAAAAATCTACAGAAAAGCGCGTATACATAATATGTAAGTAAGTACACTAAAATCGTTGCCCAATAGGCCTACTGTGCTCAATCATTGCAATTCAAATCAGCAAAAAGGCCTAAGTATAACTAGGTCTAGGTAATTCAAAAACTCAGGTAGGCCTACCATACCAGTGTTTTGAATGCTTTTTGTTGCGTGTGGTAGTAGCGATTCCTGCCTGAGAAGAACGGATAAAAACGCATGCACCAGCAACAGCACGCTAAGAAAGTCACCAGTAGTCCTCCAAAGACTAACAGTACGATGGTCAGAAGAATTCTCCAGTCCATTCCTATGTCTCCCAATTGTGAGTGTGGACCAGCCGCACTGTTAGCTGCGAGTAAATAAGAAAAATATAAAAGTATCTTATATTATAATTCCGAAATTCCATATGTTTGTTTGTTTGTACGGATTTTGACAAAATAGGCTCGGAAATGAAACAGCGTCGGTTTAGGCCTACCAAAAATTTTTAAATTATTGATTCTTACCCAAATTATAAGGCAAACGCAACTATTTTCAGCTTTTCATTCACTTTAAAACAAAAGTTATTAGCGTTTTAAGACAGATTTCATCAATAATCGCTCACGCTAAGTTTTTAGTAAAGAGTCTACAGTACGCATGACGTGTTACTTGCTCAGTAATAATTTCCGTAGCGTCCCCCAGGGGCGGGTCACGTTTGGCTTTTTGTGGAAGCGGGGGTGGAGTGGAGGGTTGGCGAAAACCCGAAATTTAGTGGTCAACGATAGGTACCACAGTGTAGTAGTGTTTAAAACCATAAATTTCCCGGGCAACGCCGGGTGACACATCTAGTATAATTATAGGTCTGCATGTAGCCTACTTCGATATGAATCACAAGCAACCGCACAATATTTTAGCCTACATGGCAAGCTTAATGCGTCAAAAGCAAAGACAAATTTGTAACACGTTTAAACACTAGTGAACAAGCGACGTGAGTCGACATGTAAGCTTTAAGTACTGTTTGTTATTTGTAGGCTACGAGCGCTTCTGAGTAGCCTACCTTGAAGAGGCGCTATATAAAATTTCTTAAATAAATAACTAAATACTGTGGTAATAGTAACGCATACAATTTGACGATGACGTGGCATTTCCATTCCCGAACGGATTGAAAGTGGTAGACAGCCACTGAGGCCCAGGCGGAGTGAGTGGTCCACCATTCGAATTAGTTGTTGATCCAGTTGTTAAAGGATCGATGGTCGAAGCACCGGGCAAGGGATTGTTGGCAGAAGAAATTTCATTCAAAGCATCTATTGGTCGCAAATGAGTGGTTGGGGCTGCGGTGGAGGTTGTTGTCACTGAAAGTCAAATAGACAGAAATTAAACAGCACCAGTACAAGCAGCGGCGTAGACAAGGGGGGTTTCGGGGGTTAAACCCTCCATTGGCCTAGGAAAAGTTTTTTAAAGGTTATTTATCCACTTAAATAAGAAAAACAAAGCAATTTCTAGTAGTAACAATTGTTTTTCCTTACTTTATTCCCATTGTTACTTTATTTCCTTTTTATCTACGGTAATACTGTTGGGTTGGTGTCAGAAAGGGCATCCGGCCAGGCCATAACCTCCCCCATCATAAATTCCTGGCTACGCCACTGAGTACAAGTGCAATGTATTGTATTCAGGGTCGGTGTCAGGATACAAAGTGTTCCGCCGATACAAAGTCGCCCCCCCCAAACAGAGTATCTCCCTGGATAAAACTCTGTATTGGACGACAATTTCTGATGTAAGAGCATTTATACATTGTATGTACGTGTTAAATAATTTAGCAACGTAAACTAACCGTTAAACCCGCACATCTATAAATTTCATGCGACTGTAGCCCATTTCACGCTAATACCTACCAGCGCATGTTCCGTTTGTAGCTAATTGGTAGCCACTTTGACATGCGTCACATCGTCCTGCCCCAGACATGTTACAGCCGACACTGGCGTTGCAGTTCAAGGCGCATTCTAAAATAAAGGGAATAACAGATTGAACAACACGTGGGCGAACACAGCGTGTGCAGCGATTTATGCAGTAAAACGGCTCTCAAAAGTGTGTTGTACTTTTGAGAGCTAGTCCAGGCAATCTAGATAAAAATTACCGTCAATCTGGGCAAAACCTAAATGAAAAAGTATAGTTTGGCATTTCATGTCATGCAGTGCTTAAAGTGTGGAAAAAGTGCCTGGACGCCCCTTACCTGTCCAGGCTGTGCTGGCCAATAAGTGGCAGGACGGTGCTCAAATTTTAAAATAAATGCGTGGACGCCGTCCATGACCGTCCAGCCACACTTTAAGCCCTGATGTCATGTCCTAACACCGTCGTCGCATCGCGACGGTTGGCTACACGAATGGGTTGCCATTGTCCAAAGTATCCTCTCACGAGCCGCGTTCGGCAGGTGTGTGCACAGGAGGCCAGTCCATAGAGAGATGTTGTCCAGCCACAACCTGGGTCTATGTCGTCCTCGGATTCGCTCCACGAGACTCGTCAGCAGACTACTCTCGATACTGTCGTGCGGCTGTCTCATGGTGTGGCCAAAATATCACAGTTTTCTAGCTTTGGTTTGATCTAAAAACTAAGCGGACTAAATGACTAGCTAAGGATAGTTTGGGATATTAAAAATAAAACTTGTAAAAGTCTTGTATACTGTTTAACTTGCACTAAAAATAGTCTTGGAGCTAGGGCTCAGGGTTGTATAAGCTGTTAGCTTTTCCTGATTCCTATTGCACTCTGTTTATTGAGTCACGCTTATGCTGTTTGACTTGTGTGTGTTCATATAAGAACTTGTATACTATTTCGAAAACCAACATTTTGAGTCATTTTAGAGCATGGCTGAACTTGCAGAGTTGTTAGGCAACATTTCTGAGGAACGAGACCTTGTCCATGTCCATAGCCTACACATTGAATCCATCCTAAGATGAGTGTAGAAATTGATAGAGCTACTGTGAAAAAGTAGTTTACAATTTTTTTAACATAGTCGGACTAACTATGCACTCTTAAACACTTACTGTCACATGAACCATTTGTTGTTAGTCCATATCCAACATCGCATCGGTCACACTTGGAAGCGCCTGTCAGATTACATCCCGCGAGACAGTTCGATGAACATTCTGAAATCCAGCACATCAAAACATTAACATGTGAACTCGTGCTGAAATATCTTATGCTAAAAGCTCAGAAACTACTTATACCATAATCGATTTAGGTCCACTTTGATAAGCGCATTAGCCAACAGCCAGGTTCACGTGAGACAAGAAAAGTATAGCAAGGCATAACTATGAGCAAAACGCTTAAATGAAGTTCAGTTCAGTGGCACATACTATCGCACGATCCATTTGTAGTCGTGGCATATCCAAGATCACACCGATCACACTTGAATGCGCCTGTGTTGTTGCATCCGACTGAACAGTTAGCTGAACATTCTAAAATATCATATAAAAGAACAGTGTTGATCTCAATACTGAATGTTCTAATGTATTACAAGAAGGAACACTTTGGTACGGTTTCTTGAATATACTAGGCCAAAAAATGATAGGCCCTGTTTTTGAAGGACTTCATTGGAGGAAAGCTTGCAACTATAATTTGGGATAATGTACTTAGAATTTTATAGGCCCTAATGCCTTCTAGAATTGTATTCAAATACAAATAGTATTGCTATAATAATGAGCACATACTGTCGCAAGAGCCATTTTGGGTTAATCCATATCCGACATCACATCGATCGCACTTTGAAGCGCCGGCCATGTTACATCCGGTTAAGCAGTTCGGTGAACATTCTAAATAAAAAGTGATTGCAGAAAGTTAGTACCTCTGCTGAAAAACGTTTTGAAATATTGCTCCACTTAAGATGTTGGTATAAAGAAAGGAAAGAATATCAAAGACGAAAATGTTAAAGTCACAAGCAAAGACAAAGTATATTACAATATAACATAAAGTATAAGCTCTTATCTAAGATCATTAAAACAGAATAAAAGAAATATCATAACTTTCTTATCACCGTACTAAAGATGCAGGTAGGATCCAATGTCGCAGTTGAAAGAAATTGAAGACAAAATTTTACAGAACAATATTTGGGCAGCATCTAAGCGAAAATCAATCCTACATACTTGCACATGATCCATTTCCTGTAAGTCCGAATCCAGCGTCACACCGATCACATTTATTCGCACCAGTGATGTTGCATCCGGAAGAACAGTTTGCTGAACATTCTAAAACATTGTGAAAACAAGAATTTCGTTACAACAAAATCTTAACATACAGAATAACGTGAAAATGATTTAGCGAACAGATTTGGCCAATTCAGAGTTTCCGAGATTTCTAAAGACCATGGCAAAAATTCAGATAGTCCTATAGACCTAATTCAAGACGTTCATCGCGATACAGTGAGCACTTACTGTCGCAAGAGCCATTTGATGTCAATCCATAACCCGGGTCACATCTGTCACACTTATTCACACCGGTGATATTGCATCCGGCTGCGCAATATGCTGAACATTCTGAAAGACAATAGAATACCTAGTTATAATAATCAGTTAAAACTTTTGATATTATTTGAATACTAAAGTTGAAGATAGCCTAATAGGCTAGCTTCATTCAAAATTGAAAGAAAATTTCAAAATAACTTGTGACTCAAATGTAATATTATTACATTTGAGTCACAAGTCAAGATAGGCCTAAACTGTTTAATTAAAGCATATCTATGAGCATCACACTTAAGATAAGTCCAATGGCAGGCCTACGTACTGTCGCATGATCCATTTGTTGTCATGGCATATCCAGGATCACACCGATCACACTTGTATGCGCCCGTGTTGTTGCATCCGACTGAACAGTTAGCCGAACATTCTAAAATATCATAGAACAGTGTCAATGTCAATGCCGAACATTCTAAACTGTAAAGTACAATAGGATAGGAGATGTGGCTCTGTGCCGCGAACATCTTTGCGCGGATCGATATGCTACTTTCGAACGCAGACTGTTCAAAATCTAATCCGTATTTTGCAAAATAATAGTTTACTATGAACGTAGACTGTTCAAAATCTAATCCGTATTTTGCAAAATAATAGTTTACTATGAACGTAGACTGATCAAAATAATCCGTATTTTGCAAAAGAATAGTTTACGAACGGTTATGGTTATGAACGTAGACTGTTCAAAATCTAATCCGTATTTTGCAAAGAATAGAATACTATGTTACTGAGCACATACTGTCGCAAGAGCCATTTGTCGTCAGTCCATATCCAACATCACACCGATCGCACTTGGAAGCTCCTGTGGTATTACATCCGGCAGGACAGTTCGGTGAACATTCTGAAACAAAGTAATAAATTGTAGTAAAATATTAAGAAGAAAAAGGACATAATATATTACTATAGTTATTATATGTTACCATGTTATTATAAATGAGTAAGAGAGGAGTTAGTTCCGAAAGCGCTTTGAACTGTTATCCCATAAACGATGCAGGTAATCCATTACGTAAAAGAGAAGAAAACATACACGCTCGAAACACAATCGTGGATAGGCCTAATGTGTATCGCATAGCCTATCTGCCAAAGCAGATCGAAGCACTGAAGAAAATACTTATAAAAGAATTAAAAAGCAACGGCGGCAGAAAAAGTCAATGTTTAGAAAATATGAAATCAAAAGACTTTCGCACCACAAACAATACAACGTCTGCGAATACATGACCACATCGACTCTCTCTCTCTCTCTCTCTCTCTCTCTCTCTCTCTCTCTCTCTCTCTCTCTCTCTCTCTCTCTCTCTCTCTCTCTCTCTCTCTCCGCATGTGAAACCAATAATGTGAAAGATTAATTTGACTATATATTCGTGAGCACGTACTGTCGCAAGAGCCGTTTGTTGTCAGTCCATAACCGGGGTCACAAGTGTCACATTTATAAACGCCGGTGATATTGCATCCTGCGGCACAATTCGGTGAACACTCTGAAATCCAGCAAACATTAACACAAAATCTTTAAGAAATTTTAAATCATGTGATAAACATAATAGCCCAAAGTTCCAGATACAAACCAATTTCAAAATTGAGATCATTTGCGCCAGAAGCAAAATAAATTTTAAAAAGCATAACTATGAGCAACATAGGCTACTTAAAATAACTTCAATAGCACATACTGTCGCACGATCCATTGGTTGTCGTGGCATATCCAGGATCACACCGATCACATTTAGATGCGCCGGTGTTGTTGCATCCGACTGAACAACTAGCTGAACACTCTGAAACATTTTTGACAAGAAAACTATTAATGCAAACTCCGAACAATATAGGGGGGGGCACTGTGGTGTAGTGGTGGGTTCGGGACCTTGAAGTCGATGGTTTAAGGTTCGAATCCACCTCAAGCCATCGCGTAGGGACCTTGAGCATGTCCTTCACTCGCAATTGCTCAGACGCCTCGGCGTGAAACTCCTGTGCAGTGCCCACGCTGTAATCGGGAGCACCTCTGAGCAGTAAGCTTGAAGGGGCGGTATAGCAAATGCGATGAATAAATAAAATAATAAATTCTACAGTCCACTGAGCGAGATCCACTTGGGTCCGGGCGCTTAATGAGCATATTAAAGCCAAGTTGAGAATAATAATTTCTGAAAGACTTAATTGAGCTGAACAATGTCATGTTCGTTGGGTAGCCTACTCATAAAGTAGTTAGACCCCAATATTACTTTCCAGAAATGAATTTTTATTACAACAAGTTTAGTCATTTTATTGAAACACGTACTGTCGCAAGATCCGTTTGTTGTCAGTCCATATCCAACATCACATCGATCACATTTAGATGCGCCTGTCGCATTACATCCGGCTGTGCAGTTCGGTGAACATTCTGACAACAAATATTTGAAGATAAGTTAACTCCGTAAATGTTTTGATAGAATGATAAGCCTATGCCATCCTAAAAACGCAAGCAAAATATCACGGAAAGACAATGTTCGCGCAAGAAGGGACACAAAGTGTGTAGCAATGTAGGTCACAGTAAATAGGCCTAGTAATCATTAACTGCAAAATTAAAGCAAATCCGTGCCGTTGACAGTTTTATATATCGTATTAGAAAAGATAAGGGTTCCAGAATATGAAAGCGGGTGACACATTCTTTCATAGTGCAAGTCTGAAACATTATAATAGCAAAATAATGGCAATCATACATTTGACAAACTAAACTACGATCAACATTTAAGCCAAATTAAATTCTGCATACTTGCACATGATCCATTTGTCGTCAGTCCATATCCAGAATCACATCGATCACATTTATTGGCACCAGTGACGTTGCATCCAGCTGAACAGTTAGTTGAACATTCTAAAATATCGTGTGTACAAGAACATTGTTACTCACGATACTTGGTGTCATAGCAAAAAACTCAGACGACTTAAACCACTCATGTGCACACAATTTCACCATTAAAATGTCACAAGTAACTTAATGACAAAGCTACGATGCAGAAATATACTAAGCTTACACGTAAATAATGGCAAAATATGCATCACCACATTATGTATTCAATAACTTAGCCTAAAAGATTATTTCGGTTATATTCGTGATCACGTACTGTCACAAGAACCATTTGTTGTCAGTCCATAACCCGGGTCACATCCGTCACACTTATAAACGCCGGTGATATTGCATCCTGCTGCGCAGTTTGGCGAACATCCTGAAAACCAGAACACATTAACCCCAATCTCTTAGAAATTTGAGAAATTGTTATAGTGAAATTGCAGATACAATCTTATGTCAAAAACGGATAAAAAGTCATTTAAAAATTACTGCGAAGATGTATTGCATCAGAAGTAAGTATAAGCTGTTTAAATAATGCATAACTATTAGCATCATAGGCTACTATACTAGGTTGAATTGCACGTACTGTCGCACGATCCATTGGTTGTCAAGGCATATCCAGGATCACATCGGTCACACTTGTATGCACCTGTGTTGTTGCATCCGACTGAACAGCTAGCTGAACATTCTGAAATATCACACGCAAAAACACTATTAATGACAATATTTAGCATTGAATATTAGATTGAGCGAAATCATTTGATCGAGTTCATTAAGCACATTCAAGCCAAGTTCATGATAATTCTGATTGATTGATTGAAATGAAACATGTGCTTTTAATGCGGAAGAGTGTAGCTGGACTCCTACATTGCTCTCCTGAACTGAATAGCAAAATGAATATTTTAGTTATTTTATTGATCACATAATTATGCCTACTGTCGCAAGATCCATTTCCTGTCAGTCCATATCCAAAATCACATCGATCACACTTAGAAGCTCCGGTCATGTTACATCCGGAAGTGCAGGTCGGTGAGCATTCTGACAATAGATATTTGAAAAGTTATTGCCGTGAACGTAGGCTATTAAAAATTATCTCATTAAATGCAGGTAAAATATCCCGTTAGAAATGGAAAACGATGTGCCAGTAACAGGCATTAAGGAAGTATATCGAAATATACGTTACAGTAAATATATATTAAATAATTAAAAAATAAAGCAACTCAGTACTGTGGCGAAATTCGCCTGAGCCGCCTCCGCGGTCTTGTTTACGCCGTCGATTGGCTTCGTGGGCGGTCGATTCGCGTCGTCGTTCGCTCGTGCCTAGAGGTCCCCTCCCCTCCTCCTTCGCCCCTCGCACCTGTCCGGACCTCTGACGGCGGATCTTTTGGCGCGAAGTCCCCCCCTCTGGTGCGCATGCGCGGATCTTTTGGCGCGAAGTCCCCTCTGTAGTGCGCATGCGCGGATCTTTTGGCGCGAAGTCCCCCCTGTAGTGCGCATGCGCGGATCTTTTGGCGCGAAGTCCCCCCTGTAGTGCGCATGCGCGGATCTTTGCCCGCCAGGTCCCCTCGCACCTGTCCGGACCTCTGACGTCGGACCCCCTCTGGTGCGCATGCGCGGATCTTTTGGCGCCAAGTCCCCTGTCCCCTTGGACATGTATAAATAGGACCGCTGCCTGCGTGCATTAGCTCAGATGTCACCGGGAAGTCTGCGGGAGCTCCGTCCGTTTTAGAAGTTCGGTCGCCTGTGGGAGCTGCCGTCGCCGTCGCTGGGAATCGGTCGTTGGGGCTCGGCGTTGCCGCCGCCGCAGTTCGTCGCTGCCGCTGCCGTGTAGTTTCCGTGTTCGACGCAGTGGGGCGCTCTCGAAGTCCGCCATTGCGTGGGAGCCGCCATTTTGGGAAACGACCGTCCGCTACCAGGGTACGACTGTTGCGGGTATCACGTGGTTGCCTGTTGTGACGTGTGGAGTTGTGATCGACAATATATCGTCTGAAAACGTTTGTTGTCTTCGTGTCTTCGTGCGGTGGGGAGAACACTGTTAAGCCCTTCGAAAGACGACGGAGGCCGGACTTGCGCCCATCTGGAGCGACACGCAAGCCTTACCACCTGGTGGGAGAGATCGTCATCCACTCTCCCGTCAGCCGCTAGAGGGCGCGGGCGGTTTCCGTTACACTGGTACCAGAAGTGGGGTACGCAGTTGTTCCAGCCGACGAATAGACGAGTCTACCGAAGATGATGGACGACGACGAGGTAACGTTCCGGCAGCCGAGACTTTTCGAGTTCAGCACGCCTGCTGATGTCTCTCCGCCTGCTGTGGGAAGAACGACGATGGAGAAGCAGCCGAGCCGTGGCCGACTGATCGAGCTCATTTCTGACGATGGTGAGGAGCTGGTGGAGACGAGTCCCCGTGTGAAGACGGAGACAACGGATTCGTCGAAGGAGTTGTTGGAGAACTTCGGAAGTCTCCTGCGGAACCGACCGACGCCAATGAAGCCGGGTCGATTCGACGGGACTGGGTCCCTGGAATCCTTTCTAGTACAATTCGAGGTATGCGCTCGTCACAATCGATGGACCGACGCGGACAAAGTGGATCATCTACGCTGCGCGCTAGAGAAGGCTGCGACGCAACTTCTTTGGGATTTCGGCGCGCAAGCTGACGTAAGTTACGTCCAACTGGTGGAGCGTCTCCGACAGAGATATGGGACGGACGGACAAGCTGAGACGTTCCGTAGTCAGCTGTATTTTCGACGTCAAGGGGCCGGAGAAAGTTTGAGCGACTTACTACACGAGATTCGCAGACTCGTTGTATTGGCCTATCCTGTCCCGTCCAACGAGACGACGCAGATTATCGCAAGAGACTCGTTCCTGGAAGCTTTGCGAGACAAGGAGCTTTCGTTGAAAGTCAGAGAGCGTGAGCCGAAGACTCTGGATGAGGCTTACCGGACCGCTCTACGCTTAGAGGCCTACCAGAGAGCCTCTGAGAATGACGATCATCGGAGACCGTCGAACCGTGTCCGTGGAACGCAAGAAGTCGAGCCGACCGACCAGCTCCAGTCGACTCTGGACCGCTTCTTGGCGACACAGCGTGACGATCAGCGTCGTTGGCAGCGAGAAATGGAACGGAAGATGGAAGAGCAGTTCCGGGAGCTACGGAACCAGTCTACGATCGAAGACGATGGATCGAGACAGGATCAACGGCCTGGGGACCGCCGATTGGGAGATCGCCAGCCGGAGACTACGAGGAGAACCGTGACCTGTTATGGATGCGGTAGAGCCGGTCACGTGGTCCGAGATTGCCGTCAGCCGCGCCGTTTCCGGAACCGGCCGAGTGACGAGGAAACGACAGGAGGAGACGCACTTGCGCCATCGACATCTGTGGTGGTGAACCACACGACACGTCCGAAGCTGCCCGACCGCGCCAGCAGTAATGCCGTTTACGTTCGTGGAAGGATCAACGACCGACTGCAGATGTCTCTCATCGACACCGGATCCGAAGTGAGCCTGGTTCCGTCTTCAGCCGTTGAAGGGTTAGAACTCCGTTCTTGTACACGCTTGTTGATGGCTGCTAATGGCTCGAATATTAATGTTTTGGGCGAGGTCCGGTTACCCCTTAGATTTTGGGATGGTTTTGAGGTCCATGCTAACTTTTTAGTCTCTGACCAGATTTCCGAACCGATGTTAGGAATGGATTTCTTGAGGGAACAGCGTTGTCGCTTGAGTTTTGGTAACGGGGCTCTGTTTATTGGTCGCAAACGTGTCCCCCTGGTGAGAGGGAATGGCTCAATGTGGTGCCGGCGTGTAATGGTCGCCGAGGAAATAGAGTTACAGCCCAAATGCCAAAGTGAGGTGCCTGTGAAAACCGTATACGGAGATTTGACCTCGGTGGCTCCCGCGTGGATGACGGAGGCTCACGAGATCCGCCCTGGAGTTCACCTGGCCCGTGTTGTGTTAGGCGATAAGACTAGCTCGCATGTGAGAATAGTGAACCTGAGTGATAGTCCGGTTAGGTTTAACAAGGATACGTTCCTTGCAGGGTTACACCCAGTCGAAGTTGAGCCCGTTAGGATGGACGAAGGGAAGATTAATAGGAGTAAAGACGCTTCGCCTAGTGAGTTGATGTTGGCAGATTTGCCCGAGGATGTGTCGCCGGAAATCAGGGAACGTTTGAGAAGTTTGTTAGCTAAGTACGGAGACGTATTTTCCGTTACCGATCGGGACATAGGAAAGACGTCGGTGAGCACCCATAAGATTGAGACAGGAGATGCCCATCCGGTGAGGCAACCGTTGAGACGACACCCGCTGCCGCATAGGGTTGTTATTGACAACCAGTTGGACAGTATGCTTGCTGATGGAATCGTGGAACCAGCGGTTAACGAGTGTGTGCGTAGGACTAGGTGGAAAGTCCGACGCAGGGCCTTTAGGGTTGGTTGGTCGGGAACCGTAAAGAGGTTTAGTCAGCGATGCTCTCCCTCTGCCCAATACCACCGAGGTCAACTGCCCAGGCAGGGTCCCTTGAAACCCTTACCCTGTTGGAAGCCTTGGGAACGGTTTAGCATGGATATTACTGGTACCCACCCGCGTAGGCGTAGAATTTTGACGGTGATGGACGGGTTCGCTAAATGTGTAGAAGCCATTCCACTGGCTGATTATAAGGTTAATTCCGTGGCTGGGGTTGAGACAAGTTTTGACGGGATCCTTTTTGGGGAAAGTCGCAAGCAGCCATCAGAGTGTGACATTGCCCCTCGTCCGCATAACGAGTCCGCCGATGTTGATGCTTCGTCGCCGGTGACTGTGAATTTCCAGGATGGCCGACCAAAGCGTATGGTCCGTCGTCCGGCTCGCTACGAATAGACGTTTATTGTGAAAAGAGACTTGAACTCTGAGACTCTTTTTCGTGAAATGGACTATGGACATTTGTGAACGCTCAAGTTGTTGCGTTGCTTAATTGTAGGTTGCTATGTGTGGCCCGTTGGCCGTTTCTCGCTGTTGAAATGTGTATAACTCGTGCTTTTTCGTCAGTTTGGCCCGTTGGCCGTGTCTCGTTACCATGAAACTTAGTGTAAAGTGTTGCGGCTCGTTGGCCCATTTTTATGGACTCTTTGCATAATGAACGATGGACATTTCGTGGACGTTGGTCCTTTCTTTTGTTTGGTTCCGCTTCTGTTGTTACGACTTGCAAGTCGTTCGAGGGCAGAATTGTTGCCATTGGCCCGTTGGCCGGTTACTGTATAATGCGGACGGTCTAGGGGGTTCCTTGTTTCCGGGAGGGTGTGTGGGCCCTGACCCCTCGAAATAGGGACATTTCGAATCGTGGTGGGAGGAAGATGTGGCGAAATTCGCCTGAGCCGCCTCCGCGGTCTTGTTTACGCCGTCGATTGGCTTCGTGGGCGGTCGATTCGCGTCGTCGTTCGCTCGTGCCTAGAGGTCCCCTCCCCTCCTCCTTCGCCCCTCGCACCTGTCCGGACCTCTGACGGCGGATCTTTTGGCGCGAAGTCCCCCCCTCTGGTGCGCATGCGCGGATCTTTTGGCGCGAAGTCCCCTCTGTAGTGCGCATGCGCGGATCTTTTGGCGCGAAGTCCCCCCTGTAGTGCGCATGCGCGGATCTTTTGGCGCGAAGTCCCCCCTGTAGTGCGCATGCGCGGATCTTTGCCCGCCAGGTCCCCTCGCACCTGTCCGGACCTCTGACGTCGGACCCCCTCTGGTGCGCATGCGCGGATCTTTTGGCGCCAAGTCCCCTGTCCCCTTGGACATGTATAAATAGGACCGCTGCCTGCGTGCATTAGCTCAGATGTCACCGGGAAGTCTGCGGGAGCTCCGTCCGTTTTAGAAGTTCGGTCGCCTGTGGGAGCTGCCGTCGCCGTCGCTGGGAATCGGTCGTTGGGGCTCGGCGTTGCCGCCGCCGCAGTTCGCCGCTGCCGCTGCCGTGTAGTTTCCGTGTTCGACGCAGTGGGGCGCTCTCGAAGTCCGCCATTGCGTGGGAGCCGCCATTTTGGGAAACGACCGTCCGCTACCAGGGTACGACTGTTGCGGGTATCACGTGGTTGCCTGTTGTGACGTGTGGAGTTGTGATCGACAATATATCGTCTGAAAACGTTTGTTGTCTTCGTGTCTTCGTGCGGTGGGGAGAACACTGTTAAGCCCTTCGAAAGACGACGGAGGCCGGACTTGCGCCCATCTGGAGCGACACGCAAGCCTTACCACCTGGTGGGAGAGATCGTCATCCACTCTCCCGTCAGCCGCTAGAGGGCGCGGGCGGTTTCCGTTACAGTACCTTGACCAGTTTTAAATATTGTATTGCGAAAGATACTACACAGTAATTAGAAGGGAAAAGAGAAATATTTTCCCACCGAGATTAAAACATATAATTCAAAGTTATTTATACATAGACTTAAATATACGAAAAAATTTAAGCCAATTCAATTCTGCATACTTCCACAAGATCCATTTGTTGTCAGTCCAAATCCAGGATCACACCGATCACATTTATTAGCACCAGTGACGTTGCATCCAGCCGAACAGTTAGCTGAACATTCTAAAATATCATAAATACAAGAACATTAGTATTCTCATACATTACTTCATAGCAAAGAATCAGACTCCTGAACTTGTTTTGTTAAAAAATTGACCAGATTAAAAAAGTATCTGATTGGCCAAGGTGAGTATATATGAGATTGGAAAAATACAGATCGTAAATGTGTATTACCGCATGTGCAGTAAATAATGAAAAAGATCAGTTTATCTATTTTCGAGAGCACGTACTGTCGCAAGAGCCATTTGATGTTAGTCCATAACCCTGATCACATTTGTCACACTTATAAACGCCGGTGATATTGCATCCTGCGGCACAATTCGCTGAACATTCTGTAAAACAGTCAACATAAACACCAATCTTTAAGAAATTTGAAATGTGGTGGTAGTAAAGTTGCAGAAACCAGCTTAGTTAAAACTGTAAAACTTGTAATAAATTTCCTGAGCGCCGATTTGCGTCACAAGCCACGCTGAACAACTTAAGTAAGGCACAGGTTCCTACGTGGTTGGGCCGGAAGTGCTTCTGAGTAGCCTACCTTGGAGAGGCGCTATATAAATTTCTACAATAAAATAAACTGAGCAGAAGGCCTACTCTTACAATAGGTTCAATAGCACGTACTGTCGCATGATCCATTTGTTGTCTTGGCATATCCAGGATCACACCGATCACACATATATGCACCGGTGACGTTGCATCCAGCCGAACAGTTAGCTGAACATTCTAAAACAATCATATACAAGAACACTATTGAAGACAATTCTGAATATTCTACAGTATAAAGAGCGGGAATATTGTTTTCTAGTCTCTCTGAGCATAATAAAGCCAACTTTGTGATTAACCTAAAAACTTAACTGGAATAAAACCTGTGCATAGAAAGTAAGACAGTAGTTAGACTCGTGCAATATAGCTCTAGGTATAATATGAAGCTATAACTTTCTAGACTTGAGTTACACACTGAATTGACTAGTTATTGAAACACGTACTGTCGCAGGAGTTATTTGAGGTAAGTCCATATCCAATATCACATCGATCACACTTAGAAGCTCCTGTCGCATTACATCCGGCTGTGCAGTTCGGTGAACATTCTGAAACACAAATTAATTGAAGAAAATTATTAACCGCGATGGTCTCGGAATATTAGGCCCTATCAGATCTCACAGAAAACGCAGGTAAAATATTACAAAGGAAGTGAAAAACAATGTTCGCTTAATAAGACCGCAAAACATGTATTGCAATACAAGCTATATTGAATAGCAAACAGGCCTATTAATAGTAAACTTAGAGAGATATCAATGTCTTCTAGAGCTTTAAATATCCCATTTCTAAAGAAAATGGTGCAATAATACATGTATAACATAATTTTATGTGACAATTTGTTTTCGCACTACAAGCAAGACACGTTACGGTATAATAAATTAAAAATGTATGGCTAAAATAGTATTATAGGTAACGTTTAAGCGAAATTCAATTCTGCATACTTGCGCATGATCCATTTGTCGTCAACCCATATCCAACGTCACACCGATCACATTTATTGGCACCAGTGACGTTGCATCCAGCTGAACAGCTAGTTGAACATTCTAAAATATCATACTCAAAAATATTATTAGGCTAAAGTCAATATTAAACTCTCTAAAAGTCTAAAATATAGTGAGCGAGATTATTTGGCTCAGATTTTAACTATATATAAAAGTCAAGTTGTTGCTAATTCTGAAAGACTTAATTGAAACAAATCATGGGCTTAGAATGAGTCCTGTATTACATTTTTGAAGTGAAATGTAAAAAGAATAATTAATTTGTTTTATTGAACACTTACTGTCGCAAGAGCCATTTGCTGTGAGTCCTGATCCAACATCGCATCGATCACACTTAGAAGCACCGGTCACATTGCATCCGGCTGTGCAATTCGGTGAACATTCTGACAACAAATATTTGAAGAAAAGTATAAACCGTGAAGGTTTTGTAATATTATCCAACAGAAAACTCACGCAAAAATATTACGAAGGAATTCAAATGTTCATAAAGCAAGAGCACGATATTTTAGAGTCGTGGTTAGAGAAGGAGAAATGCGAATAAAACGTAACACCAGGATTGAGAACAGGAACGTCAGAGGTAGAGGTAAGAGATGCAGAGCTAGTTAAAAGGTGTATTGAAGGGTCAGTGATTTCTTGATTTGGTTAGGGGTCCTAGAATAATGACTTCTTTTTGGAGGGGTTGAGACAGGGGTGGTTCAATAACATCCATTGAGAGATTAGATTGACCACATTGAGAAGTTGAGTGACAAAGTTTTTCCCACTACAAGCAACACTGCAAGAGACATTGTAATAAATTAATAATATTTACGTGTAGGCATAACTATTATGGATAACATTTAAGCCAAATTCAATCCTGCATACCTCCACATGATCCATTTGCCGTCAACCCATATCCAGGATCACACCGATCACATTTGCTGGCACCAGTGACGTTGCATCCAGCTGAACAGCTGGTTGAACATTCTAAAATATTGTGTATACAAGAACGCTGTCAATATCGATACTGAACAATCTACAATAGGCCTACAGTGAGCGAAGTCATTCGTTCCAGTTTTGCAAAACATTATAAGCTTAAAGCCGAGTTGGTGATATTTCTGAACGACTTAAATGAAATGAAACATCAGGCTAGAAGGCGGGATAATGTAACTGGACTAGTATATTACTCTCCAGAACTGATTTACAAATCGATTAAAAATTTTATTGAACACGTACTCTCGCAAGAACCATTTGCTGTCAGTCCAGATCCAACATCACATCGATCACATTTAGAAGCTCCTGTCATGTTACATCCGACTGTGCAGTTCTGTGAACATTCTGAAACATGAAGAAATTGGAGAAACGTTAATACCATGAACGTTGTGAAAAAGAGCAGGTGATTATTATATTGCGAAATAAAGGAAAAACAAAGTTCGCGCAGCAGGCATTCACAGCTCCAAGCATATTTTTTTTAAATCCCGAGGATCCGAGGTACCTCGGGTAAAAAAAACTTAATGATATTAATAATATTCTCTTTATTAAACAATCCTGTTGACAGACCGCAACCGGTTACAGTGTACAATTATGCAGTTTTAACAATTCACAACAACGCAAATCACAGAATACACAAATCTTAACTAGAAACTAACTGAACTTACAGACAGCCTGCAGTACATGGAGCTAATAGCAGCCAACAAAACAAATCCGCCCAACGGGGGCTCGAACTCGCTACCTCTCGCACTCTACGCCAGCGTGTCATCCATTGCTCTACGGTCTCTACCGCCCCTCCCCCAATTATAATAATAATAATCAATTTACTAATAATGATAATTCTGATTATTATTAATATTATTATTATTACTATCATCATTATCATTGCTATTGTTATTTTCTTGGTAAAGTAAAAATTGTAATAAAGAAATAATCTTGTAAAAGATTAGTTTGGCTATGCTCTTTAGTACGTACTGTCGCAAGAGCCATTTGTTGTCAGTCCATAGCCCGGATCACATCTGTCACACTTATAAACACCGGTTATGTTGCATCCTGCGGCACAATTCGCTGAACATTCTGAAATCCAGAGCACATTGACGTCTATCTATTAAAACCTTTAAAATATAGTGACATAAAAGCTGCGGATACTTGGTTATGTTAAAACTAAAAAATTTAATTGCGACATTATTTGTTCAGATATACCAGTGAATTCGGCTTATTTGAAGACATTATTATTATTAGCGTGGCATTAAAATAGACCAACGGCATGGAATTTCTTGATCTGAAAAAGTAAGACGCAAGAGACAGAACAACATGGAGACAAAGGATCCGAGAGGCTGACTCCTCCTCAGCGTGGGATTAATCCTAGCCAGAAGGAAAAGAAGAATAAGAAAATAGACAAACGCACATACTTTCGCACGATCCGTTTCCTGTCAAAGCGTATCCGAGATCACACCGGTCACACTTAAATGCACCAGTGTTGTTGCATCCGAATGAACAGTTAGCTGAACATTCTAAAATATCACATAAAGCAAAGATAGTTATCTAAGAGCAGGGCCGGATTTACTATGGGGCAAATGAGGCAGCTGCCTCAGGGCCCCCACCAATTCCACCAATTTGCACCAAACACAAAAAATAGATAAATAGAAATAAATGAATGTAATAAATATTGTAAATAGACCTACAAAACTAAACATAGTAGATATTAGTCATATTACTTGTAACTTATTGTCAGCGTCGCGATATAAAAATGTAAGCGCTATATAAATATATTATAAACTGAGTCTGATGTTGATTTCCGGCAAAACGGCAGACATTGTCACGTTGAAATTGTAAAATAAGATAAATTTCAAAACAGACAAGAAATATAATAAATTAATAATTATGATGTTATGATTGTTATCCTGAAATCCGTAAGTCAGTTATAATAATTTTTCTATTGAAATTTATTAAGTGGTCATCATGAGCAGACCAGGAGACCGGCACAAAACACCGCGACAGTATGGTAGTGGTGCTAAGAAGAGAAAATTATCAAATGAGAAACATTTAAAACAACAGGAAGATGCCAAAAAGTCTGGAAACATTTTTGATTTTTTGACGAGAACTTCGCATATATCTATGTATGATGGTCTCAAATTGCAGTGGAGAAAGATCCTTTTCCAAGCTTAAAATAATAAAAAAAATCGTCTTAGAACAACTTTGGACCAGGAGAAGTTGAATTGGCTGTCACTGATGAGCATTGAAAGCGATGTCTTGCGAAGCATTGACTTTCCTGACATCATTAAAGACTTCGCTAATAGCAAAGCAAGAAAAGTGTCAATAAGTTGATCATACTGTGATTACTGTCATTAGGCCTACTGTGACTGTGACTCTGTGAGTGAAGTGACTTCAAGTGAGTCTGTCTGTAGTACAGTTAAAGATGTAACTTACCTACAGACTACAGTACATTAGTTATTAGTTAATAGTTAATTATAAAAAGTATTTCATACTGTTTGGCTTAGTGTTTGCCTCAGGGCCCCCACCAACCTAAATCCGGCCTTGTCTAAGAGTGAATTAAGATAGTTTAAATAAAATTGCTTCTAAGCAAGGACATCTTGCCCAGTTTCATGAACATGTGTCGGCGAAATAATTATGATATTTAAAATGTTTTAATAGAAACAAAACCTGTGGGATAATGTAAGAGTTCTAGAATTCTATATATTTTTTATGAAGGATATAGTTTAGACACAACCTGGGGTTAGACTTTGGGCTAATGTCAGTAGAATCCTATATATCACGGTATACCTGTATTTAAAAAAAGAATATGTTTGGCATAAGTGTTGAGCACATACTGTCGCAAGTGCCATTTGCTGTCAGTCCGTATCCAACGTCACATCGATCGCATTTAGATGCGCCTGTCGCATTACATCCGGCTGTGCAGTTTGGAGAACATTCTGAAATATTAAGTAATTGAAGAAAAGTTAGTACCGAAATCAATCAATCAAGCAATCAATCAATCGTAATTTATATAGCGCCCCTTCAAGGTACATACTCAGAGGCGCTTCCGGCCGAGATCAAGCGAAAAAAACCAGTCTTCAACAGTTTGTGAAATTGAGAACATCTTGAAAGGTGTCGCATAGAAAAGGGAAGCCCATTCCAGGTTGTTGAACCAACCACAGAGAACGAACACCTCTGCATTGTTGCAGAGCGATTGAAAGGAACCATTAAATCACCATGGACAGCAGAGCAATGAAATGCCCTCACCAAAGACTGGCCCACGTCTCAAAGTGTTGGGGTGGTAACAGCCAAGTAGGGGATTGCCTGCTGGGGTTAAGCCATCAGTGGAGAAGGTTTCAACCGAAATACCGCCTAGGGCGCTTCGCGGGATGGACAGGCCCAGCAGGAACCCTGAAAGAGCTGGCCAATGTGGGCGGCAACCAATCCCCAAGAAGGGGTTTGTCAGATAAGTGGCGATGCGCTGACAGTAACAGAAAAACACGATTGTAACTTTATGCCAGTAATTGCATCGGGCACCTACTGGCACTGGTCCCTCGGATGATGATGATGATGATGATGATGATGATGATGATGATGATGATGATGATGATGATGATGATGATGACGACGACGACGACGACGACGATGATGCTGATGATGATGATGATGATGATGATGATGATGATGATGATGATGATGATGATGATGATGATGATGATGATGATGATGACGATGATAATAGTACCGAAAAACCTTTCAAAAATTATTAGACTGAAATGCAGGTTGTACGTCATGGCAGCGGAAGGAAGTTATAGACAAAGCGATTATTTCACAAGAAGCGAAAAAGCAATCAAAAGCAATTATAACACATTTACGTTCTTCCGTCAAGCTAAATGTCTTCCCATCTCAGCTTCAAATGCTAGATAGATCATGTTGCAAGTGAGCAAAATGAGCATCAAATGCACTCAAACCAACGTCAAGACAGGATATGATAATACCTAACATTAGATTAGCATAGCAGATTCAAGACATCAGGATGAAAATAACATTGACATAAAATATCCCAAAATTTCAATCTGACTCAACACTTAACTAACATTTACTCTGGTTACCTACTACTGTGCTTCAAATAAGACTGTACTATTTGACCGGGGTTTGACTGGTTCGCTCCTGACTAGGCAACCTTGAAGAGGCGTTACATAGAATTGATGCAATAAAATTATTGATACAATTTGAGCGAAATTCAATTCTGTATACCTCCACACGATCCATTTACCGTCAGTCCAAATCCGGAATCACATCGATCACATTTATTGGCGCCAGTGACGTTGCATCCAGCTGAACAGTTAGCTGAACATTCTAAAATAGTATACAGACAAGAATACAATGCCTCTAAATGTTTGACCTTATAGCAACAAAACCTTACATTTTGCATCAATTTCCAAAAGATATTTCGGCCCATTCAGAGGTTCATTAATTTCTCAAAGCCAGCTAAAGCTTAATAAAGTCCACAAGTTAATCATTATTCAGTATTGTATATAGTTTGCGTCATATACATATATTATTGTATATACTATTAATCGTGCTCAGATTTTATCTGGAAGCTTTACTTGTTCTGCCCGTTGTCTAAAGACTTTTGTTTTTCCAGGAGTTCTTCGCACTGGGAGCGCCTCTGGTTAAGTTGTACTGTGAGAGCGCCTTTATAAATCCCAAAATAGAATAGAATGTATAAAGTATACTATGACCGCAAATACAATGTTGTAATTCATAAGTGTAATAGAATTATTTAGTTATATATAATATGAACACATACTGTCGCAAGAGCCATTTGCTGTCAGTCCATTTCCAACATCACATCGATCGCATTTGGAAGCACCCGTCACATTACATCCGGATGCGCAATTAGGTGAACAATCTGAAACATTGGAGAAATGTGCATGTATGTAGAGAATACTACGTGAACTTTTTTAGTTTTGAGCAACTTTATTCGCATATACAATTCAATTAAAGTGATTTAAAAACAAGGGGGCTGCCTCACAATTAAAAAGAAAACTGATCGCAGTACCGCGTAGGCTAATGTGATTGGAAAGTGAAAATTATAACAGAATTATGTTAATATAAGTATAGACCGTAAATGTTAGAAATAGTCGCACTATAGAATAGATAGAGTACAGGCATATAATTACATTACAATTAAAATGTGGGGCGCGGTGGTGTAGTGGTGGCGTCGTCGCCTTGAAACCGGAAGGTTCGAGGTTCGAATCCACCTCGCCGCGTAAGGACCTTGGGCAAGTCCTTCACTCACAATTGCTCAGCGCTTCGGCGTGAAACTCCGATGCAGTGTCCGCTCTGCATTCGGGAGCGCCTCTGAGTAGAGAGAGCTTGAAGGGGCGCCTCTGAGTAGAGAGAGCTTGAAGGGGCGCCTCTGAGTAGAGAGAGCTTGAAGGGGCGCTATAACAAGTGCACATACAAACAAAATGAAAGGTATATAGCTATATTAAAGGCACAAAGCTGACACAATAATTATGTAACTATGTGGACAACATTTAGGCTAAATTCCATTCTGCATACTTCCGCAAGATCCATTTGCCGTCAATCCATATCCAGGATCACACCGATCACATTTGTTGGCACCAGTGACATTGCATCCAGTTGAACAGTTAGTTGAACACTCTAAAACATCGTGTATACAATAACGTTATTGCCAAAAAATGCGTCAAACCGATGCATAAGTTTAAAAAATAGGCCAACTCCGTGAAGAGATCTTATCACATTGAGACTTTCGGAAGTTTGCTATTGACAAAGCTACACGCAATTTGAGGAATCCAATACGCTTATCACTAGGTATGGTACATAGCCGTTTATCAAATACTCAAATTATTTCTAGAGCACAAAAATAGATTAGCAATATTTGTGAACACATACTGTCGCAAGAACCATTTGATGTTAGTCCATAACCCGGGTCGCATGTGTCACACTTGTAAACACCGGTGATGTTGCATCCTGCGGCACAGTTCGGTGAACATTCTGAAAACCATAACGCATACATTTCAGTAAATGCAAGCGATCGAGATAGAAATTCAGATAGCCTACTCTTCTTCTCTACGTTCTCTGCCCTCAGGCAGGTTCGTATGTCCAATAACGCCATATTTCTCTGGTCTGTGCTTCTCTCTTCAGTCCACTGTATCCATCCTCTGTCAGCATCCAGTCCAGCAACATTGTTCTTGGTCTATCCCGCATACTTTCCCCTCCATTCTTCCCTCAATGATGTCTCTTAGTAGGGTGTCGTTGCTTAAGATGTGTCCTGTCCATTTCTTCTGCCGTCCACGTATAGTTCTCATCAGTTATCTCTTTTCTCCCACCAACTGCAAGATTTCCTCATTCGTTCATCGCTCAACCCAGCTGATTCTCTCCATTCTGCGCCAGATCCACAACTCGAAGGCCTCTCCCTAGCCTACTCCCTAGTTTGAAAATTACAAGAAAATTTAAATAAGTGAAGGACTGAAGGTGCAACCGTTTAGCATCACAAGCACAGACAAATTAGTTTAGACTTCACCATGAGCATCATACTTTAATTAAATGTAATTGCACATACTGTCGCATGATCCATTTGTTGTCGTGGTAAATCCAGGATCACACCTATCACACTTGTATGCGCCGGTGTTGTTGCATCCGCCCGAACAGTTAGAAGAACATTCTAAAATATGACGTTGAAGAACACTGTGAATACCGAAGAGGTTAAAGTACAACAGGCGTAAGCATACCGAAAGTCAGCCACATCTCCAGCAATATTCATGACTTGCTCCACTGGTTCCCACTCAAGCAGCGAATTGAGTATAGGATCTCTACTCTAGTCCTTACCTTAGACTTTAGTCCCTCCACGTGCTACGAGCACACTGGGCGATACAGGTCCTCCATCCTTCTCTGTCCTGAGCATCTCCGGCAGCCCCCTCCCACGTCAGTCTGGCGTTGTATTCTAGGCCTTGATCCTGCCTACCTATGTGAACCCTATAACCCTACTCTTAGCTCTAGAAATTTACGCTCCATTCGTTCGATCGTTCATGCAGTCCCTTTTGTTCGTACTTCCACTATGCAGAACCGTGCTTTCTCGGTGGTTGGACCCTCAACCTGGAATGGTCTTCCTCTGACACTCCGCTCTCTTTCTAAAAATCCTTATCAGGCTTTCCGCTCTCATTATGAGGCAGTTTTATTTGGCCGCGGTGAGGTGGGAGCGCCTCTGAATAGCCCTTGAAGAGGCGTTATATAAATGCATCTAAGTAGTGTATGAATTAAGCAAAAAACATTTAGACCGGTTCCTGAACACAAGCGAAATTGACATTTTAATGGACTTAAACTAATTGGAATTAAAAATGTGCATAGACTGCGGGAAAATGTAGTTAGACTCCAATAATTAATTATTGCTCTCAAGACCAGAAGTTTAGAAAAATATGAACTAAGCTACATTATTGAATACTTACTGTCGCAAGAGCCATTTGTTGTCAGTCCATATCCAACATCACAGCGATCACACTTTGAAGCGCCTGTGACGTTACATCCAGCTGCGCAGTTCGGCGAACATCCTAAAACGTAAAGTAATTGGAGAAATGCATATCATTATCATAATCATGTTGTTCTCTGTCAGTTGGCAGGTTCGTACGTCCGATGGTTCCACTCCTCTCGTTGTTGAGCCTCCCCTTTTAGCTGATGATATCACACAGATCATCCAGTCCAGACTCTTCTGTCTAGGTCTTCATTTTCCTTTCCATCCCTCCATTCTTCTCTCTATATTATTCTATACTCTCTATTTTAAACATAATAAAGAAAGAAAAATAAAGACAAAGAATCTGATGACTACCTCGCAATAATTAAGGACAAAACTGATCGCAGTAGGCTACGACACAACGTAATTAGAAGATGCAAATTATAACAGAATTATGTTAATATCGGTAGGATTGCTGTCATAAGTTAAAAATCGCAACTATAAACATATCACTATAAATAGAACTATAAATATCCTTCTGGAACGAAACCACATTGCATTTAAAAGAAAATGAAATGTAGAGGCCAATGTTAAAGGTACATGGAAGGCAGGGGCGGATCCAAGGGGGGGGGCAATCCGGCCATGGCCCCCCGATTTAAAAATTGCATGGGACGTGGCCCCCCATTTGGTTTCAACAAGCTATTAAATAAATGTAGCGGGAGAGAAAAACAGGACATGAGGCCCCCCATTAAAAAATCGTATGGGACGTGGCCCCCCGTTCGATTTAGCGGTTGAAATGGTATCTTCTTTTCCCGGAAAATCGGTCGATGACTAAAAAAATGTCATCAACTTTTTTGGCGGATGAATTGGTATCTTTTTCCCGGAAAATTGGTCGATGACTAAAAAAGTCATTAAGTCATCAACACTTTTTGGCGGCGAAAATCACATCAAATTTTCCCCCGGTTCCAAGACCGAAAATCCCCCCCCATTCGAAACGTTCTGGATCCGCCACTGATGGAAGGCACAGTATCTTACTATACCAATGACGTTTAAGATAAATTATCTTAAATATCTTAATTTTTTTAAAATTATTATAAATTTCGGCATACTTTCACACGATCCATTTGTTGTCAGTCCAGATCCAGGATCACACCGATCACATTTATTGGCGCCAGTGGCATTGCAGCCAGTTGAACAGTTACTTGAACATTCTAAAATATCGTTTATGCAATAACATTATTGCCGAAAATGCGTGATATTGTAGCAATAACGAAAACATTTTGATTAATTCCCTGAAATACCTGGTCCAATTCAGAGTTTCAGAAGTTCTAAAGCGCAAAGTAAATTGAAAGAAGTCAAAATGCTGATCATGGTGTAGGCTATCTTAGCTACGCTTATTATAATGTTCTAATGCAATTAAGAGTAAACAATAGTTTAGCAATATTTGTGAGCACATACTGTCGCAAGAGCCATTTGATGTTAGTCCATAACCCGGGTTACATCTGTCGCATTTGTAAACGCCGGTGATATTGCATCCTGCGGCACAGTTCGGTGAACATTCTGAAAGCCAGTACACATCGACAATAATCTCTAATAAACTTGGAATGTTGTCATAGCAAAGTTGCGGACACTGATTTTGGTCAAAACTGGAAAAAATAAATCACTCTACCGCTGACTTGCGTGCCAAGTCCAGACAAAACATTTAAATAAGGCACAACTCGTAGCAATAGGCCTATACTTAAAATGAGTTGAATAGCACGTACTATCGCACGATCCATTAGTTGTCGTGGCATATCCAGGATCACACCGATCACATTTAGATGCGCCTGTGTTGTTGCATCCGACTGAACAGTTGGCCGAACATTCTGAAATATGACATTGAAGATCACTATTAATGTGAAAACTTAACATTCTAATATGCAACAGACATAAACAAGAACATAATATATTATGATCCAGTTCCGTGAATAATTTATTACAATTCAACGATATTTCGAAAGAATTTTAATGGCATTTGCGTAGACGGCGGGATAAAAATTGTGTTTAGAATTCTATACTATTCTGCTGACAAAAGAAGATCTTAACTACATAGCCTAGGCCTAACTGAATACTTACTGTCGCAAGATCCATTTGTTGTGAGTCCTGATCCAACATCACACCGATCGCACTTAGAAGCACCCGTCATGTTACATCCGGCTGAGCAGTTTGGTGAGCATCCTGGAACGTAGAACAATTGGATAATGGTTTGAACCAAAACGCTTTTGAGATATATCTCACTTAAGTATATCAAAAATGCTTTTGAAATAATATTATAGGCTATCTCACTTAAGTATGTCAAAAATGTCTTTGAAGTATATCTCACTTAAGTATATCAAAACGCTTTTGAAATATATCTCACTTAAGTTTACACGTATATCACTGAAATATATCTCACTTAAGTATATCAAAACGCTTTTGAAATATATCTCACTTAAGCATATAAGTATATCACTGAAATATATCTCACAGCCAATGTGAAAGACAATCAACGAAATAGGCTATGACAACATAGCACAAAGTGTGGTGAAAGCAACTAAAACAAAGTTACAGTGAAAATATCAGCAAGTACAACCCCAAATGTTTCAAATTATTTTATTACTAAACTTATAAATGTGTGATAGAAAAACAAAAACAAATGCGTTTCAACCACATGTATAATAATGCACATATGTGTGGAAAACAATTCGGTTACATTTAATTCATAGGCATACATTAGAACCACAAAGGGCATAGCGTAAGAATTTGAAACTATTTTAACTAATATTCACGATAAAATCGAGATCGCATACCTCCACACGATCCATTTGCTGTCAGTCCATATCCAGAATCACACCGATCACATCTATTGGCACCAGTGACATTGCAACCAGCTGAACAGTTACTTGAACATTCTAAAATATAGTGCAAACAATAACGTTAGGCTATCAATAGCATTATTGACAAAAATGCAAAAGATTGCAGCTAAAAGGAAACACTTTGATTAGCCCTCTGAATATGAATATCTAGTCTCATTCAAATTTTCAGAAGTTCTTAAGGGCAAACGTAAATTGAGAATAGTCAAAACGTGGATGACAGTTTAGCTTACATGGTCGCTTATCAAATGTTCTAACACTTAACAGTAAGAAATAGTCTAGCAATATTAAGTGAGCACATACTGTCGCAAGAACCATTCGATGTCAGTCCATAACCCGGGTCACATCCGTCACACTTATAAACGCCGGTGATATTGCATCCTGCGGCACAGTTCGGTGAACATTCTGAAAACCAGTAGGCTACACATTAACACAAGTCGCTAAAAAAACTGAAATTTTGTCAAGGCAAAGTTGCGGATACTAGATTAGGTCAAAACTAGAAAAAAGAGATAAATTGCTCTACCGATTAAATGCGTCGCAAGCCAGGACAAACTAGGTTATTTAAAAAAGGCATCACTATGAGCATCACGGTTAAAATAAGTTGAATAGCACGTACTGTCGCACGATCCATTTGTTGTCTTGGCATATCCAGGATCACACCGGTCACATTTAGATGCGCCCGTGTTGTTGCATCCGATTGAACAATTAGCTGAACATTCTGAAATATGACGTTGAAGAACACTATTAATGTGAAAACTTAACATTCTAAGCATAAACATAGTTATGATCCAGTTTCGCGACAATTTTAGGCCAATTCGACAATATTTTGGAAGGATTTAGTGCAATGGTGCAGACAAGGGGTTTCGGGGGTTAATACCTTCCCATTGGCCTAGGAAAAAAGTTTATTAAAGGTTAATTATCCACCTAAATAACAAAAACAAAACAATTGCGTGTAGTAACAATTGTTTTTCTTACTTTATCCCCTGTGTTACCTTATTCCCTTTTTATTTACTGTAATACTGTTTTGTTGGTGTCAGAAAGGGCATCCGGCCAGGCCATAAAACCCCCAAACCTTCATCATAAATCCCTGGCTACGCCACTGATTTAATGACCTGTCGTAGACTGCGGGATAGTCTGTTAGAATCCTATATTATTTTTGCAGACCTGGAAGTTACAGAAGAAGAACTTAGCATTGCTATTATTGAACGCATACTTTCGCAAGATCCATTTGCTGTCAGTCCAGATCCAACATCACATCGATCACATTTAGAAGCTCCTGTCGCATTACAACCAGCTGTGCAGTTCGGTGAACATTCTGAAACACAAATTAATTGGTGTAATGTGTGTAGGGCCTTCAGTTGAATTTTTTAAATTTTATGGCAGTCAATTTTCAGGTTCAACATGGGGAAAAAAGAAAAAGAATAATAGACACCTAGCCCAGAATTTTGGACAAAGCTACATAAGGTAATTGCATATTATAAACCTTAACAGTATTACACTAATATCCGCAGGGCTACCATCGAGGATGAGGGCACGTCTCGGGGATCACGCACTCTCGGCTGCTGGTCCCAGATGATGAAACAGTTTTCCACTGGACATCAGATCGTCCGCCTCAATGGACTCTTTCAGATCAAGGTGTAAATCATGTTTGTTTGCTAAGGCTTATCCCGCAGTTAGCTGCTTGTGAGACTTCCTTGAAGTTGTAGCGATATGGGCTGGTTACTGCGCAATATAAATGATCGGCATTATTGTTACCGTAGAAGGTTAAAAATCGCCATAGTACTATAGATGCAGATGCGATACTATGTCGAATTTGAAACAGATGAATAATAGAAACCATAAAGCCGACACAACATCTTACTAATAACAATAATTGGTCTAAATTCAATTCTACATACTTTCGCAAGATCCATTTGCTGTTAGTCCATATCCACTATCACAGCGATCACATTTGTTGGCACCAGTGGCGTTACATCCAGCCGAACAGTTAGCTGAACATTCTAAAATATTGTGTATACAAGAACGTTATTGCCAATAATGAGTAAGATCGCAGCAACAATGAAAAAATTCGGCCTATTCACTGAAAATACCTAGTCTCATTCTGGTTTTCAGAGGTTCTGTTAAAAGATAAACTAATAATTCAAGGGCACTCAATACGTTGATCATAGTGTAAGGCATATAATTATATGACCGCTTATCAAATGCTTTAATTTTTAACAGTAAAAGGTAGTGTAGCAATATTTTGTGAACACATACTGTCGCAAGAGCCATTTGGTGTCAGTCCATAACCCGGGTCACACGTGTCGCACTTATAAACCCCGGTGAAATTGCATCCTGCGGCACAGTTTGGTGAACATTCTGAAATCCAGTACACATTACACCAATATGTAAGTTTGGCCTACTGCTTGTACTTTGAAGCCACTCTACTGAAAAGTCTTGATAACGAAGTTGCAGAAGCATAGTTCAGGTCAAAATTGAAAAGATTACGACGTCACAGTTGCTTTGCATCCGAAGAAAAAGCAAAATCAATCAATCAATAAATCACATAAATTTATATAGCGCCCCTTCTAGAACGCTACTCAGAGGCGCTCCCAACCCAGGTCTGGTCAAAAAGGTCTTGATAAGACGGTAGAAAGAGCCAGCAGAGTCACAGGGAAGCTCTTAAGACATGGCTATACTAATTGACCTAATATTAAATTCAAATGTACATACTGTCACAAGATCCATTTGATGTCATTGCGTATCCAGGATCGCACCGGTCGCACTTAGATGCGCCCGTGTTGTTGCAACCGAATGAACAGTTAGCTGAACATTCTAAAATATCACCAAAAGAACACATTAATGCGGATCTTGAATGCTCTGAAGCACATGAGGTTAAAGCTGGAAAATGTTATTCTGTTGGTGAACATTTTAAAAGTCAAATAGACATTTTTGAAGGACCTAATTCAAAATCAAACCGGCGTGCAAACTTCGGGCTAATGTAATTGTTACCCCACATGACTCTCTGAACGTGCAATTCAAAAACAACAATTCGGCTAAAATAATGAGCATTATACTTTCGCAAGATCCATTTGTTGTCAGTCCATATCCAACGTCACATCGATCGCATTTAGAAGCTCCTGTTCTGTTACAACCAGCTGTACAGTTCGGTGAACATTCTAAAACATAAAGAAATTGGAGAAATGTAAGTATGTCCTAGTGTTTGAACTTTTAAGCCACTCAAAGTGGCATATACAGTATAAAAAAGAAAAGTAAAGATAAAGACGACTTCCTCGCAATCTACAACAAAGCTGATCGCAATACGACACAAAGCAATTGGAAAGTGCAAACTATAATAGAACTAGCTGTGGTCCTCGGCGTTGCACTGGAAATTTTACTTTTTCGCATCCGTCTGTCTAGGAAGACCTAGACAAAAACTTCTGGACGGGATGATGGAGGAGGGATACAGAGAACTTAAGGCCATGGCACAACAGCGTGAAAGATGGAGACATTGGACGTTTGGACCTGCCACTTGGCAGAGAACCTTAAGAAGAATATATACATCAAAATTGAATTCGACCTGATATAATGATAATAGTAATTATTATTGATAATGTAAAGCAGGAATCTACTTGAGTGTTTTAGTGACGCCATACAATTATCAGATTAATAATCCTACTGCTATGGTCTAACTATCGAGAGCCTACATCTGACGTCATAATCGACTTTCGTTAATTATTGGAAATGACGTCATTCAATCATCGCCATGGCTCCGTATATTCCAGAATAACGGTTAATCTTCGGGTAGTTTCTAAGAACCTGAGAGATACTAATATTATTTAGGCCTACCCCGGATGAAAAATTGCAATAACATCAATAATAGAAAGGCTTGTCGTTAAGGATAGTGATTATGGTAGCGATATTAATCGTGCAGATAAAATAATAGCAATAATAATAGTAGTAGTAAAAATAATTACAATTTTTGGTAATTATAATTATAATTGCAGTTATAATAATGCCATAAGTAAAACTATAGGATAACATGATATTTGGATGATTACACAAAAGGTGATTTATCTAGAATTCTAGATGAACAACAAAACATTCAATTCGACCTATAATTGATTAGGTCTATTTGAAGCAAGATTCGTCATCAGCACTTTAAGTGGGGCTATACAATTAGTGTCAGACCAAGGTACCTACTGCTGCACTGCATCAATATCCAAATCTAAACCCATCTATATTCATATCTAAACCCAACTATATTCATATCTAAAACCATCTTTATTCATATCTAAAACCATCTTTATTTATAACTCGAAATCGTGAACATAATCACGTTGACGTCAAAACCGATTTCTAAAAATATAAATGACATCACTATCATCACCATGGCTACGTATAATTACAGAAACTGCACAGTTGATTCGCTTGTGACACCACGTACAGTCCTATTGACCAGTTAGCAAGCGTGAGGCATAATAGCTGCTGTGCATATAAGCAAGCGTTGAAACCATGCCTCCAGCGCATTTCCGTTTTAATTCCTGCACTTCTTGAATTAGGGGTGTGCGCCTGTCGACTGCAGGCGGATGCAGATATTTCTCCTTTCAAAAAATTACAATCGATTGTGGAAGAGGAGGCGTGAACATCTACTTTTGGGTGGATGGACATTAGCCTTACGCTGATAGGCTATAGAATTGACTTGGGAAGTCAGGTGGCTTATCGATCCGTAAGTGATGTGAACCGTATCACACGCCCTTCCTTGCGTCTTCCAAATCGTGTGTCTCTCCCACGTCGTGTTCAAAGCAACTAGTAATCTTAGGCTATGGATTTAGAAACATCTCCGTTCAAACACAGCTAGATTTCGAGCCACTCTGAGTTGAAAACAAATTCTTCAGGATATAGATAGTACTGTTTTAGTATAAGTTTAGTTAAGATTTCAATTTGGGTTAGGAGCTATGTAGAGTCAGAGTTAAACTACCAAAACCGCTATGGTTTGGTAGTTTAAACGTATAGTGGAGTTTAAATTAGGATCGGAGGTCGCTAAGTCCAATCTAATGGTCCAGCAATCGCGCGTTACCTGTGCAATTAGAGGTTTTTCTGTTTGGCAATGAGAAGGCTGTTTGTTGATGAAGAAAGAGAATCATCTGACAACTCATTAAGACCTAAAATGACTACTCACTTCACTCAATCCATTTCCGCCTATCCACTTAAACTCTTTTAAACATCCTTTCAGTTTCCGAAAAAATCTGTCTCATAACAATAGATAAATTATGGTGATAGATTGCCTAAATTTTTGAATGGTGCCATAATTATAAAGAGCATTACTGTAGGCCTAACTTGTACACCGAAACCCTTTAAGGTAATCTATTCAAATGCAAATTGACTGAACGCCAAGATCTAGCGTTCTACACAAAATGGGGATGAATGATCGATGATATATCTGCATCGGGACCGTATGCTGGATTCTGTTAACACTCTTCTGCCAGAGCTCGCACCGTACTGTCATAATTATGGCCTACGCATAAGCTTCTAATCTCAAAATTAATGAGATAATACACGATGGCATCTATGGTCATTGGTCGGCCCACAACAGGGTGATCCGCTTGGCCCTCTGTCGTTTTGTTTCCCGCTCCAATCTGCACTCCTCAAGTTGACTTCCCTCTAGCGTTCGGATATTTAGACGACATAGCCTATACTTGGGTGGAACATTAGTCATGGTGGAAGCCAGTGGTGGCGCCAGGATGTCAGTTTTTGGGGGTTGAATCCTCGAGGAGGATATTTTCCATTCTCACCCGCAAACATTTCTGACGACTTTTTTAGTCATCCGGCTGAAATCTCATGGAAATTATTTTCCATTTTCATCCGCCAAAACCCGGATGGCCTTTTTTAGGGGGGCTTAGCCCTGGGTTCCCTTTTATAGCCCCTCTAGCGCCGCCAATGGTGGAAGCAGACATAATTTCTTTGGAGATGGAATGTGCAGCATTGGACCATGTATTCAACAGAGCAAAATGCGAAGTGACAGCCGTTGATATGCAGCTAGTCACACATGCATATCGCTTTAGACAGTTCACGCGCGTGAGCCCAGACTTCATTTTTTTCTTAGGATCACCACTCTCCACTGGATCGGCTCTTCAAATCGCACTCAGCACCAGAGTGGAGGAGCTAAACAGAGCTATGATTAGACTAGGCCTAATAGAGTGAAGGAGCTTAAGAGACTAGGCCTAAACAGAGTGGAGGAGCCAAAGAGAGCTTAGATTAGACTAGGCCTAATAGCGCGCAAAGATGCTCTGCTTATTCTCAAAAGCTCTTTTGGCACCCCAAAGTTGCTATACAGCCTGCGTTGTACGCCGTGTGTGGATCACCCCACTTTGCCTGAGTATCCCAGTGTCTTTTAGCTAAATTCAATTTTGCATACCTCCACACGATCCATTTGTCATCAGTCCAAATCCAGGATCACATCGATCACACTTGTTGGCACCAGTGACGTTGCATCCAGCCGAACAGTTTGTTGAACATTCTATAATATTATGTATACTATAATATAATTGCCTAAATGTGCAAGATTGCAGGAAAATTTTTAAGAGATCTTGTCTCATTCAGAGTTTCAGAAATCTTCTAAGGTCAAAGCTAAATTCAAAGAGGTCATCACGCCGATCCTTGGGTTTGGAATATGGCCGCTAATCATATGCTCTCATTCTTATCAGTAAAAATAATTATTTTTCAATATTTTGTGAAGACATACTGTCGCAAGAGCCATTTGATGTCAGTCCATAACCAGTGTCACATCCATCGCACTTATAAACACCTCTATGGAGGATATTGGGTGATATTGCACCCAGCTGCGCAATTCAGTGAACATTCTGAAAGCCAGTACACATTATCATCAATACGCAGCCTACTGAAAGATCATGACAATCAAGTTGTAGAAACCAGTTCAGGTCAACATTGAAATACTGTTGTAGATGCTTTGTATTAGATGATAAGGCAAATTTCCCTATCTACCCAAAGACAGAGCTAAGTGATATGGCATAAGTTAAGCTCAAATTCACTTACTATCACAAGATCCATTTGTTGTCGTGGCATATCCAGGATCACACCGATCACACTTGGATGCTCCCGTGTTGTTGCATCCGACTGAACAGTTGGCTGAACATTCTAAAATAGAAGAAGACACGAATATGGATTTGGAATATTTGAAGGCACGGAAAATTAAATCTCTAAAATTTGATCCTGTTGGTGAACGTTTTAAAGGTCAGATAGACATTTGTGAAGGACTTAATTCAAAATTGAACCGGTGTGCTAACTTCAGGATAACATAATTATTTTCCCATATTATTCTCAAGACCTGCAATCCAAAAAGGAATGGTTTGGCTGTAATAATGAACACATAATACTTTCGCAAGATCCATTTGTTGTCAGTCCATATCCAACATCACATCGATCACACTTGGACGATCCTGTTATATTACATCCAGCCGTACAGTTCGGGGAACATTCTGAAACATAGAGTAATTAAATAAATAGCCTATAAGTTTGTTCTGATGTTTGAACGTTTGTAAAAATATTATGACAATTTACCAGCAATTTTAATACATTATAAAGAAAGAAAAGTTAAGTCAAACATAGCTGTTAAGGACAGAGCTGATCGCAGTACAACATAAAGTAATTGGAAAGTGAAAATTATAACATTATTGTGTCAATATCCGTAGGATTGTTGTTAAAAGAATAAAATCACCACATTATAGATAGCCTTCAGGTACAAAACTACGCCGCATATTTAAAAGATATAGACCATTATTAAAAGCACAAGAAAGACGCAAAATACTTCTAATTTCCGTTTAATTAAAAAATCCGGTTGCAAAACCGGTTAAGGCATACATTTATTTAGATAGGCCCTATCTTAATTAACATATATCTCAACCAGGTCTACTAAAAGAACAGACAGTCAACAATACAGCGGCACTAATAGCAGCCTACAAAGCACGTCTACCTACGGGGATTTTGAGAATCGAACTCAGCTCCGTTGATTTTCATGCCAATGTGTAAACCAATGCGCCACCGCGACCCTCAGTGGGGCATTGCATTACTTAAAAACCATTTTAGCTAAATTCAATTTTGCATACTTCCACAAGATCCATTTGCCGTCTGTCCATATCCAGGATCACATCCATCACATCTGTTAGCACCAGTGGCGTTACATCCAGCTGAACAGTTTGTTGAACATTCTAAAATATTGTGCGTTCAAGAACGTTATTAGGCTAAAGTCAATATTGAATTTTCTAAAGTATAGTCAGCAAAATTATTTGGTTCAGATTTGTAACTAGCCTATATATATAAAAGCCAAGTCGTTGCTAATTCTGAAAGACTTAATTGAAACAAATCAGTTTGCTGAGCATTCTAAAATGTTGTTTATAATAATTATAAGAACGTCATTCCCAGAAGTAGCCTACGTAAGATTGCAGCAACAATAAAACAAATTTATTTCTTCACTGAAGAGACCTAGTCTCATCCAGGTTTTCAGGGCAAAGCTGAATCAACGGGTACTGAATTGATCGTGGTGTTCACTAAAGTCCTTTTTCAAATGCTCTAATTAATTACAGCAGAAAATAGTTTATCAATATCAGTGAGCACATACTGTCGCAAGAGCCGTTCGCTGTCAGTCCATAACTCGGGTCACACTTGTCACACTTATAAACGCCGGTGATATTGCATCCTGCGGCACAGTTCGGTGAACATTCTGAAAATTAGAACACATTAACAATATCTGAAAACGTTCTCAAAAATCATGACAATGAAGTTGCAGAAAGTCGCTTTGGTCAAAATTGAAAACTATTACACGTAGGCTAATAGCTGCTTTGCAACAGATAAAAAGGCAAATTACCTAGGACATATCTATATTACTTGACCTAAATTTAAATTCAAATGCATATTATATGCCTACTGTCACAGGATCCATTTGCTGTCAGCGCGTTTCCAGGATCACACCGATCACACTTGTATGCCCCCGTGTTGTTGCATCCGAATGAACAGTTGGTTGAACATTCTAAAATATCACATCCACAAAAATTAGTAACGTGGACATGAACGAACTAAAGCATGGCTGGTAATTTTTTTTATCTAGTTGGTGAAATTTTGAAAAGCTGATTAGATATTTCTAAAGGACTTGTTTCAAACTCAAAGCGGTGCATTAACTTAATTCAAGATAATGCAATTAGGATACTATAATCAGATATATTCACTAGAACTGCACTTCAAGTGAATGCAAGACAATAGTTTGGTGACAATAATGAGCACATACTGTCGCAAGAGCCATTCACTGTGAGTCCAGACCCAAGATCACACCGATCGCACTTTGAAGCGCCGGTCATGTTGCATCCCGCTGTGCAGTTCTGTGAACATTCTGATATGTAAAATATAATTACAGAGAAACGTTAGTGACGTTTTAAAATAGTTATCGCTCTAAAGTGGCAGGTTTAGTTTTGCGAAATAAATGAAAGGCAGACCGCTCAGAGCGGTTTATGTCACTAGGAAAAACAAAGTAGGCATATATCGCGATATACGAATGATTAATCTTGTGGGGGCGGTGGTGTAGTGGTGTAGTGGGTATGTTCGTCGCATTGCAGCAGACTGGTTGCAGGTTCGAATCCACCTCAAGTCGCCGCGTAGGGACCTTGGGCAAGTCCTTCACTCGCAATGGCTCAGCGCTTCGACGTGAAACTCCGATGCAGTGTCCGCTCTGTATTCGGGAGCGCCTCTGAGTAGAGAGAGAGAGCTTGAAGGGGCGCTATAACAAGTGCACATACAAACAAACAAACAAACATCCATATAATTAAACATTCATGATTAAAATATTATATATTAGGCCTATATATAAATATCGGCACCGTGGAATATTTTTAAATTTCGACATGACAAAGATGCAGATTCGAGATAATGCCGCAGTTGCCAAGAAATTAAAGACATACATGCACGTCATAACAAAGACACAATGAAATAATAAATAATTAAATCCAATTAATAGTTTTAGGCTACATTCATTTCTGCATACTTCCACACGATCCATTTGTTGTCAGTCCAAATCCAACATCACAATGATCACATTTATTGGCACCAGTGAAGTTGCATCCAGCTGAACAGTTTGTTGAACATTCTACAATATTGTATAGACAAGAACGTTAATGGTCACAAAGGTGAGATTGAGGCAAAAATTAAAACAATAATAATAATGATGATGATGATGATGATGATGATGATGATGATGATGGTTCTCTGCCCGAAGGCAGGTTAATTGGCTTTAAGCCCGTGGGGATGAGATGAGTGAGGTGGTTTCCCATTGCCTTCCCCACAGACAATGATGGGTAAGCAACTTGCCCAAGGTCGCTCCGCAGCAGCTTGCGCCACCGCGTCCCACACGTGCTAGCCCGAGATATCTAAATCTCTGAATGTCAACTCCCAGACCGGGGCTTGAACCGCAGTCCGTTGCAAGCAAGAGACGTACATGTATGCCGCTCTCGCTTACCGGTGTAGCTAACTAGGCCAGTAAAATAATAATAATTTATATGGCTGCTTATCAAATGTTCTGATTACTAACAGTAAAAATAGTTTTTTCAGTATTGTTCAGCACGTACTGTCGCAAGAGCCATTTGTTGTCAGTCCATAGCCCGAGTCACATCCGTCACACTTATAAACGCCGGTGATATTGCATCCTGCGGCACAATTCGGAGAGCATTCTGAAAACCAATACAAAGTCATATAAGTCTGTGTAAACGTTTGAGACATTCTGATGCCAAAGAATCGGATTATGGCTTATCTAAAAGCTAAAAGAAAATTGAAATAAATCACCGTACGGCGAATTAGCATCACAAGCAAAGACAAATAATTTTAGGACTTTAGGGTTTAAAATAACTTCAATAGCACGTACTATCACACGATCCATTTGTTGTCGTGGCATATCCAGGATCACACCGATCACATTTAGATGCGCCCGTGTTGTTGCATCCGACTGAACAGTTAGCCGAACACTCTAAAATACGATGTACAAGAACAATAATTTTTATTAATGTTAATACTGAACATTTCTAAGTACAGCATACATACTTGAACAAGAGCATCTAATCCACTTCCGTTAGCATTTCTGAAGTGCAGCTTTAGAATGTTTTGTCTTAAAAATGAGGCATGTGCGTTTGAATGTCGGAAAACGCGAAATCGAATCCCGTTTACATTCAGACTATTATTGCAAAAAAGTTTAGATGCCATATGAAGAAGGAAAATAAAATGCGAAAATTTTCGGGCCACGTTCAAGAGAAAATTTAATTAGTAAAACTGAAGTAAAGCTAAAGTAATCGCAGCAGAAATGCGGATTATACGCCACTGGCATACGCCTATGGCATATAATCCGCATTTCTGCTAGGATTTCTGCTCGGTCAAACGTAGGACCTAATTAAATGCTGCAATACTGAAGATGTGAGATTTGCTGCAATTGAAAGAAATTGAAAGGCAAGCGGGTTAACAACACAAGAATGCGAAAATTTTCGTATTTAATTTTCCATCTTCATATGGCATCTAAACTTTTGTAATACTAGTCTGAATTGTAAACAGGTATTATAAAAGATAAGTATCCGGATAATATTTAGGATGAAGTCAATGCGGCATACTTTCGCAAGATCCATTTGCTGTAAGTCCGAATCCAGCGTCACACCGATCACATTTACTGGCACCAGTGACGTTACATCCGGCTGAACAATTTGTTGAACATCCTAAAAAATTGTTTGATCAGAATACAACTATTGTGAATGCTTAACAATATAAACAAATGAACATGTTTGTTCAGAACACAGCTATTGTGAATGCTTAACAATATAAACAAATGAACACAACTATTGTGAATGCTTAACAATATAAAGAAATGAAAATGCTTGGAACATTTTCTTGAAAACGAATCAATCGTCTCAATGTGATACATGTTTAGAAATTTCTAAAGGACAAAGCAATATTCTGAGAAGTGTGCACATTTCATCATGATGCAATGTATGCGTCGGTTCATGCAATATTCTAGTTATATGTTGTAAAAGAAAGGTTAAGCCATTTGGATAACCACATACTGTCGCAAGAGCCATTTGATGTCAGTCCATAACCTGGGTCACACGTGTCACACTTATAAACGCCGGTGATATTGCATCCTGCGGCACAGTTCGGTGAACATTCTGAAAGACAATGCACATTGACATGAATCTCAATTCCTTTGGAAACCATTGAAACTGATATTAATACAGATAGCAGACCTGGCATTGATTAGAACTGAAAGATATCTAAAAGCAAAGACAGTTTGGGTCCACTATTCCGAGGGTCCACTGTTCTGAAGGTCCACTATTCCGAACCCCAACCCTAAACCTAACCTTAAACCTAACTATAACCCTAACCCTAACTCACCCCAACCCTAACCATAACCCTAAACCTAATCCTAACCCACCAAGCCCTAACCCACCATAACCCCAACCATAACCCTAACCCACTGTAATCCTAATCACAAGGATAACGAACAAAATAGCGGATATTAGGAATAGTGGACCTTCGGAATAGTGGACACTCGGAATAGCGGGCCGTTACCTTAAAGACGACACTGCTGTTTTGCATCACAAGCAAATACATAGCCTACGGATATTCTAAGAGATAGATATTCTAAGAGGAACTTAATATTCATCAGTAATCTTACTGTCACATGATCCATTTGTTGTCAATGCGTATCCGAGATCACACCGATCACATTTGAATGCACCTGTGCTGTTGCATCCGAACGAGCAATTGGCTGAACATTCTAAAATACCATAATACAAACATAATAAGAATCATGAATATTGTCTTAAATATAGTAAGAAAACAAATTCTGTGCAGTTTCGTGATCTTTTTTATACTCTTAGGAACTTAGTTCAAATAACACCACGAAAAAAAACCAGTTCGTCGACTCGCATTGCTTCCTCGGTTGACTAAATTTCCTGGTCGCGTGATTATGACACCGTAATCGACTCCATTTTAAAAAACTAGCCTTTGACAGAAGTTGGCCTGTGATTATCCGGTATGGCTCATTCTGAAAATGGTGCACGACGGTTGGCGGTGCTACCCTTGCTTTCAAGTACCGTAAGTAGGCCTAACTCATTTTGAGAACTGAGTCGACGTACTGTTTTTTTTATTTATACTGTGATAACACTCATACAGAGAATATGGTATGGGACTATGGGCGCCTGAAAGATTACATTGATCATTGATCGGCGTAAATTCCCAATGAAATAATTTAAAATTTTAACATCTTGCACTAATGGCACTTAAATTCGCCAACTGAAGAGTCACCAAAATGTCTGAAGGCTTAAGGCAGCGGTTCACAACTTTTTTACTTTAGGGTCACTTTTCTAAGTTGGAGGACACGAGGGTCACTTTCTCTTAGTTGAAGGACATTAAGGGCCATAAGGCTGAAATTAATTGGTAGGTGAAGAGACCAGAGGAGGACAGACAGCGGATGATGCTTTTGGACTGGATCATGAAGGAGGACTACAGCAAGGTGAAGAAGAGAGCCAGACACAATCGTAGGAACCTGCCTAGAAAGACAGAGAACCGAAGAAAAGACGAAGAGTGCAAAATCTTTGCTCAGTTATAATATTAATGAGACATAGGCCTACGTTCGCAAGATCCATTTTCAGTCAGTCCATAGCCAAGATCACATCGATCACACTTTGCAGCGCCAGTCGCATTACATCCGGCTGCACAATTTGGTGAACAATCTGGAATATGTAAAATTTTAATATTCTCAAATGTATTCTTTGAAGACGTTCTGTAACTAGCGTTGCACTAAAATTCAATCTTTAGCTGCTTACGTCATGCTACATTAATGGGTATACGTCATAGGATAAAATATAACTTATGACTAGAAATATGCCTACGTCACAGTAACTGTTAGGCTACAAGAAGCTATCTGGAATGGCCTCCCTGCGGCTCTCCGTTCGCTTCCCCGTGACTCTGCTGGCTCTTTCTACCGTCTTCTCCAGACCTTTCTCTTTGACCAGGCATGGGTTGGGAGCGCCTCTGAGTAGAGATATTGAAGGGGGCGCTATATAAATTCATGTGATTGATTGAAGAAGTAGTTTTTTTTTACTTATGAAAGGCAATGCATATCAATACAGAAGTCTGACAATAACTGTCACAACTTTCAAACGAGAAGCTTTATGTGAACCCGTAGCCAGAAACATTTATCCCATTTAGCCTAGGCCTACTGCAGGAATAGGCGAAAGTATAGAGTGGTATTTTGCGTGTAGTTCAACGATATGCTGAACATTCCAAATATGTAGTATGAAATCTGTCATATGAAATCGGTCATATGAAATCTGATAATGACTGTAGAGATGAAGATGTAAAGGTAATTTTTGACGATGTAGATATGAGCTTTGTTATGGCTGAAAAGCAATTAAATTTGAACGTAGGATTATCAATTAAAAAATATTTTAATCTCAAGGGGAGGAAGCACTTTAAGATAACCTTATTGCTCGACGTCTTTTTAAGACGCCTTAACAAAATTCACGATGTCTCTCCACTGTTTAGTTATTACAGAGTGATCCAATATGCACAATAGCACAAAATTTAACATCACAATAGTCTGCCTATTTAGCAATCAGCACTGCTACAGAAAGACAAAACCAAACCAAAATTCATTTATACATACTGTCGCATGAGCCATTTGCTAAAAGTCCATATCCAAGGTCACATCGGTCACATTTATAAGCGCCGGTCAAATTGCATCCGGCTGAACAATTTGGCGAACATTCTGAAATGTATAACCATTGGCTGTAGCCTATACTTGCAGTATCGGGGACCGACGCATATGCAATATATTTGGAAAGTATCTAATGACGACATTAACCTTAGCACTAATCCTAACCGACCTTCACGCCCGACCCTAACCGATCCTAACGACGCCTAACCTGACCCTAACCGGCACTCACGGCTCCCGATATCGCAATTACGCCTTACATTGTGTTACAGATTAATATTCTGAAGACATTTTAGAATGCATGCATTCGTGATTTCAACAGTTGCCACGCAACGAGTTATATCATAATCACATAATGCTTACGTCATAAACAAATGTAAATATAGTAAATAACGTTTTCGTAAAAACCCAGTAGTTATGTGGAAGGCAACAAGCCAAGGGTAATTCACGTAAATATTAACCCTCAGGCTACCAAGCTTTTTTGTAACACTGACTACCAAGGGGTGGTGGTTACCACCCCCCCTGGATTTTGGGTTTGGTTTGAGATATCATAACTTGTAATACACCATTCGATTCAGCATTCATTTCTGCACAAAATGGTATATTTAGGTTTAGAAAATATGAAGGCACCTCGAAATTATGAATTTTTTACCATGGGTACCCGTCGATTCCACAAAATGTATGCTTTCGCATAGGGAATATATTAGATTCTGTGTGTTTTATACATGATTTATATATAAAAAGTAGTTTACATATAATAAAGTCCAATATACAAATATAAAAACTAGTAATAATTCTGTTTTATGTTAAATCAAAACAAAAAAACATGTTTTAGCTGCTGAAAAACGTTTACGCACACATATCGGTTCGCGTTGCAAAAAAACCCAACATTTTTATACATTTTAATTTATTTTGAGCACTTCCGGTCATCAAATTTTAAATTATTTAGTATTAAAAAATAGCCCTAAATGCCCTCTACAGAATGGCATAATTTATTTATATTAAAAAATAAATTATGGATAAGTTATAATAGAAAAAACATGACATTTTTATGAAAATAAAACACCTTTATATATATTTTAATTTATTTTGAGCACTTCCGGTTGTGAAAAGACAACTCAGTGAGCATGGAAATGTAGCCCTACATTCCCTCTATAGAATGGTATAATTTGTGTCTCTTAATATTAAGGGGCGGAAAAGTTACAGACGATATTCTAGGGGGGGGGTGGTATCCACCCCTCTGGTACCTTGGGTATATCGGGTGTAACTTTTGAACGGTAGGGGGCATCATAAAAAGTTTTAGCTCAAAATGTGTCCCAATGAACCCTCTACAGCTACCAATTTTTTCAAAATTTTATTCCAGACGGAACGAGAAAAATTTGCGAAAAACCTAGGGGGGGTGGCAACCACCCCCCTTGGTAGCCCGAGGGTTAAACCTGTAGGATCTGTTTCAGCAGCACGAGTCATAAGTCATACTGTTGCATAGACCTACATGTGTCATTCGATAAAGTCCATTGGGTTATCGAAATCCAAAGATTGAACACGCAGATGCCATTTTAGAATATTTCGAAATTCGCGACGTCAACCTTGTAGCGATTTCGATCATGACGTAAACAATAATGCTTACGTCATAAACAAAATAGGGTAAATTACTTTAAGGTTAAATAAGTGGAGACCTGCACATCAAATAAATAAATAAATAATAAGTAAGTAAGTAAGTAAGAATAGTCTTTTTACTTCATCTGCAAACGCACAAAGGACATCGAGAAAGAATGCAATATAACATATTAGAAGAAATAATACAGCATAGTAACATACACGGAAAGTGATGCAAATATATTATAGTTGAATTTACGGCTAAAACAAGTGCACACGCTTATGTCAAACTACACAAATTATTCAATGACACATAGCCTACTGTCGCACGAGTCATTTGCATTCCTCATGAAGTAGGCCTACAGATGCTTACAGCATAAATGAAATAAAATATACTAAATTACGTTACAGTTGAAGCCATAATGAAAATAACATAGACCAAGTAAGTAAATGAAATGAAATATCGTAAATTTCTTCACCTTAAAACATTTACTTGCGGTAGACCAACGAACCTAAGGACATGCACGCAAATGTTAAACTATAGCAGAGGTAATTCCACTCTGTTTCTTAGGAACTTAAAAACTGTTTTATTTAGCCGTGGTTGGGCCGGGAGCGCTTCTGAGTAGCCTACCTTGAAGTGGCGCTATATAAATTTCTGAAATAAAATAAATAGATAAATAAAAAGCCTACGAATTAATTACTAATATATTGTTAGCACGTACTGTCGCACGATCCATTGACTAGAAGTCCATATCCGAGATCACATCGGTCACATTTATAAGCGCCTGTTAAATTGCACCCGCCTGAACAGTTCGGTGAGCATTCTGAAATAGAACATAATATTAATAAGCCTGTCACAATTTTTATTTCTCGCATTTACTATAGCGCCCTTCAAGCTAGCTACTCGAAGGCGCTCCCGACTACGGCGCAGACATTGCATCGGAGTTTCACGCCGAAGCGCACGAGCAATGCCAATAGGCTACCTAAGTAAAAGTGAGAAGAAACAGCACCAGGTTTTGCAAATATGTAAATAAGGGAAAACATGTCTTAACTAGTTAAAAAAACATCCTAGGAAAATGTATTGAGGTGATCTCGTGTGTGCCCAAATCATCCACTTAACAAAGAACGAAAAATGACTTCTTTATATTATTAAGAAGGCATTATAATGAGAAAGAGTTTGTTTGTTTGTATCATTGTATGTGCACTTGCTATAGCGCCCCTTCAAGCACTACACTCAGAGGCGCTCCCGACTGCAGAGCGGACACTGCATCGGAGTTTCACGCCGAAGCGCTGAGCAATTGCGAGTGAAGGACTTGCCCAAGGTCCCTACGCGGCGACTTGATGTGGATTCGAGCCTCGAACCTTCCGGCTTCAAGGTAACGACGCCACCACTACACCACCGCGCCCCACATTGAATAAGCCAGATTTGGAATGATATAGGGCTTACCTGCGCATGAACCGTTTGCCAATAATCCAAATCCAAGATCACACCGATCACACTTAGAAGAGCCTGTGATGCTACAACCGCCTGCACAGTTCGCTGCACATGCTAGAAAAATCATACACAAGAGCACTGCTGCAGTGAATTCTTTATGACGTTAGTCTACTGCTAAGAAAACCATACACAGGCCAGGGGCGGCGCCAGGATTTCAGTTTTGGGAGGCTGAATCCTCGCGGAGGAAATTTTACATTCCCATCCGCCAAAATTTCTGACGACCTTTTAGTTAGTCATCCGGTCGAAAATCGTGGAAATATTTCAGTTTTGCATGTAAAAAACCCGGATGATCGTTTTCTAGGGGGTCTTAGCTTCCTGGGTTGCCTTTTATAGGGGGTCTTAGCCCACTAGCCCCCTAGCGCCGCCACTGACACAGGCCTGTTGTGTAGGTTAAAAACACGAATATAGTTTTTGTGTCATTTTGAAGCTTTAGGCAGGACCATTGAGATGATATATCAATTTGTATAATTATGTTGCAAAATCTTTTTCATACCAGTGCTAGATATTGGAATGAATTGCCACATTGGTTTTGGGGTCTGGAGCCACGTTTTAATGCGCTTCTTATACCTAATCTTATCAGTAACAATCTATTGAAATTGCGCCAGTGTTAAACTCTTTAAAACATTAAGCCCATTACTGTTGGAGAACTCGTGGCAAACATTATTTGAAAGTCTTGTACAACAAGGGCGGATACAGGAATTTTCAAATGGGGGGGGTGCAAAAATTTTCGGTTTTGGGCAGGGAAAAGAGAAAAAATTTCGTCTTGGTCGCGGAAAAATATGATGACATTTTAGACCTTTTTAGTCTCCAATTCCCGAGAAAAATATACCATTTTATCCGCCCAAAAAGTTGATGACTTTTTTTAGTCGTACGGGCCTCGTGTACGGACTTCGTGGGTGTGGGTAGGGCCTACGGAATTCCTCATGGGGGAGGGGCCACGTCAACTTTCCGAGCCAGAATAGCTGGTCAAAAATAAAGATTTTTCTAAATGGGGGTGCCATGGCCGGATTGCCCCAACTCTGGATCCGCTCCTGTTTCGGCAAAGACTTCTCAATTTACTCAATTAAAAAAGATGGATCAAAAGGTATCAAACATACGAGCACACGTCTTGTTGGCGGTAACTCCATAACCCAATTGGCAGACATCACATTTGTAGGCGAGACTCGTGGAACAAGATTTGCAGTTGTCGGCACAGGCTGAAACCAAGTACGACAATTATTATAATGTAATTAAATGAGAATTTATATAGCGCTATAAATGAAACTCGTAAACAATGCTACTGACACAGCAGCCCAAATCTATCATTGCAGATTTCAATTTCTCGTTTTAACAATTGAAAATACAACTGCATTTTATTGTATTGAAGATTATCAGAAATACAATATATTAAAAATTAATTTTTGAAGCAAGTCACCAGGTTAAAAACTTGACCAATTATTCGTCGAATAGCTGGTCACTAGGGCATATTGGATTTAAGATCATGTGTAATCTATTAAAACATTTAATTTTTGATTGGCTCTATAGATGAGGTAGGATATAAAATTATGTTTAATTAGGCCTATGCCATGTCTGTACACCAAAATGTGGATAGCAATAGCCAATTATAGAATATTCTGATCTTATCTCATCTTTTTATCTTCTCTTAGCTCATCTGATCTTATAAATTTCGCGGGGAATGTAATAAAATGAAAGATATTGGAAGATTGGAAAAGGGAATGGATAGGAAGGGAATGAACTGGAAGAGATAGGAAAATAAAGTTTTTAAAACGTGGTGTTACTTACGGCCACAGGACATCTCAGGCGTCCAGTAGTACCCGTTATCACATCTGTCGCAAGTACCAGCCCCGTAATTAAAACACGTGTTCTTGACCGTACAATGTGTTGAACAGGCTGAAATTTAAAATCAAAACATCAAGAACCACGTCTTATAATGCAGTAACCTTGGATCTATGCAACACATTAAAGAGCAGAATCTTGTGGCTGTTTACAAAACAGGCGCTATATAAAAGAACACGTGCCTGTGTATGACATTGAAAATCGGCTTCTTCGTACAGTATTCCGACTCGACTCACACGTCCTGATTAACATTTTCCCACCGAGATTCCACAGGCCTTATAATCTTCTTCCTCACAGTTTTGAACTACCGACTAAGGACGAAAGGAATTACATTTCTAGAGTACTTACAGATATATACTCTGGTCTCCGACCGTCAGGAATGAAGATGGACAGCATCATCATCATCATTACAGATACTCGACCATCGCCCCTCTTTCTGACTTCCACCCATTTGATTGAATTATGATGATTTTCTGTATTACTTCTTACTAGCTGGGGTACCCGGCGTTTCCCGGGAAATTTAGGATTAAACCCGCTCAGGCCGCAACCCCCACCACACCCACCAAACACCACCACACTCCGACCTCCACCGGTACGTCACTTGAGAAATTTGGGTTTCGGGAAAAGGAGGAAGGTCTGCTCCTTCCCTTCCTTTGTTTTCTCCTCCCACCTAGGGCTTAAAGTGTGACTGGACGGTCATGGATGGCGTTCATGCACTTATTTTAAAATCTGAATGCCGTCCAGCTACTTATTGGCCAGCAATGACTGGAAAGGTAAGGGGCGTCCAGACACTTCTTTTGGAAAGATAAGGGGCGTCCAGGCACTTATTTTCCCCACACTTTAAGCGCTGCTCCCACCTCCACCCCCCCCTCAAGCTGTACAAGACGAAACTCCAATAGACTTGACCAGATGCGAAAATCTGTGTTGAAACTCACGTCCACAAGTTCTGTTTCCTGGGAATGTTCCGAATCCGTTGAAACAAGAGTCGCAGAAGGTGACGTTCGTCAGGCACGATCGGCAGTTGGTAATACATGCTAAAGGTATGAGTATTAATCAATTAATTAATTAATTAATCAATCAATCAATTCGTTCATCAATTATTCAATTATTTAATTCATCAATTAATTAATTCATCAATCACTTACTTACTTACTTACTTAATTTCTATATTTTTTTAATTTAGGAACCCTTCAAGATTATTCTACTCAGGAGCACTCCCTACTCAACTTCGGCTAAATAGAAAAATCTTAGAAAATCTATATAGTTTATCGCACTTTAAGCATCCCTTGGTATTTCTTTCTGTCAAAAAGTGGCTTAAAACTCACTATTTCTCCGTGGTTTTCAAGCACCTGGACATCTAACTACTTTTTCCCTTGGCGACTGACTGACTGACTATCAGCACCTCAGACTGATCTTGCGATATAGACATAACCTTGCGCATGGTGAGAATTACTGGGGAGTCGAGGGTTCTTAGGACCTCAAAGCAAACTCTTCAAGGTGGAGAAGAGGTGGAAGAGGATGGAACAGGAAGGATGACCGGAGTGGAGGTGAAGAGGAGATGGAGGAGGAAGAGGAAAGGAAGATGAGGTGGGCGAACAGAGAACGTGGAGGAAACCAGGCAAGGCTGCTGAGGAGGAAGATGAAACAGATCGTAATGAGGAGATGGAAAAGAGATGGAAAAGAGATGGAAAAGAGATGGAAAAGAGATGGAAAAAGAGATGAAAAATATATGGAAAAGATAACGAATAATGAGCAGGAAGCAGGGTGAGAATTGCCGGTGATCGTGGGGCTAAACCCCTAGTATTTCTAAGGACCCCGTAGAAAAGTTCTCATTGCACACTTCAACTCAACATAAATCAACGTCTACCACTCCCCCGGTTATCTTTCTACAATTCTGATACTGACCTTGCGAGAGTTACAAATTTATGTAGCATATAATAGCGACAAAGGTTATATGGTAGCCTCTTTACAAAACCTGAACTGAATAGTAACCACAGCGTTCTATTTATTGGACCGGAAGTGTACACACTATTACAAAGCAACATGTCTTCACACTAAGAACAATCTGCTGCTCACAAAAGGTAAGCCAGATGGCACTGCAATAGGGTCACAAAATAGTTATATATACACCTATATTTTGCTTGTTTGTTTGTATGCGCACTTGTTATAACGCCCCTCAAGGTTCTACTCAGAGGCGCTCCCGACTACAGCTCGGAAACTGCATCGGAGTTTCACGCCGAGGCTCTGAGCAATTGCGAGTGAAAGACTGGGTCCCTACGCGGCGACTTGAGGTGGATTAGAACCTGCAACCATCCGGCTGCAAGGCGACGAACATACCCACTGCACCACCGCGCCCCACAATGTATATGAAATACATTGCCTTGTGACCGATAGTTACATGTAACAGGGCTATTTACATGACATGTAGATGCCTTCATATTAAAAGTATCTTAATACATATGCATGAAATAATTAGCATCGTATACATAGTAGTCCCTGTATGAAGCATCAACCCTAATTGAGAAAATAAGAGGAAGTGCTAGATATGCAGCAATGGGTTAGAACTCAGTTATTCATTCACTTTTTATCGTTATAGTCTAGACCTTTGTTCAGCAGAAAAAGAATTATTGTTGGCTGAGGAATAAAACTTACGTATGCAGTCTGCACCATTTTCCAAACGATATCCTGGTCTGCAAGCGTCACATTTACCAGCTCCGTTCTTATCACAAACGCCGGAGCAACCAACCGCTTGCGAACAATCTATGGAGACATAAAATAGTGTCGCGAATTGTAAGCTGTAAAAGCGAAATGTTTGAAGACATAATTGACATGATTAATTCGCTGGACAACGCGTTGGCATTTGAAATGCAATTTTATAGGAAGATACTGCATTTCAATTGTAATGTTACTCTAATGTTAGTCTTTCTGTGTGTTTTTCTTTCTCGTTCATTTGATGTCAGTTATTGCTATTTCGCGGTGATTTTTTAACTATAGTACTGTTGTCGTTGCCTGGGTTTGACCTCCGTCAGTGTTGGTGGCCCTCTTCCGTATTTGGAATCAACAAAATTAACATGGTAATGGGATAATGATTCGAATAAAACATCGTCGGCATTATGTCTCTTCAGAAATAAACTTGAGATTTTTGCTCAAGGTATTTTGCCAGCAGAATGTCAAGTAACGCGTGTTTGTAGGAGATTTTTGTTTTGGGACGCATTATAAGAAAACAGCAATCATAACTAAGTGCGCCTAATTGATCCTGAGATGTGTGTAGCTTACAGCAAAAATAATCAGTAGAAAGTTCACATGGGTGAATTCTATGATAAAGACCTGTCGTGTGACTCGTGTCAATAAAGTAACTATTCACTAAACTACAGTAAAAAAACTACTTTAACTTCTCTTTTAGAAGTGGAGCGAAATTTATATTTTTTTTATATCACCAGACTGCAGGGAATTCCATGGGCGAAGTCCCGGAGCCTGGGGTTGTCCGCTCTGTTTGACCTCAATCAATGAAATCCCAAAGAGCGGCAACCAGGGTGAGAATTGCCGGGGTTGGGGTTCCAACCCCCAGTTTTTGTTTAGAGACCCACAGTAAGGTATGTTTTCACACCCCAATTCCAAGTGCATCATAGTCCAACCCCAACCCCCAGTTATTTTTGCACAATTCTCACACTGCGGACTACCCCAAGTCATGGGGCATCGCTCACGGAATTCTCCGTCTTTGATTATCCCAAGGACATTTGCTCTTGTAGTCTTCATTGGTTGAAAGATCTTGCTAGTACATTAGGTTCAACAAAGATTTGAAGACATAACATTGATAAGTGTGCGAACATTAGAGTGCACGTTGTGTGCGTGTGTAGATGAGTGATTGCGTGATTGCGTGACTATATAGAAACTCACTGCCGCAGTCTACTGTGTTGTATATGGGTCCTGTACCAGCTTCGCAAAGCGTGCAGTTCGCTCCGTGTGTACACTGAATACAGTTGGCTCCACAGGCTGAAAAATACGAGCAGACGAAGTTATGCTGAGAGCGAATAAGCAAGTAGCCTAAGCGCTCGTGAAAATTCAAGCGCTTTCAGAATATAGCTTAAGAGCTATTTATGGCGCTTGAGAAATTTCAAGCGAACGGTGGTAAAAAATGACTAACAGATTTTCTATTACTAACATAATATTATTAGGGTATATAAAAAAACAGGCAATAAAACGAGGTGACGCAATGCTAGACAATTATAGGCTAAATATCACGGGTTTTTTGTTCAGCAAAACTTATCAATAATAAACAATAAATACATGGCGCTAATGGCAGCCTAAATAAACAATTTGAATTTGAATAAACAATTTGAATCAATAGGAAGAAACGAGATTATGAGGAGATAGGCTAAGGCCTAATGGAGTAACAGGCCTGAAATTTATTTTTACAATTCAGGAAGTAGGACTATTCGAATGACTTAAGAATAGCCTCAGAGTATTTTTTACTTTCCATTAGACTGTTTTGTCGGTCTCGATGCACCAGGTTGCGGATTCCCAAGCTGCATGCTTTTGCACAATAGATCAATAATATTATAGATCTGCATTCTCCAATTCTATTTAGTTTTCTTCCTCCATCAGTTCGCTCTGCCATCCTCTCCGGAAGCCTTTTCTTATATTCCTCTCGCCTCAAATCCTCCCTATTTTCTGGCTGGGTTCGCACGCACTGCCATGGAAGCGTCCCTGAAAGTTTCTTGCTGAGAGAAACGCTTTACAATAAGCTTACAACACATTATTATAAAAAAGTTTTTTAAGCGCTGTGTACAGAATAGAAAGAAAGCTGCTTACTTTCGCATGTTCCTTGGTTTAGTGTAAAGTAGTCCTGACATGACGAACAGGTCAAGTTGTCGAAGCACGTACCACATATAAACGGACAACCACCAGGTCCTGACATAATTAGTAATAATATACACAAAAATGTCATATACATATAGCCTATATATAGCTTTAATCGGATTCTTGCTTTGCTTTATATGTATACCTAATTTTATGCATAAGTGAGAACTTAGCCTTATATTCTGTATTTGACCAGCGCACAGTCTTACAATGTAGGCTATGCGCTTACAATTTGAAAAGAAACAAGCAGATCATAATTATATACAATCACAAGCAGATACAACTACAGAATGCTCATCGACTAACAAAACTACTTTTAAGCAATTTATATTGAGGATTAAATACAGTATTTGGAACAATAGATAGCATTTAATCCTTTAATGCTGCATACATGCGCAATTGTTCTAAATACCGTATTTCATGGTGAGAATTACATGGGTGAGTTGAGGGTTCAATCTCCCAAGTCTTTCTTAAGGCGCAACAGTAAAGTCTTCTTTTTACACCCAACTCCACGGGGATCTTATTTTGACCCCAGTTATTTTGCTACAATTCTCATCAAGTTTGATTAATATATTATTTATTATTTTATTAATATGGTATTTATTATTTTATTATTATAATTATTATTTAATATGTTATTATTATATTATTTATTATTTTATTATTGCATTATTCAATATTCTATTACTATATTATTTAATATTTTATTATTATATTATTTATTCTTTTATTATTATATTATTTATTATTTTATTATTATACTGCTCAAATTTACTGCTTGCCAATTATTGTCCTCTCTTGCAAAGCAAGCAATGACGAGAAGGAAGGAATGACCAAAAGTAACAAGTCTTTATTTGCATCTGAGAAGCGCAAGTGTATTGCATTGTAAGGTTATACAATGATCACAGGCATTCTTTAATGATAGACTAAACGTCGATTAGCAAAACTGCACGTAAACAATTTAAATTTATCAAAAGTTATCATGAATGGTAAAGAAAGCAAGTTCGCATATCATAGCCTACACCTATAGATAGTATGCACTCATTCACACTGGCCTGGTCGTCCATTGAGCAAAGATTCTCTGTCAGTATCTGTCTCAATGTTTGCAAGGTAGCCTAAAGCTAATTTTTGGCTAGCCAACAGATTTCTGTTTTAGGCTAACGCCTTACGCAACTAGATTTAATACTTCACTAGTAGCCTATAATAGATCTACGGTAACAGTGAACTTTGACCTGTAGGCATTGCAATTTACGACAATTTTAAAGCAACTGTTAGTAAAGCTTTTCTTACTTTGAGCGGATGTTTGAAGAACGACACCTGTGCAAAACAGAAAAGAGAATCGTTAACTTAGGTCTAATTGTAAAAAAAGAACATTCGCAAACTCTCATAAATCAAAGTCACATAATGTGTTTCTTCAAGTATCAGAGTAGCCTATGCTTCGGTAATAAAGTCATCCTTTATGTTATATTATTAACATGTATATTAATATTTATATTTGCATTTATATTACATTTAATAAACTTATTGATTTAAACCAATTTCTGTCCCAGCAGACTTGCATAACAAACAAATATGTCTACTATGTCTGCGAACCAATAATTTCTGTAAATAAATAGCAGCAATATTTAAAATGATAATGAATTGATAACAATGACAACTACAATAACAGCAATGATTTCAATAATAACAGCAATAATGATAATAATTTGATATACATAATAAAATAATAATATTTGTATCTTAGAAAATGTTATACATAAACACTCCTAACCATAAACACTGCTCCCTGAGGAATCATGACTTTGTAAACCGCGGGAATAAAACATCTCAAAAGTCAATTCACGCATTTAGAGGCCACAGTAATTGAGGACAGTTATCAGACAACAAGCCCACATCTCCATTAGTAGCTGCTCTCCTATAGCCATAGCTCTAAGAGTGCGATCCACCCAACGCCTACATGCTCTATCGGTTAACGTTCGAACCTATTCAGCCCTGGCTGCTATAAAACTATTGTCGTGCTGGGAAACACCCTGACTGACTATTTAGTATTCATCTTGAAGCGCCATTGTTCAAAAATTGTAGCTTCACTACACATCGTGCAATCAGCTGACACTTCACTTGGCCTGATACAATGGCGTCAGCGAGCGTTGTTATTAGGGTAACGCATGACTGAATCCTTCAGGCATTGGCAGAGAATGGCAGGGGCGTGCTGTAGCGATGTACTGCCTATCCCATTGAACCAATTTAATGACATTTATCATTACCGTGTCAACGCATAACGACTGCTATTAATTTTAAGAACTAAGCTTTCGTGGGTGAGTAGATGAGTCCGTGGGAAATTTTACTGTCCGTCGGTCATTATAAGCTTCGAAATGTTACAACCCTTAACGGTTTGGTTGATAATGCAAGAGGACGCAAAACATTATTATTATTGTTATTGCCATTATTTTTATTGTCATTATTATTATATCCTATTTTTGGCATCATCATGATCATTATTCTCATTCCAACTGCTTTTTTTGGTTATTGTTATTATTATTGAAATTATTATTATACTAATAATTATTATTACTGTAATTATAATTATTATTATTATTATTGTAATTATTATAATTATTATTGTTATTGTTATTGTTATTATTATTATTATTATTATTATTATTATTATTATTATTATTATTATTATTATTATTATTATTATTATTATTATTATTATTATTATTATTATTATTATTATTATTATTAGGCTACTGTTACTATAATTATTATAATTATACCAAAGAGCCGTTTATCCTATAAGACACTAATAAACTTGGTAACATGCTCGGTTATCATAGTCATTATCGGCATCATAATCATTACCAGCATTATCATTATCATTATTGCTAATACCATTTCTATTGCTATTCTTGTACCAATTATTTTTATTGTACTGATTAATCTCTTCATAAAGCAAGAGCACTCATATGCAGACGAGTCAAATTGACCGTGCGCTGAAAATACTGCATCTGCAAGTCGCCACTCAGTCCTAGAGTTTGCTCCGCTACTGGTTACACTCTGACAGTGCCAGGCTCATGCCTAAATAGAGGAGGAGGGTGTCGCTAATGATCTATGCTATCATACAGTGCCGTTGAGCTGAAACTGCTAGGCCTCTCTGTCTCTCGAACCTTCGTGATTCTCATTAAGTAAACGTCATCAAAGCGTTGCTATTGACAACGTACTGTGACGTCATAAGAAGCTACGACTAATTTACTCACCGGTGAATATTATAAAGTCAAAATCTCGCTTCCTGTCTTACAGTTACACACTTCAACTACAAATTCTGCAAAAGTTCGAGTATAACGACAGAAACAAAGTCGATATTTCAGATCCTGACATCGATTCAAAAATAATGGCGTGCAAAGCGAGTTCCGACGAGCCTGCGCTACTTTAGAAAGCTTAAAAGGAGCTGTGATCTGTGAAAGAGAAACAATTGTCGGCCAAACTGCTGTCTGACGTCACAATGATTTCTTTCTAACAATGACGTTTGATAAATTTTAATGACGTAATTACGATAAATTTTAATGGTCGTAGTCTTTCTTTATAATTCCTATTTCGCATCTTCGTCTTCGTCTTCGACTTCTTCTTAATTTTCGTCTTGTTACCAGCGTTCTAATTCTCAGCGTCATTGCTAATATCATCATCATCATTATTAATATTAATATTATTATTGCATCAAATAGCACTACTACTATCAATGATGATTAGTAAAGATAATTAAAAATTATCATAGCTATGATAATGATAAATAATTGTCGTAATTTTATTTATCAATAATTATTGTTAATAATTTATTATGTAGTAGTAGTAGGCCTTGTAGTAGTAGTGGTAGTAGTAGTAGGCCTAGTAGAAGTAGTAGTAGTAGCATCATCGTCAGCAACAGTAGTGGTAGCAGTAGTATTGTTAGCTGTAGTAGCAGTCGAAGCAGTCGTAGCAGCAACACTATTAGTATTATCATCACAACCACCCCTACCATCATCATTATTACTCGTCATCATCGTGTCCAACATCATCTGTCGTGGTCTTCCTCTTGTTCTGATAATTCTTAGAACTATATGCCTACCCTAATGTCAACCAACAGAAACACACTTGTATAACTTTTTGCCGACGCAGTAATATTATAAGCTTTATATAATCTTTTAAGCCGGTTTCTATATTAATATCCTCCAGTTAGTCTACAGTATTAAGCCTGGCATGGGTGTGATGCCATCAATTTCTTTGTAACGGATACACGGCCTAAGCATGAACAACATCAGATAAAAACAATTTTCATTAGAGGCGACACAATACAATACGGCCTGCACAGGTTTTGGATGGTGCCACATGCAACGAAGACCTTTATAAGTAAAATATCAATTGCAATTTTTTTTATTATAGATGGAACTTTACTTTGAGATGGGTCTTCTCGCAACCTGATTGGGGTTTACTTTAGGTGGGGTCTTATTGGGTGATAACGATTTTACCATTGATGATGCCAATAATGAATAGAAACTTTTAATGAAATCCTTACTTTTGCGAACCTCAGTGTGGATGCTATCGCAGGGTTATGCTTGCCGTGGCAAAATGTCTTGCCATGTTGCACTGGCGTCGCCACTATAGACAGGGCCGGATTAAGGTAGCCTATGTTCATTATGTTCGGTTGAACAGGGGCCTCACATTTTAGGGGCCCCATACATGCGGAGAAAAGTTTTGAGGAAAAATTGGTATATTCTGAGGAAATTTCGACTTTAAAAAGTTCGTCAGATTTTTCGGGGCGAAGATCCCCAAAACATTTTCCGAACAGTGCCCCCACATGTTGATATTAGTTTCTCCTCTGGATATCCAATACAAGTCATATTGAAAGCCATGAACGATCAATAAGAATATCAAGACTAACTTACGAAGAAATTAACTTCGTTCTATTTACCTGTGCAGCTTATGAAAACCAGGATCAAATATCCACGTGTAGGTATAATATTCCCGAAAGTAACGTCATCTTTCCTTATTATAATCATCGTCAGCTGTCGATATATTATATCTATCCAGTGTTGAGCTTCCAAACGATTTCGATCTTGTCGCGATTCAAAGTAATGAACTTCTAAAGTGGAAATGATTATAAATTGTCGTAATGCAGCGTGTTGGTACGAATGTAGTCTATATCGGATATCGTAATGAAAATTGTTGCAGTTACAGTTCACAGCCGACACCAATAAAATCCGTAAAATCAATGATGCATTGCATTTAGATCGCGGTCCACCTATGTTCAGCACAACTCTTGTCTGTTGGACGACACCCAAGCTAGGGAGCGGCTGGCCACAAAGACTGAATTCGTCTGTGTGAACGTGATTCACAGTTTTTGAGATCGTGAGCTCGGGCACGGCTCGGAGGACAATAGAGCCACCAACCATGCAGACAGTGACAGACTTTATCGTGGCATGAGAGAGAGAGATAGGCTCATCAATGGACGGATCGGCAACATTGCGTAAACATTCGGAGGTAGGCCTATTATCTTCGTATTTAGGAGGATTTGAAAGCACGCTTTCAATAGAGATCAAAATGATATCACGCGATTCTATAAGCGCTCAAATAAACTAGGTCGCAGGATGATTACCGTACACTTGCTTAAGGAAACGTATACATAGTGAGTGCCTATTGTCACTATACGTGTAATTGGCCTATTGCCGTACACTTGCTTAAGGGAACGTATACATAGTGAGGGCCTATTGTCACTATTGGCCTATTGCCGTACACTTGCTTAAGGAAACGTATACATAGTGAGTGCCTATTGTCACTATACGTGTAATTGGCCTATTGCCGTACACTTGCTTAAGGGAACGTATACATAGTGAGGGCCTATTGTCACTATTGGCCTATTGCCGTACACTTGTGTAAGGAAACGTAGTGATGGCCTATAATTGTCTATTTTAGAGGAATCCAAGTTCATCAGTCATAGTGTGGTTACCGCGCTTCACTGACTTTGGTCAGGATTTGTTTCGAATAGGCCTACCCTCTATAGGGCAGAAATCTGTCTACATGTGTCGGTTCTACCAAGCGAATTTGGTTGTAATGGTTACGTCGTGCGTGTGACTGAAGTTGCGAGATCTGCAGACTTGCATGCCATACACTTTGAGCAATTAATGCGAGCACAACTCCGCCACTGGTTGCACTCTGCCAGTGCCAGTCCCAAGCCTGGATAAAGGAGGAAGGCGTCGCTATTGGTCTTTGTTACCAAACAGCAACTACTACTACTACTACTACTACTACTAATGCGCGCACACACAGCAAAAAATAATAGCTAGTCTCGTAGAAATTTATTGTCGTTTATTGTCGTTTGTTCTCATCAGGCCTACGTTTGTTGTTAGCCTACGGTACTTTCAACAACCAACTGCTGATCTCCCAAACATCTTATAGGGGTTCCCTTTCACTTCTTAGGTCTCTGAATTTTCTTTCCATTCAGCAATAGTCTAGTCATTATCTCTGAGTTTATAATAATTATTATGCACCACATTTATCAATGATCAGTTTCTCTTATCGAATTTGTTGCTTTCAATTGTTTAGAAGTTATCTATTGCACGATTATAGGGGATGGGTAGTTACTAAATGAAATGAAGAACAACGATATAACATAGACTAATCTTCGAGTCCGACTCCAAGACAGTGGGCGACCAAAACCGAGATGGTGATACAAGTTTCAGGACAGTTTAATACTGAGGCTTCTCGCGGCGACAACAGATACAATAGTCACAACACAGATATCAAATATTATGTGGGGCGTAAATAGCGTATAGTGTGATATATCATCATCATCGTCATCATCGTCATCATCGTCATCGTCATCATCGTCATCATCATCATCGTCATCATCATCATCATCATCATCATCATCGTCATCACCTTCGTCATCGTCATCGTCATCGTCATCGTCGTCGTCGTCATCATCATCATCACCATCACCATCACCATCACCATCACCATCATCATCATCATAAATGTTCAACCAGTAACAACAATAACGCAATAAAAATGGTGATATTCTTTACTAATCAATCCACACGGGCAGTAATGAACGGAATCAACGGATCATAACAAGTTACTACAGGAATCCAATTCAACTGTAGACCAATGCAACAGCCGTGCAAGGCTCTCGTCACGCCCTACCCTTCATGTTACTAACGCCACCTAGTGACTGAGTGGATCGCTTACCACTACTCGTCCTACGTTCCACTCAGCCTATCATTCGCTAGATGACGCTAGTAACGTGGCGATCCAGCTCCTTCTTGATAATCTGCTCTTCATGTTAGCAATGTTCCATTAAGGTGAGGCTACTCCGCATTGGAAGGTTGGTGACGAAGCTGCGAGAAAATGATGAGAAGAAGCAATGTCCAGTTCGTCATGTTCTTTGGTGAGTTGTTGATTACAGCTGAAAGATTAAAAAAAGTCAATACAAGGTAAGCTAATGTAAAATAGAATATTCTTTAATCAGGGCTTTTTTAACGTGCAGTCGTACACAAAATGTGCAGTTCTAAATGGATTTATGCAGTTGTAGAAGCACTTCTGTACAGTTAAAACTAGCAAAAAGGTCGTTGTCCTCCGATTGGAAGTAATTTATCATGGAGATGGGAAAGTAAAGTAGGGTAGGAGTTGAGCAGTTATAAAAATTCCTTAAAACAGCCCTGTCTTTAATACACCACTGCTATCTGCATTTTGGTGTACATACATAATTACATGTAAAATATAATTAAAATTAAAGTATAATTAAAATTCATCATCTATAGAGCCACTCAAGAATCAAATGTTTTAAAATAGCACAAAGAATCCTAAATCCAATATGAATCTGTTCTTAGTTTGTACTGCACTTGCGGGGGGGGCGGGAGCTAAAGAAAATTACGATAGGCTATGTATGTTTGAGGTAACGTAAGATCCATCCCAGAAAAGGCACAAAAATATTATAGTCAAGTTGATACTTACGGATACAGATATTGGCTGATGTTAATTCATTTCCAACATCGCATCCATCACATTTCCGAGCACCGTTCTTGACACATCCAGTCGTATTACAATAATCGCCACAAACTGAAATAAACACTTTTTTCAATTTAACCTTCATCCTACCAAGTGTGTCCTTACGGAATCCGTTCACGGAAACTACTGGGCTATTATTGTGCTATATTGTGTGGGGCGCGGTGGTGTACCGGTGGCGTCGTTGCCTTGAAGTCGGAAGGTTCGAGGTTCTAATCCACATCAAGTTACCGCGTAGGGACCTTGGGCAAGTCCATCACTCGCAATTGCTCAGCGCTTCGGCGTGAAACTCCGATGCAGTGTCCGTGGTGCAGTCGGGAGCGCCTCTGAGTAGAGAGCTTGAAAGGGCGCTATAACAAGTGCACATACAAACATAATTACGAGTCGGCGATTTTTGATTTTCCTTAAAATCTAGCTATCTTGCGCCATATGCTGCAGGGTGCAGGTAATATATTGGAAATAGTCATTTAGAAATGTTAATATTTTTTCAGTTGGTGTCAAGGATTCAGTGTAAAAAAGTTTACGTTATAATTATTTTTTAGCCAATTTCGGCAACTCTGTAGCTAAGCTTATTTCATAATCTGTTTACTTGGTTGCTTGGAATTCTGATAGTGTCATAGTAGCCTAGAACTTACCCGTCAGATCCAATTATTATAATCACTACTGTGATCGATCATTATCGTCATCATCATCGTCGTCATCATAATCGTCGTCGTGATCGTCGTCGTGATCGTCATCGTCATCATCATCATCATCATCATCGTCATCGTCATCGTCATCGTCATGGTCATGGTCATCGTCATGATCTTTATCATTATCATTATCATCATCATGATCATCGTCATCGTCGTCATCGTCGTCATCATCATCATCATCATCGTCGTCGTCGTCATCGTCATCGTCATGGTCATGGTCATGGTCATGATCTTTATCATTATCATGATCATCGTCATGATCGTTATCATTATCATGACCATCATCATGATCATCATCATCATGATAATCGTCATCATCGTCGTCGTCGTCGTCATCGTCATCGTCGTCGTCATCGTCGTCATCGACGTCATCGTCATCATCATCACAACAAAAAGGAGATTCGTAAAGGTTTAGAAATACCGTCGCACGTTCCATTACTAGTTCTTCCGTAGCCACGATTGCATGCATTGCAAGTATGTGGATCGTAACATCCGAAAGAAATGTTGCAGTTTGGAGAACAATCTACAACGAACAACGATAGCGTTATTTCTTTATCTATTATTGCTCAGAAATGCCATGTTCAGAAAATAAACGTGATATGCTGTAATTTATTATTATGCAAAAAATAAACTGTAATGAGTTGCTGGAAAGGTTCGTTCCTGCCATCTTAATTGTTTTGTGTTTGCCCATTTTGCATCCAAGAGCTACTGCGACAAATGAGGATCAGGGCATTTTTTAACGTGCAGTTGTACACAAAATGTGCAATTCTAAATGGATTTGTGCAGTTGTAGAAGCACTTCTGTGCAGTTAAAGCTAGTTGAAAAAGACTATTTTCCTCCGACTGGCAGTAATTTACCATGGAAGATGGGAAACAAAAGAAGGGGTTGTGCAGTTCTAAAAATTCCTTTAAAACAGCCCTGATGAGGATGTAGGCCTACATGTTTAGGACAACAGCAGCAGCAGCAGCAGCAGCAGCAGCGGCAACAACAACCACAATAATAGCTACAACGAAGTCAACAATAATAACAACAACAATAATTAGGGTAAATATATCAGTAGTGGTGGTACTTGTAGCGGCGGTAGTGGCAGTGGTGGTGGGGTAGTAGTATTAAAACTAACCTTGCGTTTTTCTGGAACATTGACACAGATTCTGTCATTAAACAAAATGGTGTTCAGCTCAGTTCAGTTTCAATTTATTTCTTCGGTAACCACAAGCGAACAATATTATTATACACGTGAAACAAGATTTCAAGTCAAGTCAAGTTTATTGATCCCATCATCAACGTACATAACGTACAAGAAATTATGATCACATAGTATAATAAAATAACATAAGCTTACATGGCTTACCCAGTGGTGCAACGAGAAAATTTGCTAGGAAATTAAGTTATGTGAGCCAGCAGATTTATCAAACAAATAGCAATCATAGCAAAGGATTGGGAACAGCAGGCCCACCAAAATTAAGGAGTAGCATTGAAAAATTGAAGATGACATAGGTTTTCAGAACGATAGACCTGGGTATCGCAAACTTATAGAAAGCACAAGAGTAAAATAACAAACTTAACTAACAATTATGATACATACTATTTACTGGTATAGATGACCAAGACAGACTTACCGAGGACTCTCAACTGAGCTGAGCTCAATCTCGTTCCATGTACGTTGCTCGCTGAACATTGGTACATTCCAGAGTCCAACGTTCGAACATTTATAATCGTTAGAACATTGTCTACCAGTTGGAAACGTTCTTGATCCTCAGGCAACATCAGTGTTTCATTGATAAGTGTCGCGTTGACGTACCAATCATAAATGATGGATGGAACCCCTTTAGCAATGCATAGCCAACTAACTGTGCTGTTCTCTTCAGCGTTCATGTCTTGCAGTGGCTTGGTGAAGTAGGGTTCGGCTGGAATGATACAGACGGTTATTTTTAATGCGCTTTGTACAGCCTAGGAACGTCAACTTATACAGCGAGATACAAAACTGACTTTTTAAACTTTAAAGGAACTAGGAACGTCAATTTATACATCAATTTTGCGAGATAAAAACTGACCTTTTAAACTTTAAAGGGCCTAGGGACGTCAATTTATACATCAATTTTGCGAGATACAAGACCGATTTTTTTAAACTTTAAAGGGCCTATATAGGAACGTCAATTTATACAGAAATTTTGCGAGATACAAAAACGACTTTTTAAACTTTAAAGGGCACAGGAACGTCAATTTATACAGCAATTTTGCGAGATACAAAACTGACTTTTTAAACTTTAAAGGGCCTAGGAACGTCAATTTATACAGCAATTTTGCGAGATACAAAAACGACTTTTTAAACTTTAAAGAGCTTAGGAACGTCAATTTATACAGCAATTTTGCGAGATACGAAACTGACCTTTTAAACTTTAAAGGGCATAGGAACGTCAATTTATACAGCAATTTTTGCGAGATACAAAAACGACTTTTAAAACTTTAAATCTGATAATAGAGACTCGTTCCAATTCACATTGAAACCATATTGGCTTTGGGAAAAGTAAATAATTAATTTTTTAATTTTAAATAAATGATTGATTGTACTAAACGAATCGTAGGCGATCATACAAGACAAGTAGGTCGATAATTATGGCGACTGAGACCAGTGGCGCAGCCAAGGAGGGTTTTGGGGGTTAAACCCCCATTGGCTTAGGGAAAAAGTTTTTTTTAAAGATTATTTACCCACTTAAATAAGGAAAACAAAACAATTGCTTGTAGAAACAATTGTTTTTCATACTTTATTCCCTTTGTTACCTAGACCTTACCTTAGACCTCAGTCCTTCCCGTGTAGCTCTGCACATCGTGCAATGCAGTTTCTCCATTCCACTCTGTTCCTCGCCGCTTTCACAGCATCGTTCCACGTCATCTCCAGACCTTGCAAATCCTCTCGAATGGTCTCCATCCAGTTAGTGTACCAGTTTGCTACTGTATCCCCTTTTTATTTACTGTAATACTGTTGGGTTGGTGTCAGAAAGGGCATCCGGCCAGGCCATAAAAAACCCCAAATCCCCCCATGAAAAATTCCTGGCTACGCCACTGGCTGAGACAAGTTCTAGTTCCTTTGCAGCCTACCTTCGACGGTCAACTGAAGTTCTCCGTAGGTAGACAGGCCATCGTCCTGTCTGCTCACGTAGCACCTGTATTGCCCGGCGTCCGCGAGTTGAATGTTTCGAATCGTCATGACACGGCTGTAATCGGAAAAGTTGGCGTTGCTGGACATCGGCTTTCCATCCGTTCGATTCCACCAGTAGTCCATCTGACTCATTGAGCTGAAGTTCAAAGAGATTATTACTATTACTACAGCCATTGTTATTCCTATTATTATAGTTGTCTAGTGTATTAATTTTCGCAATTGTTTTATTTGTCTGTTATTTGGCACCACGGTATGGCATAGGCTTCCACTGTCTATAGCCTACTCCTTCTGGCTAGGATTTTCTCACATGCGCATTTTCGCAGTCTTAAACCCGTTATTTTTCAGCCTATGTTGGATCGGGAGCGCTCCTGAGTAGTTACTTAAGGGCCTTATATATACATATACAGGGTGCGCCAAAAAGACCCCTATGTTGTTTGCCAATATCTTGGCCAAAAGTAGGACTTTCGAAATGCAATTTTACGGGCTTATAGACAATTCCTATTTACACATGATGGCCAGATTTCATCAAAATATTTCAAACAGAACAAAAGTTATATCACTTTTAGTGAGGCCACCCACGGTTTTTGACGATTGAAAAACGAAACGCAACAGGAGCCTTTCAGACGCGCTCCCAGTGCGATCGACCCCGAGAGAAAAGGCAGAATTTGAGGCGAGAGAAAGACGATGAAAGATTAAACACCGGAGAGGACAACAGAGCGAACATTGCAGTCGATACTTACGTTCCAAAAGCAAAGCATTCCACTCTCACTTCGTCTCCGGTCTTCGGACTTAGAGGAAACGATCTTGGAAATCTGTCGATGATCACAGGTTCTTGATCAAATGGAGCTGCCAGATGCACAAGAAATAGGTATAGCCATATGATAAATAATTAACTTTGCTGTCACATGCAATTATGCATGGCTATATATGTACATGCTGATCATAGGCGTAGGAGGCGGGGGTCCAGAGGGGCAAATGCCCCCCAAATTTCGGGCAAGTATGTTTTTCGGGCAAAAGAGGCACGGACGGGAAACAATTTCGGAAATTTTTGTCGGGCAAACAGCTACAGGTGGATATTTTTTCGGGCACACAGGGGTAAAAAGCTACATTTTCTGAAGATTTACAGGAAATGACTAAAAAAAGGTCGTCAGATATTTTGGGGAAAAATTCTATTTTTACCACCCACTTTAGAAATGTCCCCTACGCCTATGATGCTGATTAACTTTTCAATCAAGATTTGTATTGCAACCAATTGTAGCATTCAGTAAAAGAAAAAAAGCAAAGACAAAACACGAATCAGATAACTGATGATATTGTATTGGCTACAATGGGAAGGACCCAAAAGGGATCAGGATTCCGCTGAATATAGGATCACCCAAGTCAAGTAGGCCTAGCGGTTTTAACTTACTATTAAGACAGTCGCTTTCGACAGAATAATCCATTGTAACAGAAACGAGCAAGCTTCATCCTAATAATAATATTATAACACGGTAATTATATACAAACTTAATTTATCTATACCACTTCGATTGAAAAAGAACTTAACTACTACAAGCAGTCATATGCAGGGTTTTTAAAAAGAAATTTTTAACAAAATCCTAGCTACGGTTTTGAGTGGCGCTCTATAAATTCCTGATTACAACTACACACATAATTATATGAATGTGTAATGTGTAATCTCTCTATGACAGAACATAACAGCCATCTGCACATACTAGTCTCAACGACGTGGAGTGGGATTGGCTGGCTGACTTTTCCTTCCGGGATGTCACCCATTGCGTTTGTTGGTCGTCTGACGACACAGTAGTAGGTTCCTGCATCATCCTTCGTTACAAACAGGAAGTAGAGCTTCCCATCCTGCGAGGCAAAGGTGTTCCACTGGACATCGGAACGAATTGGAACGTCGAGCGTGTCTTTGAACCACGAATATAAAAGCTCTACAAAACGTTAAAGAACATAGAATAATAAAAACTGAACTGTACAATACGGGGCAACATGGCTTTTGAATTAGCACCAGACAAGGCAAACTGAGAAAAAATTATTTAAGCGGAGAAAGAGAATTAGGTTAGAAATATTTTCCGTTCAAGAGTCGTGGAATGGCTTAGATTGCAGCACTGTCTCCGTGGACACTGTCACGGCTTTTAAGAAGAAGAAGAAGAAGAAGAAGAAGAAGAAGAAGAAGAAGAAGAAGAAGAAGAAGAAGAAGAAGAAGAAGAAGAAGAAGAAGAAGAAGAAGAAGAAGAAGAAGAAGAAGAAGAAGAAGAAGAAGAAGAAGAAGAAGAAGAAGAAGAAGAAGAAGAAGAAGAAGAAGAAGAAGAAGAAGAAGAAGAAGAAGAAGAAGAAGAAGAAGAAGAAGAAGAAGAAGAAGAAGAAGAAGAAGAAGAAGAAGAAGAAGAAGAAGAAGAAGAAGAAGAAGAAGAAGAAGAAGAAGAAGAAGAAGAAGAAGAAGAAGAAGAAGAAGAAGAAGAAGAAGAAGAAGAAGAAGAAGAAGAAGAAGAAGAAGAAGAAGAAGAAGAAGAAGAAGAAGAAGAAGAAGAAGAAGAAGAAGAAGAAGAAGAAGAAGAAGAAGAAGAAGAAGAAGAAGAAGAAGAAGAAGAAGAAGAAGAAGAAGAAGAAGAAGAAGAAGAAGAAGAAGAAGAAGAAGAAGAAGAAGAAGAAGAAGAAGAAGACGAAGACGACGAAGAAGAAGAAGAAGAAGAAGAAGAAGACGAAGAAGACGAAGAAGACGAAGAAGACGAAGAAGACGAAGACGAAGAGGAAGAGGAAGAGGAAGAGGAAGAGGAAGAGGAAGAGGAAGAGGAAGAGGAAGAGGAAGAGGAAGAGGAAGAAGAAGAAGAAGAAGAAGAAGAAAAGGAAAATTGGCTCAACTTGGCTCAAGGTGAATTATTTGCAAGTGGTTCTAACACAGATTATACAGGCCTACTTTCATCGTCGTATACCGCCAAATGCCAAAACCGTCATATGAACCATTTTTTGATATTATGTTATTTCATGCGTATTAGCTAAATCATGCAAGTGATTAAAGGTAGCCTTGAAAGACTTGCAGCATCGATAAAAACTAAGAAGAATCGGAAGAGAAACATCGAAAGTGAATTATGAAAGGAAGGGTATGCGACAGAAAAATTACCAGATAAATAGGATAAAGAATTGCAAGGAAATACCACAGAAACTTACGAAGGAAATACAAAAGACAATTGCAAGATGCATATATCAGATAATTCTTTCTTTTCTTCAAGAGAAAAATATAATAAAAGACAGTTGCGTAACCAGGAATTTATGATGTTTTTTTTTAACCTGACACCAACCCAGCAGTATTACAGTAAATAAAAAAGGGAATGAAGTGACAAAGAGAATAAAGTAAGAAAAACAATTGTTCTACAAGCAATAATATTGTTTTTCTTATTTAAGTGGATAAATAACCTTTAAAAAACTTTTTACTAAGCCAATGGAGGGTTTTGACCCCGAAATCCCCTTGGCTACGCCACTGATAAAAGAACTGAAAGAAGAATAGCCCACTCAAGATCTGTGTTGTAAGCAGTGATTCCGTTAAGGTCTGAATTCTTGGAGTCATGGACGCATCACATCAAAAAATTGGAGTCCACGCCAAATGGATAAGAGTCATGGACTCCACACCCATCCATTTTTGAAGTCCCATCGGGTCATAGTAGGCCAAATCTAAAAAATTCCGAACTTCTTATATTACAGGCGACAAAGGGCCCAACCATTATAGCCTATTATTACGTAACCTACGCAAAAATTCGTTTTTTTACCCTCTCATTCTGTTGCAACTCGTACATTTTGCGAACAGCCACATGCGTAGCCTACGTAAAAATTAGCTCTAACCCTCCACCGTTTACAAAAGTTCATTTAGGCTATATAGCTAAAGTCAGCTATCAAATTCATTTTACCGTTGGCTATTTTTGTGTGTTAAAATCTGACGTTGTCGATACCAATACAGAAAATACCAAGTCATAAACTCATAAACTAGGCTACAGCCAACTTCTCCAGAGGTAGGCTGAATTGGAATGAAATATAGAACCAGCTGTATCGTGGAATCGTGAAAGGTCAAGTAGGCCAGAGGTTTTCAAACTGTGGTCCGCGGACCCCTGGGGGTCCGCCGCTTGTTATCAAGGGGTCCGCGGAGCAGGTCCAAAAAACAATAAAAAATAGTACATTTGCAAGGTTTTCATTGTCATCCTAAATTATTAAAAAACTGATCTATAAAAACATCTTAGCTACAGTACCTATATGGTTATCACTCACTGGTGTCTAGTAACATCAGTTCCTTCTGGTGCTATTTTAGGGGCACGTTAGTGGAATTGTGACGTACCAACAGAGACGCCATTGCTGCTAGAAGGAATTGCTGCTATGTTTTAAAAAATATAATATTGCTCTTTTCAACGTTCTTCTTAACCATGGATAAATTTCTAAAGAGAAAAACTGATTAGAAATCAGAAGATTTTGACGACAAAGACAATAAGAAAAAGAAACAATTTCGTAAGTATACAGGCCTATGATCCACACTTTCCAGAGTATATTTCATTATGGTTTCATTGCAGTCAGAACAAATGCTGTTCGACCTCTTTGTGTTATGTGTGTGCAAACTTTGTCTAATCATGATTCATAAGTCTACGAAACCCGCGAAATTAACGCGCCATTTAACGACAATGCATGCAGATGTTGCCGATAAGCCAACGGAATATCTCGAGCGACAAAAAGAGCTGTAGGCTACTTAGAGACGTAAAGCAGAAGGCAGGATAACAGCCTTCGCCCAGTAGCGGAGCCAGGATTTAGGTTGGAGGGCTGAATTCTCGCGGAGGAAAATTTCCATTTTCGTCGGCCAAAATTTCTGACGACCTTTTTTTAGTCATCCGGTCTATTTGCGAGCTTATCCTCAAATTTTCCCCCCATTTTTACGTGTAAAAAAATAACCGAATACCCATTTTTAGGGGGCTTAGCCCCTGGATTGCCTTTAATATGGGGAGCTTAGCCCCCTAGCGCCGCCACTGCTTTCGCCATGTGCAGTAAATGAAAAAGATCTACGTGCATAGTACTTGGTAGCACTGCGAATGGCACGAACGAGAAAGCCTCACACAATTGCGATTGGCCAAATATATTGTATAGGCCCATAGGGGTCCGCCATCTAACCACGACATGCTACGGGGGTCCCCAGCTTGAAAAAGTTTGAAAACCCCTGAAGTAGGCTATAAGCTATAGCCTATAATTAAGCCAACGATAAGTAGAAGTTTTTAGTTTTTAAATTTGAGAACAAATTAACAACCATTTAGAAGCAAAAGCTGGTGTTAGAGCACAATCAGATTGCATCATATATTTAGTTGCATTAATATTGATTGGAGAGCGCCTCTGGCTTCGTAACTTATTGAAATGAATGAATGAATACAGAGCCTGAGAGAGCTAAAATGCGATTGTCGTTAGCAATGACGTCATTTAAACAATAAACAGGGAAATTTTAGGACACTATAGCGTATAACTAGTACCAATCTTCCCGACGATAACAAATTTTATACTTTCCAAGAAAAAATATTTTGGCATTGTTGTAGTTCTTTTAATATTCTTGATTTTAGGATCTATCCGACGACGATCATTACTTTTTAAGCCAGCTCATTGGAACGGTTGAACGCTATAATAATTATTGCTGACATTTCGATGGTTTAGGTTTAGGCCTGCATGTAGGCTATAGGCCTATACGTCACTCACTTACAAAGAAATGAAATAGGCCTATTCATAAATAGGTCATTGCATAAATTATTTAGCCTACCACTAACCAGTCAGTCAATACGCAATGCATAAACTGAAACAGCTACACATATAGGCCTATGGACCCCACGGTATTTCTTATTGGTGTCCCATGGACGCATCGCTAATTTATTTGTGCGTCCATCCACAACTTCGACGCACCGTCTTTATTTTTGTGCGTCCGGCGTCAAAATTTGTGCGTCCGGGACGCACGGACGCACGTTAACGGAATCACTGGTTGTAAGCGTTTGGACGGGATATTGATTATAAATTTTGACGTTCAACTCTCGCCATGCGGTTCCTCTTTGGACTGGTCCATTGCGCTCAACATCAAGGGGTCCCAGGTTCGTCATTATTGGAGCGTCATTATCGATGGCCGAACGTTTGCTCACATGAACGGGAAAAGAAAGGATCTGCACTTTTATTAACAACAACCAAAGACCGTACCGTAGTAGCGCCACGTTTCCAGCGTTGTGCTACCCGTCGCTGTTCTTCGGACTTATGCATCTCGACCCCAGGGCCGTTTTAAGGAGTTTTGGGGCCCTAGGCACAAACCCTAACCCTAAACGTAGCCATGAGTCCAATCTATAAACCCTTATATGGTGGGAAATCAAGGTTTCTGGGAACTGAGAACGGGTATTAATTTGCCGGTCGATTGCTGAGACGTGTAGCGTCGAAAGGGGGAAGTATGGGGAGGAAATTTCCCCACCAGAATGTTTTGATTTTCACATTTCAATGACAGCGCATTTTAAGCTGCATCCTAGCAAAATTTATCAACTATTGCATGAGTAGGCGGCACTGTAGACCTAGCCTAAGACTTCAATAAATATTCTTACTATTATTATAATTTCTTTATCAATTTCCACATTGTAACGGAAGCATTGTAAGCCGAGATCTTATTAAAAGGGCGTAATTGCAGAACACGGGACGCTAGTTACTTTATTATTTCAGTGCTTATAACAAAAGAGTGATTGAAAATTTCAATAAGTATAATTATTACAATACGAATTTATCTACATGTCAAGTTCAGCAGCTCAGTTCTGCTGCTTCTGGACCATTACACTATAATGAATAACTGCAGTCAGGTTTGTAATTACGTAAGCCATTTTTTCTTTCACAGGAATTAGCTTAGGCCTATTCCCGTTGCTAAAAAAGGTCGTGCATTGCTGACCCAGAACACATTTATCTGTATCGTTACAGATGTTACACAAACTCAGGAAGAACTTCCATAATCGGGACGCCGAGAATAATAAATATAATGTTTTAGCCTACTAAGTGTTCAAAGAACAAAACATTTAGAAAATTTAAATTGGCAGTTTGACATTTGAAAGGTAGCATGGAAAGACGTCAATTAGTCGAGCAAAAATAGTCATGTACAAATATTAACAGTAATATCATTGTAGCCTAATAGCCTATAGGCTAATGCTATCATATGTTTTATTAGTAGGTTTTATCACCATAATCATATATTACTAGAGTTCGTGTAATACAATAGCCTAATGTAAACAGCAATTAAAACCATTATTACGTGGTCAAATGTTTTTGGTACCGGGTAGTCCTTATTTTCTGGGTGAAGTTCTCCCAACCCGGGAGATGCCTGAACGTAACCCGATTTCCGATTCAATCTCTCAGTCTCAGATATAGAGTAGCTTAACATAGATCTACGTTAAAGTTCGTATAATAATAACATGTTGCTAATTTGTAATGCGATGTAGTATTTTGGGTCGCCGCGGGGCCCCCCTGTTGCGCGGGGCCCTAGGCACGTGCCTCGCGTGCCTTGGCCTTAAAACGGCTCTGCTCGACCCTGTAAACACTGAAATTACTGTTCAACTTCCATCATCGGCACGAGAAACTGTCAGCTGAACTCTTCGTGTAGCCAACGTGTAGGAGTTCGACGATGGTGACTTGTGCTTCTCGAGCGGAGTTTTGCCTAGGAATAACTCTGTCGTTGTGACATTACCATCAGTAGGCTAGAGCTATGAGTGGGCGCCGTTGATGGCTGCCATATTTGTCCTGTATTTGTTTTTTTATGTATTGTGTTTTGTATGCTTGTAAATCAGAGTGCGTTTGCAGCTGATACATTAAAGAATATACTTACTACAGACTGACGGAAATGACAAGAACATCACAACAGAAAATTTATTTCAAATTTGAAGCCCCGCATGATGGAGCATATTTTGAACACTTAGGCTACCTGCAACAACCGCACAGCTGCCGAACATTTAACATGGTATCAAATACAACGGGGTCACTAAAAATCTTTGATTTCAATTGGGTCAACAGACCCAACAACATTAACTATTCACTACGAATAAATTATTATTCTTACCAGTATAATCGTAACCGCTTCTTGGTGGTAGACATTCAATTCCTACGCCAGTAAATTCTCTGACTATAACTGGATTACGCAACGATCTGGGAAAGTCATTCAGATCTGAAACAAAACGTTAGGCAACCGTGAGATTCGCGGAATTAGTAGGCTAATAGTCCGCGAACTAAAGTATATTTTTCGTGCAAACAGTGGGAGGGAACCTGAAGTTGGTCTATGTCATGGATAAAAGCATATTAATCAGTAATTGTTGGCAGTGGCGTAGACAAGGACGGGTTCGGTGGTTAAACCCCCCATTGGCTTATGAAAAAGATTTCATAGATTATTTAGCCACTAATATAAGAAAAACAGAACAATTGTTTGTATTAACAATTGTTTTTCTTACTTTGTTCTCTTTGTTATTTTATTCCCTTTTTATTTACTGTAATACTGGCATCCGGCCAGGCCATAACCCCCTGTCATAAATTCATTCCTGGCTACGCCACTGATTGTTGGGAGTCAAGCAATTCTCAAATTTATCATTAAATGACTTCGACATGAAAAATCCAAGATGACCGTCGTATATATATAAAATTTGTGTATCTCAACTTGTATTTAATTTTTCTTTATATATCAGTGTTTCTAGTGACCATGAATTCACTTGTGACAAATTCATGCCATCGAAGACTAACATTGCAGACTAAAGGGATTGACGGGAGTGCCAAACTCCGGTGGCAATACGGGATTCGAACCGCGTATGTCCTACCGTAAGCACTTTAAGCCAGAGTGATATCCAATACACTAACCCATCGATAAAAATAAATTAACTTGAATTAACTCACACGAAAAACTCAGCCGCGCTTCATTGCTCAGCACAGATCCGAAGCAGTTTGAAGCAACGCACTGGTAGGATCCACCATGTAACGTTACCGACGGCTTTTCAATCGTCAGGTTGCCTGCAGCTGTAACCGTTATATTCGGATCGTTTAGGTTCACAGGACGTCTCTCTTCAGTTTGCTGTACGTACCAAACGTACGAAGCCATTGGATTCGCATCTGCCTTGCAGTTAATTACAATATGAGTGATCGCATTTGCAGGATCGTAGATGGTGTCTTCTGGTTGGACGGTTATGAGTGGACCGTGATCGGTTTTATTCACACCAACGTCTGAAGAAGAATGGAAATGATAATGGTGATGATTCTGATGAAAAACATTTCGATGTGGTTTTTAGGATTTGTATGATTTTATATGATTTTTATGATTTAATGATTTTTTCATAATCTTTATGACATTATTTTATGATTTAAAAATGCTATGATGATGATGTTGATGATGATGATGATGATGATGAGGAGGAGGAGGAGGAGGAGGAAGATGACGATCATGATAATGACGATGACGATGATTTTTATGTGATTTTTTATTTAACAAGATTTGCATGATTGTATATGACTTTTTATGATTACATTTGTAAAAGAAGTATGCGAGTAGCGCGAAAGGATAAAAAATGACAGCAATGACACTTTCATGCCGTTACAATTACACCTCACATACAACTATCAGCAGGCAGGCATACATGTACGAACAATCTGGCGGAAGCATCGTGTAGAACTATAGATGTGAAAGGCGAACCTTGAGTTAAGTCCTACTTAAGGATTTTTCAGATATCAGTTTTAGCAATGCAGATCACGTGGAGAGTATGATGCGTTTGTTGAGAATGTTCCGCCGTCCAATCACATTGTCCTATCTGTCTAACAGGCTGCACTATTTTGGGTGCGAGCTGTATTGTCATGCGCGTTGGGTTATAGAGCACACAGCTTAAGCCTCACAAATGCGTTTACGCTTAGAGGCCGTCCCTATTATTACTACGTTGGAAAAAAGGGGCTGAGGTCACCGAATTTAGGCGATTTGCGTAGGGTGCGTACGGTTGGGGAGGGTCTTGACAAATGTAAGCTTACATGCGCAAATAATTTGTATCTATTACTCCACATTAGCCTATTTATAACGCTGCAAGCCTATTATGATCCTATTGTCGTTTGATGGCATTTGAATAGTATACATGTACGGTACGTTATAATGAAATTCTGTTTATTAAGATCTGGATAGTGAATATTGCACCATAACAGTTAAAAGTTTTTAGCTAGCAAATAATAACGTTTAAGAAAAAGAAATAATAACTATGGTGAAATAAATGTTTTTTAAACGACTTTAGCTACTTAACATTTGTGAGGGGGAGGTCTGGGAGCTAAATTTTGTACGTGTGCATAGGGCGTGTCCACAAAATGTACATGCACGAGTTGCAAAGGATGAAAGGGGAAGGGTTAAAAACGATTATTTGCGTATGTAATAATCTAGGCTATATTTATGAATGGTTCTTTATGTCGTGAATATGACATTCAATGTTACCAGTCAATGTACAGATGTCAGTTTGCACCGCGTCAACAAACCAGACTAGAAAGAGATGTAAGCAGAAGAGTAGCGTCATTTTCTATGCACGGACTACAAAAGAAAAATAAAGATATTCTTAACAATGATGTGCAGCTCGCGTTTGACACAGTGGAGATGGTAATGGCTTCTTTAGAGTTGTAGACCTATGGAACAGGGGCTTTCTTTTAGCGTGCAGTATACTACAGAAAACGTGAATGGTAGCGCGTGTAATATTGGCTGTTCGGGGGAATCTCTGTACCGATTGGACTCTCTTTATGCGTATCATTTTCAATGTCCTTGTCTACCGGAATCAGTTTGGTTCCATAATTATATTGAAATACAATGTTAGGCCTACAAAAATAGCCTAGGTGCCAATCCATCTCCTGTCAAACCCCCGAAGTCATTGTGTTCTAGACATTCGGTTCTCTAAGACACTCCAAAAGACCCATGCTCTGAAATGTCATTGATAAGCTGTAGGCCTATCATAGGGCAAGAAAATCTATCTCAATTCCAGGTTGCAAACATTGGCTCATGGGAAAGAATGGTAGATCAGTGAGCTATAACAAATTAATTAGAATTGTTATTAGTTCAATTTCATAATTAGAATTAGAATTTGACTTTAGTCAGAACTAGTAAATTAGATCAGGATTCAGTAAACCTAGGCCCACTAAACTAATTTGCCTGAATTAGGCCTAAGTAGCCTACTGACTCAGGTAAAAAAACGACGCATGATGTAAAATTATGATTACATGTAGATGCAAAATGCATTTGAACAGTTTGTTAATCAATCTATTAGACTTTGTTTCGACGTAGCACAAATTTCAAATTTCTGTAAATAGTTTCTTCTAATATTATTGTTAATGAAACATGTTTTAGTCACGAGAGATCGCAGTAATTGCTGGCCTGGCCTACTTTGGAAGTGTCACGTTTAGGAAAAGAAATTTACGCTGCTGAATGGAATAAGTGGCAAAGAATGAGTTCAAAATCAAATTCAAATTTACTGCTCCCCCAAAAAACAATTACACGTTATGAAAATAATGTACAAAATGATTAAGAGCATGAATGAATGAGTGGTCAGATGTGCAGAGAATACAAGTAGGGAAACAATATGAACCCCTGAAGGAAAGATCCTCCTAGGTAGGGCCCTAGGTAGGCGGCTATTTGTAGCAGGGATGATGGGTAAGTGTCCTTTGACAGGCTTAGTTGCAGGTTGATAAAAAAAATAGTGGGAGAATAATGCTTAAGCATAGGTGAGTGTAAATAGGGTGAACATGAAACAAATGAGACGATTATTTTCTCATTGTTGTCAACTGAATCGGATATTTTTTTTGTACACCGTCTTAACGCGTTGCTTTCAGTGTATAGATAAAAGGTTGTTACTTTAGCAAAGCGTATTATAGTGACATACGAGTAATTTGTAATATTCCAAACTCGCGTTATAAAGGTGTCTAAAATAGTCTTGCAATTTTGCTTAAGCGTTTCCCAATATGCCAACAACGATGAAATGAAATGGAGCTTATGACATAAGTTCATGCATGCTGAAGAGGGAGACGTACTGTATTGTATTAAAAAAATTATATAGCGCCTCTCACGGTGCACACTAATCAGAGGCGCTTTCATTGCGGGAGACCAAGAGAGAAAAATTGGTCTTGAGACAACGAAAAGAGGCGCTTGGCCAATCACCAGTTAGCAAGGAGGAACGCGTCGAAGTATGAATCTGGTCCCACACAGGGTTGCTTTTAAGGAATATTTAGAACTGCACAACTCCCTTCTTTACTTTCCCATCATCTATGGTAAATTACTTTCAATGGGAGGACAATGACCTTTTTTGCTAGTTTTAACTGTGCAGAAGTGCTCCTACAACTGCACATTTTGTGTACAACTGCACGTTAAAAAGCTCTGGTTCCACAGCGCAGTGCAATTGAAAGCAAAGGGCTCGCGTTTTAGACATGGCAGTCCTAGAATCGATCCATTTTCAGGGCACGTGAATGGGGTTAACTCTCTCAACTGTAATATACGTGATAATAGTTTATGACTTACATGTATCTTTGATCAACTCCGTATCCCGTGACTTTGCGCTTTAATTCTCGACTGAGACCCGATTCCGCGGCCTTGAATCCCTGTAGCCTAAGCTACAAATATTTCCTGAAGTCGGCCTGTTATCCAAAACGTGTATTCGCAGCTTGTTTGATTAAACCACATCATAGACCACAAATACAACAGTTCTCTTGTTGGCAGCGGACATCACTGCAGTTGTGCACTCAAGTTGGCCAACCTTTGGCTAACTCATGCGAGACGTTTGCCTGCGGAACGCCATGGGTCCATAAATATTCTATTTTATTCTACTCTATTTTTGGATTTATAAAAGCACCTCTCACAGTAGGCTACAACCTTACCAGACATGGGCGGAGTTTAAAAGGGGCTAGGGACTAAGCCCCGCGAGAAGTCCCAGATTCATGGTTTTACCGTGTAAATGGTGTATCTTTTTTCGGGCTTAGCCCCCAAGAACTTTCAACCAAATGACTTTTAAAAAGCTCATCAACCTTTTCGGCCGGGAAATATAATATTATAGTTATTTCCATGAGATTTGAACTTGATGACTGAAAAAGTCATCAACTTTTTTTGGGCCGATACGAGAAAATATCGTTTTTTAGCCCCCTCTCCAAACGGAAACCAAACTCCGCCCATGTTACCAGAGGCTCTAGCTTCTAGTCATGGGACCTTGAGAAAGTATTTCGGTTCAAGTAATTCACCATCACGAGAGTCTTTTACGTATTGAATGACTGCAAGCGCGAGTTAACTATTTTTATAACTATCAGGGCATTTTATGACGTACGTGCAGTTGTACACAAAATATGCCGCTCTAAATGGATTTGTGCAGTTGTAGAAGCACTTCTGTGCTGTTAAAAATAGCTAAAAAAATCAATGTCGTCGGATTTTGAAAAGTAGCCTATACCACGGTGGATGGGAATGGAAAATGGATTGTGCTGCTCTACAAATTCCTTTAAAAAACCCGGTTTATTATTCGGTGAAATCTGTGATTGGGAAGGACAAACATTTCTCCAGTAGGCTTAAAGGAAATCTCAAAAATAAGCATTTCTTCAGTAGGCTTAAAGGAAATCTTAAAAATAAAGAGACAGTAGGCCCTACGGCGACAACTCGTGGTATATTTGATTTCATATAATTTGGTTGCGAAAAGCTTCCAAGCAGAGGAGACATCTCGTATCAATCACGATCCTAAATATTAGATTTTAGGCCTAATATTTATGAGAATTTATATTGCGATGCACGTTCACCAGAGTGCAGTTTGACAGCTAGTTATAACTCATCCATATATTACACATGCCAATACAATATATTGTATTTTTGGGTCTTACCCTCGGTGCGAGTCGTTTATGGACGGTCTCTAATTTGGACAGGTGAAGCCGTTGCGATATCCCGAATAAAACTTATTATATTTCAATGTCAAACAAGGTCTCCAAACTCTAGGAGACCACAGGCAAAAACAAGGATAGTCAAATCAATTGACTTTTGAGTCGTGTTTTTTTTTGCCATAACCCTTTGCAAAATTCAACTTTCAAATAAACCGAAGACATTAGTTTAGCCATCCTTGCTTCATTACTGTAGCGAACCAGGTTGCTACAAGCTACCTTACTTATTTACTTAAGTAAGGCCGCTATTTCTATTACGAATTCACGGGTGCTATGCTTAGCACTGATCGATGCGGTCATCGCTATATTTTACTTCCCATGCATTTTTCAATGGAACTTTCCGCCACGTGCGATTTTTGATTGGTTAGACATCACGCGATGTTTTAGGCGCCAAGAAGCGCTCTCTTGCGGCAAATTAACGCGCAAACCTTCAGTCGGGCTGCAGAATTGAATCGGGAAGGACCTATGCTGGTGGAAATCGTGAACAGTGGTAAAATTGACGGTATTTTCGATTCTGGCAAGTTTCTCAGGTAGAAGACGAGGTTCTTCCGATGTCTTGTGAATCGATGTGTAATTACGAAGATTTCTGGCAACAATTAAATTAATAATACGCTTCCTACGGAGAAATTCTGGCATCGGCCGACGACTCAATAACTTTCTACAGGACGGAAAACGGTGGATCGGCTGTCCTAAAATATCAATGGGAACAGGGAAGTATAGGCAACCTAATCTATAGAGCTCGAACCTGAACTAAGTGTAATTATAGATAAAACTTGTATCGCTATTTTGGTGCAAATATTAGTTGTGGTATATTCAGTCTGTGAACTGATCGGATAGGTGTGAAGTAGTCAGTCTGTGAACTGATCTGATAAAACTTAAGCTAGTCAAGGGACATAGGCGTTTTAGGAGGGCCTTATTAGTGAATCTTTAATATTGATTCTATTTCATCGGCTGTGTAAATAATTGCTAATGAACGACAGACAGTCGCTTGATTAATTCTACAATAAATGAAACTTAAATAGAGAACTGTGAAGTGATTTTTGCTATCAAATTATAATGGACTCCGACGGGGATACGGACAGTGTCTTAGGAACAGGACAAGAGGAAGATGAGATGTGTCAGGGAGGAACACTTGAGTTAGGGACTACAGACAATACTGATGACTTAGACCCGGCCGTATTACAGAAGCAACTGACAACAATAGAGCAGTTTATGGAGCGCCAGAGTAGCATTTTAACCAGTCTAGCCGAAGAGCTAAATCTAGTTTCCATGCAGCAAGCCCAATTAAATTCCCGCCAGAAAGAATGTGAAATAATGGTGAGGACGGTAGCTGATGGTAAAGTGGGTGGTGGAGCTTGGGGAAATGTTGAGGATTCGAACCCAGATAAGTACCCATTTAGTGGGGCTGTCGTGAACTTAACAGCCACCGCTGACATATGTCCAATATCGGCTCATCCTGAGGAAGAAGGTAACCAGAGAAGCTCACACCCTAGGTTAGGATTCGAACCTGCTTCCATTGACACCAAAACCCTTGACCTAGGACCCGGATTTCCTCAACCGCGCTTAAGGGGGCGCGCAACAGTAGAGCCCATTAATTTGGGGGCGGAAACGGTAGGACAGGCGGTGCCCCCGCGCGTCACAATTGGTTCCAGCAAGTGGGATGAAGCTACAAAAGGTCATGGGTCAGAAGGTAAAATAATAATGGATCCCAGATTTAGTAGAGCAGAAGATTTATGGGAAGAAGTGGAAAATGGAAAAGAAAATTTTTCACAAGATGATCCAAGAAGAATGGATGTACAGATGAAATACTTTGGTGCTAGACCAAAGGATTTACAAGGTCAAGGTCAAAAGGTAAATGACTTACAAGGTCAAAAGGTAAATGATTTACAAGGTCAAGGTCAAGGTCAAAGAGTAAATACAACTGACATGTTGCATGGTCAAACAATGTATTATTATGATACAAATGTTTTGTATAGAGATTTTGACTTTGAAAATTACATGCGTCGAAAAGATGATAAATTAGTTAGAATTGGAATCGAAAATAAATCTGAAAACGATGATTCAGAAATCACTGATGTGCGATCCCTACATAGAGTTGAACTCGAACCAAAAGCGTTAAGGGTAGAACAAAACGAGGGTAGAATTTGTGCTAATCCTAGACTTGTAGTTTCAGATGGAAAATCGGGGGATTCTTTGTTGCTGAGCGACGACCACGTGGGAACATGGGATGCACATCCTCGCCAGCCAGCGACCGCTATTCATCGGGCTGCCACCTTTTCCCCCTCGTCGGTTCCTGAAGCAGAAAAATTTCGGTCACCGAGTAATCCGCTGTCACAAGTGACTGCTTCAGTCACCTTGGCTGCTTCTGATGTCATGTTCTGCGAGTCGAAAGCAGAACTGGGAAGAAACCTCACAAGCTTCGCGTCTGCTCCTCAGATGTTCGCGTACACATCTGCTCTGAGTCGACCGATCATGTCTACGGTGTCTCTGTCGTCGGAAACTCGAGTCACGCACAGCTACGAATACGTACATGGGGCTAACAGTCAGCCCATGTATGCGCACTGCAGTCAGAAGATGGTTCAACCTGCTCCAGTCTTCCTTGTCTACGCGGAAGCAGTTTCTCTTCCGATCCAGATGCAACCGTGGCCCATGACGCGCACAGTCATGGAAAATTCTGTCAACGTCATGAAGCTGAATTCATCGTCAGAAATATTCAGCTTAGCCAGACTGAACTGTCAAGAGAACGGTCAAGGTCACTGTCTGCAAACAACTGAAGGGAAGACAGTCAGTCTTTCTTTCCCAGCAGAAGAAGTTGCAGCTAAAAATCGAGCGTCAACTGGTGGTACTGCAACTCCATCAACCAACACGGAAAAGAAAGAAGCCGCTGAGAAAGTTCAGAACTCAGCTGCTGATCTGTCGAGCGAGAAAGTAAAATCTCGTTTGAACTGTCGGCCGAACGATCTTTGCAGAAGAAGTGCGAAACAGTGTCACCGAGCAAAACGAACTTTTCGAAACATGCAGAACTCTCTGAGCGTTGAACCGAACAGTGAAACGAATGTCGAAATTCCTTGCCTAGTGACCAAACAGGTCACTGAGCTCATTCTCGGTCTCTCCTGGATGGTGAAGGAAGCTGTCCTGTGGCATGTAGGGAAAGGATGGATCCTTGTGCGAAATCTTCAGCTGAACGTGTTTTGCAGAAACAGTCTGAAGCAGAGTCAGCGAGCAAAACAAACTGTCTGTGACCTGCAAAATTCTCTGAACATTGAAACGAACAGTAAATCGAATGTCGAAATTCGAACAGTGCTACCAGAGATGGAAATCGTACAAGAAATCGGTGCCGTGCAGACAGCAACCGTCGAATCAGAAACTGTGGTTCCAGAAAAGAATTCTGCCGAGTCCAGCCGCTTCGAAAATCTCTGCCCTGCTGAGGTGGCAGCCCGAATCCTACGCCAACCGGATGTGCATCCTGGGGTCGATCCCAATACTTCCTTCCGGGGTGGAACTTGCCTTCCTCCAGTGACGCCATCTGTCGAATCAGTGCGAGTGAAAGAGTCGGTGTCACTCCGAAATGTTGCTCGCTCTCAGAAGTCTGATATCGACCAGATGACCAAACTCACCGGAGGAACAGACTCGCAATGCTGGCGAGGCTGTGGCAAATTAGGGGCGTAATGTGATGTAATGTGATATGATAGGGTAGTCCTGTCGCGTAATGGCGACAAGTAGGTGAATAGAGAATAGAGTCTTCTCTGCTTTAGTTGTGTTTTGATGATATTATATGTGGCCTTGAGATGTAGGTTTACATTTTTCTTTTAATGTGCTTTGATATATTGTGCTTTCTTACTGTGTAAAAATGTGAAAGTTGATTACAGTAATGAAGTGTAATATGATGATATATGTTAAGTAAGAATGCATAGTTTTATTCGTGTGTAGTGTAGCTTAAGTGTTTCAGATTACATGTTTGTCCTCTGATGATAAAAATAACTATGTAGATGAGATGAATAATAAAGAAATGGGATAAATAAGAGATATCCAGGTAAAGCTACTTGTACTTGTCTCGCGTAGAATCCCTCCAGGTCGTGTAATGGCGACGAGAGTAAGCGATGGGAGAATAGAATCTTCTCTGTTTTATTTGCTTTTTGATGATATGCAACTATGTGATGTGGGAATACATTGTTTTAGTTTCTTGTGCATAAATGCTGTGCTTTCTGATGTAAGCTAGTTGACTATAACTATGTGAAAATGTTTACAGTAAGTGTTTAGTAGCAGTTACCAGAAAGTAATGTAGAGTGATGTGATGCTACAAGGACATTTAGTAAGTATGAGCTCCAGCGTAATGCTTAAAGAGTAGTCCTTTAGTTGAAATAAAAAGGGTAGTTTTAAACTCAGTTTAAATGTTTGAATTGCTTCTTGTTGCCACGAAGAAGGGCAAATTTTGTGCTTGTATGTTATGTGCATAATAATGATTGCAAGTTAAAAGATAATGATTATAGTAGGCCATGGTAGAAGTAATTAGCATTCTGCGGGGTGATCGAAGGATAACCTTGTATGATTGGATGAATGAGTAACTTGGTGATGATGTGGTGCTAGATTGTGTAGTAAGGTTGAGTAGAGCACCCAATTGTAAGCATCGCCCTGAGAGTTAGTGAGTAAGTTGTATTATAGACTTAGAGGCAGAATCACTGTAGCAGGCAGTGAAGATTGCATGCAATGGTGAAGCTGGGCCTGTGGATGAATTCGTCCAGTCTTAGACTACTTCCTGCAGAGGTTGTAATGTAATAGACTATTATAGGATATGGGAATAAATCCTTTATGCCTTGGGTATGCTTAACTGAGCAGTAATTCCTTCTTCGATCCAGGTAGCTAAGCCTTGATGTAATGTTGAAACGTGTGCATGTTGGTATGCATTATTAGTAGCCTAGGTTCATGATCTGACGTTGCTTCATCTCTGTAACAGTGGCTTGTTGTAAAAGGAATGCGTGCCTGTAAAACACAGCTTAAGTTTTAAGTTGCTGTATATGTTTGGCTTGGGGAATGGGTGAACCTTAGTTTCGGATTGCAGTAGAAAAGATGGTTTGTGGAAATCAAACATTGGCTGAGAGATAGTGTAAGGTAGTATGCATGAGAGTGACTGAGTGTGCTTGAAGATGCATTTCCCATTTGGTGGCTTTTGATGACAAGTTTAAATGGATTATGGCCTCAGACTCTTGTGTACCTGAGATTTAGTATAGTATCATAACCATAAAATTGTGTAAGGTATTGATTCTTCTATAGCGATTCTTGTTGATTGTGATTATTATATGTGAAATTCTAATAATGCCACTGCTGTATAAAAATGTAATAACGGATTAATATAAGATTTGGCGCCGGAACATGACTACATGTGTTAAGAGGACTTTCTCTCGCTAGGGTTCCGTGCAATTGCTGGAAGTAGTGTGTAGTTAAGTTTCATTGGGGATAATTGCTAAAAGTAGTTAAGCTAAGTGATTGTAATTATGTGTAGTTAATGGGTTACGTTAAACGGTTAAGTTTTTCTTACAGACCGAAACAACCAGTTGGCATGGAAGATAGGATTGACATCTTGGATTTGATATCCCCTTGGGTAGGAAGTCATGAGGAGGTGATAGTTATAACACTCTTTCCTATTAGGAAGGCCGCATGGTTCAGGCCATTCCTCGTTTAACGCTATCGAGTTGGATGTAAGCAGTAATGTTACCGCTTAAATGTAGCCTACCAGGCTCCTATAATTTAGTATCGAGGGATCTAGCATATAACACTAGTCGTGAAATGAAGATATGATTTCAATTGGTTATTTTATGTGGACTAGACAATTGTGTTACTGAGTTGTCTTGGAAATTCTATGTCCTGCATTGCTATGTTTTACCTTTCCGAGATATCATTGCTATATGATGTATGTAATCTGATGGCAGGTATTAATGATAAAAACTGTGACAGTTTATGTGAATGAGGAGATTAGTAAGACTTTGTTGGTCAGTGTGAAGACCTCGATTAGTTAAGAGCTGTTGTTGGGCATATGTGAACCCTTATGACTGACTAATAATCAGTCATTGTACAAATTTGTATGCCAATTGATGCAACTTCTGAGACATTGTGAGCTGTGGCATGCTAGATGATATACAAGTACTATGTATCCGGTTCGAGCTCCGAAGTATTATTAAATTTACCAGGGTACTGGTAAATTTAAGAGTAAGTTGTGGGGGGTGTAGCGAACCAGGTTGCTACAAGCTACCTTACTTATTTACTTAAGTAAGGCCGCTATTTCTATTACGAATTCACGGGTGCTATGCTTAGCACTGATCGATGCGGTCATCGCTATATTTAGCTTCCCATGCATTTTTCAATGGAACTTTCCGCCACGTGCGATTTTTGATTGGTTAGACATCACGCGATGTTTTAGGCGCCAAGAAGCGCTCTCTTGCGGCAAATTAACGCGCAAACCTTCAGTCGGGCTGCAGAATTGAATCGGGAAGGACCTATGCTGGTGGAAATCGTGAACAGTGGTAAAATTGACGGTATTTTCGATTCTGGCAAGTTTCTCAGGTAGAAGACGAGGTTCTTCCGATGTCTTGTGAATCGATGTGTAATTACGAAGATTTCCGGCAACAATTAAATTAATAATACGCTTCCTACGGAGAAATTCTGGCATCGGCCGACGACTCAATAACTTTCTACAGGACGGAAAACGGTGGATCGGCTGTCCTAAAATATCAATGGGAACAGGGAAGTATAGGCAACCTAATCTATAGAGCTCGAACCTGAACTAAGTGTAATTATAGATAAAACTTGTATCGCTATTTTGGTGCAAATATTAGTTGTGGTATATTCAGTCTGTGAACTGATCGGATAGGTGTGAAGTAGTCAGTCTGTGAACTGATCTGATAAAACTTAAGCTAGTCAAGGGACATAGGCGTTTTAGGAGGGCCTTATTAGTGAATCTTTAATATTGATTCTATTTCATCGGCTGTGTAAATAATTGCTAATGAACGACAGACAGTCGCTTGATTAATTCTACAATAAATGAAACTTAAATAGAGAACTGTGAAGTGATTTTTGCTATCAAATTATAATGGACTCCGACGGGGATACGGACAGTGTCTTAGGAACAGGACAAGAGGAAGATGAGATGTGTCAGGGAGGAACACTTGAGTTAGGGACTACAGACAATACTGATGACTTAGACCCGGCCGTATTACAGAAGCAACTGACAACAATAGAGCAGTTTATGGAGCGCCAGAGTAGCATTTTAACCAGTCTAGCCGAAGAGCTAAATCTAGTTTCCATGCAGCAAGCCCAATTAAATTCCCGCCAGAAAGAATGTGAAATAATGGTGAGGACGGTAGCTGATGGTAAAGTGGGTGGTGGAGCTTGGGGAAATGTTGAGGATTCGAACCCAGATAAGTACCCATTTAGTGGGGCTGTCGTGAACTTAACAGCCACCGCTGACATATGTCCAATATCGGCTCATCCTGAGGAAGAAGGTAACCAGAGAAGCTCACACCCTAGGTTAGGATTCGAACCTGCTTCCATTGACACCAAAACCCTTGACCTAGGACCCGGATTTCCTCAACCGCGCTTAAGGGGGCGCGCAACAGTAGAGCCCATTAATTTGGGGGCGGAAACGGTAGGACAGGCGGTGCCCCCGCGCGTCACATTACTAGTTGCTGCATAAGACCGCTTTCGATGAACACCGAAAACATGAAGGGCTGTTTTTAAGGAATTCTTATAACTCCCCAACTCCTTCCTTCCTTTCCCAGCATCCATGGTAAATTACTTCCAATCGGAGGACAGTGACCTTTTTGCTAATTTTAACCATTGGCCTACAGAAGTGCTTCTACAATGGCACATTTTGTGTACAACTGCACGTTAAAAAGCCCTGATAACATGTTTTCCAGTCTCTTTCATGTTCTTTACAATTATTCTTGTTCAAGTTGTTTCTAAGCATAAACGTTCCCCATTGAGCTCTGCGAGGGGTATGACAGAACAAATGAAGCAACACATCTCTTAATAATTTCCGAGTCAATTTTTGCTTGTTTGTTTGTATGTGCACTTGTTTTAGCGCCCATTCAAGCTCGCTACTCAGAGGCGCTCCCGACTACAGCGCGGACACTGCATCGGAGTTTCACGCCGAAGCGCTGATCAATTGCGAATGAAGGACTTGCCCAAGGTCCCTACGCGACGACTTGAGGTGGATTCGAACCTGCAACCCTTCGGCTGCAAGGCGACGAACATACCCACAACGCCACCGCGCCCCACAATTATTGTGGGCATGACGCAAAAGCAAGTGGGTTGGGTTAGTCTGTAATATTGTTCTTATACTGAGAACTAAAATCGAGAGGAAGTAAAGTAGAAGACCAAGAATAGGCCTAAACAATGGACTGGATGATAATAGGAACAACTAAGCCATCCCAACTCAAAATTGAAGCATTCCGGTACGCACTATTATTGGATGTTAGCAATAATAGGCAGGCTATTTTGTTTGATTAAGGAACCCATCGATAAAATGTGAGAATTAATAATAACGGTGAGTAGTAACTTATCATAAAAATGCTAAATTACGCTGTTAATAATATTATTCCACACATAATAATTAGATAGTCTACTTTACGCAATGTCATGTAGAATATGAACGAATCTAAATAAACTCTGCTAACCATTTAGCACCAGAAATGCGGGCTATGCAGGTGACTCTAACCAGAGGGACTCTGCCGTACCTTCTGGGTTCCTTTTTGTGACCGACAGATTACTTGTTCTTAGTATGACGGTACAATCGCACGACGAAGCACTGTGAAGGGGAGACCGGGGCTAGAAGTAACAATTTAGACGCTTGAGTGACTTGCGGTCAAACTATTCCTCCAGGCACGGGACACAATAATTATATAATCGAAATCCGCATAGAAAAAGTTAATCATAGAGGCGAAAATCATGATTTTAAATAAAAATAATTAAAACTATTAGATGAACAGACATAAAAGGGATTATTTAATAGGAAATGATAGGAAGGAAGTTCTGACCCGCTGGGTACCTGAATTTCAGTTTCCGTTATTTTTATGAAGATACAACCTGCCTCTGTTGCTTTTAGACCCGGTTTCCCCTATGCTTTTGACCAAGTATATTGATATTGCTATAGCTATTGTTAGTACACAAACAAAATGAACTAATTGATAGACGATATAATCAATACAAAGTATAATTAATACACAATACCATCAGAAATTAGCATTAGTGAAGCAAAAAATCCCGGAAAGGAAACGTTAATTCTGATCGTACGTCCACATCTGAAACAAATTCATTGTTTGGTAGTCAGAGATTTCTAGATAGACAAACGCACATCCTGTATACGTTCCAGTTTTGGTGAGAGAACGATATTCCAAGTGAACGACCGTTTACGCCGATCTTCGGTTTGAACAGTTTGATTGGAACAAAAAATGCCAGACTTCTAAAAACGTATCCTGTGGTTCAATAGTCTGTTGAGAAGTATATCCAGATATATGAAAGCATATCGTGCGATTTTATAGCAATAAGATCAATGGGATCACATCCTGTGGTTTAACAGATTGGTGAAAAATATCCAAGTAGATAACAGTATATCCTGTGATTTAATTAACAGCTTTGTCAAAAATAGTCATGTAGATAACAGCATATCCTGTATATTAGCAGATCGTTAAGAAAATATCTGTTGAGATTTTACAGCCCGGTGATAAAAAAAATCCATATTAACGAGGGCATACTATTATTCTGTGGTTATATAACTTGGTTAGAAAAATGTTCACATAGGCCTAGACGATGGCATATCCGCTCGCTCAATAGTATGGTGATAAAATATCTCCAGGTCTATGGAAACGCATCTAACGACTTTAAAGTTCAGTGAGAAAATAGCTGCAGATAAATGAGAAACTAATCCTGTGCTTTGATTGCTTGTTGAAGAAGGATCAAGTAGATTCCAGCATATCCTGTGTTTCTATATGGCGTTGGGAAACATCCAGGTAGGTAATAAACGGAGCTTGTAATTTAATGGTTCAATACGAAAATCCAGTTAAGCGAGAGCATATCCTGTGGTTTCATAGTTTGTTGAGAAAAGCTTCCGGGTAGAAGAGACTTCTCGTATCAACCACCATCTTAAACACAAGCATAATTAATCAAGCAGAGCATTTAGAGGATTTTAGATCAAGTTTGTAAGTCTATGACACGATATAAAGTCTCAACCGATATAAAGTCTCAACCGATATAAAGTCTCAACCGATATAAAGTCTCAACCGATATAAAGTCTCAATATAAAGTCTCCCCTCCCCAACAGAGTCTCACCGCCAGAAACACAGAAATAGAACAACTCCTTCTCGCATGACAGTAAATAATTTTGAAATATAATAGGCCTATCGTGTTCTTGGTAAATAGTATAGCAACGTAAATTGACGGTTTAATCTACTTATCTGTAAATTTCACGTGACTGTAGCCCATTTTACATTGCGTGGGGGACACTTTATTGTAGCGTCGGATATTCTTTCCCCGGAGACTTTAATTCGGAATATAGGCTCCGGGCCAGTCCGGGGGCGAATATATTCTGAAACGTATCAGTCGGGGAGAATCTGTTTCGATATAGTCTCCGGGGGTCTTTTAGGGGAGACTTTGTAACGTTACATCAGTGGTTTTCAACCTTTTTCTAGTGACGGAACCTTTTTGAAGCACTCATTGGCTCGCGGAACCCTCCGCATTTCACCTGTCCAGTGCTCCAAGATAAGCTTATGTATGCAGTTGGGCACTTGCAATTTTTAAAAATAATATTCAGTTTTAAACAGTTCAAGAGTTCTAATGCGCGTTATTTGCACTTCTGGTGCAGTATATAATAGTACATTACAACTGCATGCCTTAGAATTCTATGGAGTGAACGAATAAGTCCAGTGTGCAAAGCACTATCAGAGAACAGCTGCATTTCTGCTGTAAGCCCTATTTCGTCAATTATCAATATTGAAAATGGAAATTCGATGCATTCTATCAGTGCTTGACCAGTTTATGTTATGTTACAAAGCATCCCGATTCCTTCTTCAAAGTTATTGCGAAACTTGTGCCTGGTACCACAACACCCACCTTAGTAGCTGTTCCAACCCTCTGATCCTACGGTACCTCGACCCGGGCCACCATGGACTACTCTTACGGACAACCCTTTTGACTCAACGCAGCGCTCGTGAATAAGCTGGTGCCCCGCGCTTGGCTTTCGAGTGGCGCTTTAGAAATTAGGAGATTACGACTGGTTATTTTATAGCGGGGCAGAGGGACCTCAGCCTGCATGGGAGTTTCAGCTTCGTTTGGAGGCAAGTCCCAAGTCCAACGCTGGTTGCATCCTTCGTCTCGTCTGAAAATATAGTGTCTCTGTCACAATAATCGACCATAATTATGATTCTTGTTTGACACATATTGTGTGATGTTCGAAAGCAAATTAAAAATTCGTGAGACAGGGTTAGGCTTTACAATTGCAAAACTTGGTAAATCCGATACCTCTGAATAAAAAATTAACCACTGTCTCTTCAATGTTAACTGATCCAAAGAAGAATTAACCTAACCAGTCGTTGGCCTACAGTGCTTAACAGATTCTAATTGGAAGAAATTGTTAATATAGTTTCCATTTGAATAGTTCAAATAACCTATTATAAAAAAATTGTGTCTTAACGACAGTTGAAGATGCAGGGCATCTAGGCATTATCCATGTAGATTTCCATTTGATATAGCCTAAGATTCTTTTAAATGGCAATACTAACGCGAAGATTCATTCATGGGGGGTCATTATAAGGCCTATATGTTGTAAAACAACAGAAACAGTTATGAATTCACGTAATAAAGTTATTTGAGTAAGAATGACTTAAAGCTGGGAAATAATTCGACTGAATGTTAATGATTTTGTGATTTCGGTTGATGTTATAAAATTTTATATCAAACTGCCGCGGAACCCCTGGCCGACGCCCGCGGAACCCTGGGGTTCCGCGGAACCCCGGTTGAAAATCACTGCGTTACATGTTTAGGCTACATCTGTCTATCTGACGCGACATTTGTTGTGCTCGAAATTTCAGACATTTTCAAAATCGTAATCGTAATATCCAGATTTCTAAAGCGCCACTCGAAAGTCAAGCGCAGGGCACCAGCTTATTTACGAGCGCTGTGTTCAATGAGAAGGGCTGTCCAAAAGAGTAGTCCGAAAGAGGTCATATAGTCCGGGTACCAAAGGATCAGAGTTGGCAGAGCAGCGGTTACGGTGGGTGGCAGTCAGGTCAAGAATTCGAATGCGGACGATCAAGTGAATCGGGACAAGACCTAGACTTACCGTTTACATAATTTATATAGGCCTACTTATCGTTAAACATAGACTCCACCAGACCCGGACTTACCGTTATCCCTAGACTTATCGCTAGACATTGATTCATTATGCAGGGCTTTTTTAACGTGCAGTTCTACACAAAATGTGCAGTTCTAAATGGATTCGTGCAGTTGTAGAAGCACTGCAGGTTTTTTTAGTTGTAGAAGCACTGCAGTTTTAACTGCACGTTCCGTGCAGTTAAAAGTTAAAACTACTAAAAAATAGGTAATTTTCCTCAGATTGGGAGTAATTTACCATGGAGGATGAGAAATGAGAAAAGAGGATGTGCAGTTCTAAAAATTCTTCAAAAACAGTCCTGGATTCATCGTTAAACATAGACTTTTCGGTAGACCTAGATTCACAGGGAGACCTAAACTTGCGGTTATACCAAAACTTACCGCTATAGACCTAGACTTACCATCTTTAGGATTGCTTCTGCAGGTAGATCCTACGACGACGATACCGCCTGATATCCCGATAGGCAACTGGATAGAAGCGTGACGCCCAGCACAACAGGACGACGAAGGTAACGAAGATACCACCGAAGATGAGCATCAGTATTGTCAGCAGAATTCTCCAGTCTAACTCACCCGACGAATCGAAGTTGGATCCTAAGAACACCGACGAAGATGAGTATTGTATTATTGTATATTCGTTTAATTGAAAATCAGACAATTCCCGGTAACACACCGCACCCGGTTACATGTCAAAAATGTAAAATAAAACACAGAAATAATAATATCGATAAGTAAAGTAATAATAATGTAATAAAAACATTTTCTTTTGAATAAATAAAGTAAAGTAAAGTAGTGGCAGCCATAGAAGGAATTTGTTTGTATGTGCACTTGTTATAGCGCCCTTCCAAGCTCCCTACTCAGAGGCGCTCCCGACTACAGAGCGGACACTGCATTGGAGTTTCACGCCGAAGCGCTGAGCAATTGCGAGTAAAGGACTTGCTCAAGGTCCCTACGCGGCGACTTGAGGTGGATTCGAACCTGCAACCCTTCGGCTGCAAGGCGACGAACATACCCACTACACCACCGCGCCCCACTTGTTGGAAGTGCAATGGCGGTCTATTTGTATATGTAGCCTACATCGGTCACAAACTCTAAGGCCGTAGCTAGGTGGGTGTTTTGAGTGTTTGAACCCCCCCCAAAAAAATACTGCAGTAGTGAAATAGTGAAATAATGCATTACTAACACAATCATGTAATCCTTTTAGGCACTCATCACATGCCTATAGCAGGATCCAGATATGAACTACAGGCACATTGTCTTTATTTGTACTGCATTGTTTTTTCACTAATGAAGAAGAAGCTGAAGAAGAAGAAAATGAGCAAAAATGGGTCTGAAAGCGATGATGCTAACCAGAATTTGAAGTGGAAACAGATGATGATGAACAATTGTGATGGTTGTGATGGTGGTGGTGGTGGGTGGTGGTGGTGGTGGTGTTGGAATTCATTCTGCTGAAGGCAGTAATGGCAACGGTGTGCATCAGATGAAAAATGTTTAATCGACAATGTAATAAAAATGTTTAATCGACAATGTAATAAATTAATAAATTAATAAGTTAATAAGTTGATAAATTAATAAGTTAATAAATTAATAAACCTATAAATTAATAAATTTGTGAATTAATAAATTAATGAATTAATAAATTAATGAATTAACGAATTAATAAATCAATGAATATACAGTTTGATGCTAAGTAGTTTAAAATGCAGTGATGAATATCAATGACTGATAATAATTATTATGTAACGTGATTTCTTTCACTGGTTAATTTCTACCAGGCTTGAAATCAGTGACGAACCTGAACCAGGAGTGGAGGAGCCATAACCACCTGTTCCACCTGTTCCACCTGTTCCACCTGTTCCGCCTGTTCCACCTGTTCCACCTGTTCCGCCTGTTCCACCTGTTCCGCCTGTTCCATTTGTACCGCCTGGTCCACCTGTACCGCCCGTTCCATTTGTACCGCCTGGTCCACCAGTACCGCCCGTTCCATTTGTACCGCCTGGTCCACCTGTACCACCTGTCCCATTTGTACCGCCCGTACCACCACCACCAGGTGTGACACCACCAGGAGAACCGGAGACGGCAGTTTTGTCTCCTCCAGAGTTCGAAGCCGTGGTCGCAGTGATTGCTGCAAATAATAAAAATAATAGAAACATATTACAAAAGGGAAAAAAATAATTAAAATAAATAAGAGAACATCAAAAGCACAGGTGGCATTAGGTTTGACATTTATTAATTTAATTTAGTCAGTTTGTTTTATTTTATTTCATTTGTTTAATTTATATTATTTTCATTTATTTTTTATTTATTTATTTTATTTATTTCGTTTCGTTCATTTGTTTTATTTTATTTATGTATTTTATTTTATTTATTTTATTTCTCTCGTTGGTATGGTTACTCGATGCCCGGTAAGTAAGGACGAAGCCAGTCCCAACTCCCTTACCTGGATAAACGAGAAGGGCGACCCTATAGCCATCTTTGCTTTCACATAGTGCCGTCAGACTGAATAATATACAATAATCACACGAGTTACATTTTCTACTTCGGGTTGGCGCTAAATAAACTAACTAAACGTGCATGTATGTCTGTGTTTGGCCCATCAGTGTTTCTGGACACCAGGGGAATAGAAGACGATTGAGATACTTACGAGCACAAGTGTTCGTCGGTGTTAGAGCAAAACCCTGGTCACAACGATCACACTTTCCGGCTCCAATAACTTGACATCCGAATGTTGTGCAGTTCAAAGAACACGCTGGAACACACATGGAAAGAAGCTCACATGAAATGGAGAGTCACCTGGTCACCTGGTGCCGTCAGCTCTTGGAGCTCTGGCGACATTCGTGATGTATCCTCTCCAGTGTCTCCTCTCTCTTGTCGCCTCTCTCAGCTCCTCCAGGCTCATGCCAGACTTTTCCTGTACCTCATCCAACCATCTCTTCCTCGGTCTTCCGCGTCTCCTCCTTCCCTCACCGCATGCCGTCATCAGCTCCTTTTCCAAACCGTTAGATCTCATCACATGGCTCAATTTCCTCCAAGTTGCTGTTTGCTGTAGTGTCTCCTCTCTCTCTATTCCGAGCTCCCCGCGCACCGATTCGTTAGTTCTCTTCTCCGTCCATGAAATCCTTAGCATTTTTAATAATAATGTTGCAATAATGATGTCAAAACTTTTATAATATAAAATTCTCATTTAATCAGTTAAATGTTACAAGCTGCGCTCTGCCAGCATGAAGTTCTGTGCAAACAAGCATTGATTGATTGATCGATCGATCGATTGGTTGATTGATTGATTTGTTGGTTGATTGATTGATTAATTAATTGCAATTATGGAAGCTATAGCCTAATAATTAATGCCTGTAAGTTCCAGAGGCAGTTACAAAAAGGGCAATGAACAAAGGAGGCCTAAGTAAAGAGGCAATAATAATAAGATAAGCTTCTGTAACAAATCCACCAACTCTGCGCTTACCCATATTTCATATTAATATCATGGACGACAAATTACTTGGCACTTCAGCGAGATAACATAATAATTATGTCCATGCATGCAGTAATAAAATTTTATGGTGAAGAATGGTTGTTTCAACATTAGGTCTATTCCCGTTCCATGATAAATGCCTATGCGCGACAAGCTATACCAGCTTAGCCTTGTGTATTTTAAGTCAAAACTAGACTATTCTTTGAACATTATCTAAGCATTCAAATCAAACCAACAACAATTTTCAGCTGAATTTACTGAATGGTTCGTTCAAAAACCTTTTTAAAAAACAAAATAATGAACTTAAGGAATGAGAAGGGATGGAGAAGCGAAAGTGTTGGATCTGGAAAGTAAGGAATAGAAGGAAAGGATTAGGCAATTGTGATCTACACAACACTTAAGGAGAGCATGCAAGTCAAGCTACTAGGTCTGTTCCTAATACTACCAATAATAATGTGCCATATAATAATAATAATAGTGTTAAATTGTTCAATGCAATCAATCAATCAATCGATCGACGATCGATCAACCAATCAACAATCAACCAATCAACAATCAATCAATCAATCAATCAACCAATCAATCAATCAACCAATCAACCAATCAATCAACCAATCAGCAATCAATCAGTTTTTTTTATTGGACCGTTTGTATCAGGCACACTAAGTAATTAATAAGATTACAGAAACCATCACAGGCATCACAAATTAATCAGACAATAATCAAAGCGAAAACTTAATTAGTTAGCGAAAGTTATATAGTCAATGGACATATACTGGTATTACCCCCACAGGAATAGATAAGGACAGATTATTCAGACCCAGTGGTTATAAAGTTGAGTGATACCAGTGTGATCAATTAGCCCTGGACTTGGAGTGCGAGGAAAATCTCTATAATAAAGAATACATACGGACACACGCGCCAGTCGTCGTCCTTCCGTATCCAGGATCGCATGCATCACACATAGAAGCACCTGTCAGATTGCATCCAGCCCTACAGTTCTGCGAACAAGCTGAAAATGCCACAAATACGTCAAGACACTATGAATACGTCGAAGTCTTCCCCGCAATGTTAGGCCTAAGTCTATCAGAGCGAAACTGTAAAAATGTCATTCAAAGTTTTAATCGATAGACCTATTTTCAGATATTCGTGTAGACTGTAGAGTTGGTAAGCGTTTAAAAGCGTTGCCAAGGTAAGCAAAAGTATAATTTATTGCCAGAAAAGTCTCGAGAGCTGCACCAAAATGCAGGGCTATTTTTAAGAAATTTTTAGAACTGCATAATTTCTTCTTTCCTTTCCCATCCTCCAGGGTAAATTACTTCCAATCAGAGGACAACGACCTGTTTTTGCTACTTTTAACTGTACAGAAGTGCTTCTACAACTGCACAAATCCATTTAGAACTGCACATTTTGTGTACAACTGCACGCTAAAAAAAGCCCTGGGTAAGGGAAACATGATTAATTGTCTGCTCTTATTGAGGTAGCCTAAGTAAGGCTTCCTCAACATTTGCCCATTTCCGGAACCAGATGAAAGTCAGCCTATTCTTATAGCCCTCGCTCATAATTAGTTGCAAATCCCCGCCAAGCAGGAGAGGAATATAGGAGTACACGATACGCACGACAATGGTTAAGCGAACTTCGTCGAATTGGTGAATACCAGTAAACCATGTGCTACCAGGACAGTGGACACGCAACGCAAAAGACTGCTTTGCTCTACAGTCTACAGCATATGTTGTTAAAATGCAAAGAAAACCCGATTCTTTCAGAGAGTGTTACACCAATGATCTTAAGATAGGAGACCCGATCAATGCGAGCAATTTTTGGAACTGTGACATCAGTTCGGAAATGGGAACGTGTTATGACAATAATTTTCACATGATTTACTAGTATTTAAACGTAAGTTGACGAAATAAATAGCGATGCACATTTCTGTGTTTAACATAGGCCCTACCGGTTATTACGAACATTTGTGGTTTTGAAGGGGAAAATAAATGATTTAGTTAGCCTACTTACGAGCACAGGTATTCGTGGACGTTAGACCGAAGCCCAGGTCACAACGATCGCATTTTCCGGCTCCATTAACCGAACATCCAGATGTTGTGCAATTCAAAGAACAAGCTGCAACAGACGAAAGCAACTATCAGAAAATGGAACAAGCGTGGAGAGTAGTGATCCATAAATCAGTAATAATGTCTTAAAATAATATCAACGATGATAGCGGCCACTTTAAAGTAGGCCATAGCCTATCAATGTGCCTAATAGCATTAGAAAAAATCGCCATGAAGAAAGTAGGCTATTATTTTAAGAAAACGAGGCAGTAACAATTAGCTACGAAACTTTAGTAAGTAATTGTCAAGTTTTTACTTATGTTCTTGTTTATAAGTAGACCTGGTAGGGTAATGAATGGATAAGTGTGCAACGCGATATGCCTAGATTTCAAATTCGACTGAGAAATCACTGCAGCCATAACACTTTAATTTAGACTATAGGCCTATGTCTCGTTGGGGCAGCATTTCATGGTTATTCTGTGAGTGAGTTGCATTGCCCATGTTAGGCCTAATAGCAAAATAATGCCATTGCCTGTTTTTGGTGATCTTGATTGCAAGAACGCAAAGATATCGGCATTACAAGGTCAAACCGGATCCCACGCGGGACCTTTGCACACGGGTCCATGGAGAGAAATGATCCATCATTACTACGTCACTGGTTGTTCTTTTAATCATTTCGAAGTATTGGAATTAGAAATAGTTGGTATGGGAAGCGAAAGGATGAGAAAGAAAGGCTAGCCATGTGCATTGTGCAGCTGAAGTATATCTTATCTTATCTGACCATTTATAAAGCGCTTCTCGCAGCAAGAGCCTTTCAGAAGCGCTCCCAGTGCGTTTAACTCCGAGAAAAAAGGCAAGTTTTTAGACGAGAGAAAGACGAGGATAATGTATATATGACCTAAATAACTTCTAAGAAATGTATGGTAAATCCATGAATACTTACGGCCACACGATCCAGTTGATGTGAGACCATACCCAGGATCGCACGCATCACACTTAGAAGCACCAGTGACATTGCATCCAGCTTTACAGTTCGGCGAGCATGCTAAATACGGAAAACAAAATGCCGTATGCAGTACACAGAAAACTGCCACATAATATATCTACCCTCATGGGCGGAGTTTATCGGGGTCTAGGGGCCTAGCCACCAAGAAGGCCCAGATTCAGCTTTTTTCCCGTGAATGTTGTATATTTTCACAATATTTCAACGGGCTTAAAACCCTCCCCGAAGATCCCGACTCAGCATTTTTGGGCCGAGAAAATGGTTCTTTTCACGAAACTTCAATCGAACGACTAAAAATGTCATTTAACTTTTTTGGCCAGGAAAATATTGTCGGCGTCTCTCGTTCTGGATCAAATCTCCGCCCCAAAGTCCAAGTTATTTTTACCACCCCCCAAGAACGGAAACCAAACTCCGTCCATGTCTACCCTGTTAAAGCATGAGACTAGTGTTGACTTTATATGTTTACGAAATTAAATTCTGTGTGTATGCCTATAAATGGTAACTACTCTGGCACGAGGAGCACACGGAGGCGTAGTTGCCTCCCACTACTCTTCCAAATATTTACTTATTGGGGCAATGGCTGCCTACAGTTAACATTCAACACCGGTAAAAATTTGTCATCTTCCGGCTCATACTATGAATAATTGTAATGGGCTCACATGCATTCTATGCATCTGCTCATAAAGAATGGAATCTACTTCCAGTCTCTCTTCGTTGCTGAAATTCACTCCCTAGCTTAAAAAAACGGCTCAAAACTCACTATTTCTCTTTGGCTCTCAAGCACATGGACCTTCAACTGCATCTTCCTCTGGCGGCTGACTATCCGCGCCTCAGATTCACACTTTGGTGTGACCCTGCGCGCGTAAGAAATTTATGTAATAATAAAATATAGCAATAATAATGATAATAGCTCCAAGCATAATTTTTTGAAATCCCGAGGGATCCTAGGTACCTCGGGTAAAAAAAAAAAAAAAAAAAAAAAAAAAAAAAAAAAAAAAAAAAAAAAAAAAAAATGATAATAATAATAATAATTATAGTAGTAATAATAATAATTATAATAATGATGATGATGATGATGATGATGATGATGATGATGATGATGATGATGATGATGATGATAATAATTGAAATTAAAGCGATGATTACATAATTATTATCTTTATTCAACATACGGACTTTCTGGTTTGCCATATAATAAAAATTATTGAGATACGTACGAGCACAGGTGTTCGTCGGTGTTAAACCGAAACCCAGGTCACAACGATCGCATTTTCCGGCTCCATTAACCGAACATCCAGATGTTGTGCAATTCAAAGAACAAGCTGCAACAGACGAAAGCAACTATCAGAAAATGGAACAAGCGTGGAGAGTAGTGATCCATAAATCAGTAATAATGTGTTAAAAATAAAAATATCAACGATGATAGCGGCCACTTTAAAGTAGGCTATAGCCTATCAATGTGCCTAATAGCATTAGAAAAAAATCTGCATAAAGAAAGTAGGCTATTTAAGAAAACGAGGCAATAGCAATTAGTTACGAAACTTTAGTTGTCAAGTTTTTACTTATGTTCTTGTTTATAAGTAGACCTGGTAGGGTAATGAATGGATAAGTGTGCAACGCGATAGGCCTAGATTTCAAATTCGACTGAGAAATCACTGCAGCCATAACACTTTAATTTAGACTATAGGCCTATGTCTCGTTGGTGCAGCATTTCATGGTTATTCTGTGAGTGATTTGTATTGCCCATGCTAGGCCTATAGTTGCAAACTAATGCCATTGACTGGTTTTAGTAATCTTGATTGCAAGAACGTAAAGATACCGGCATTACAAGGCCAAACAGGAGCCCTTGCGGGACACTTGCACAGGGACCCATGGAGAGTTACTGGCTGTTCTTTTAATCATCTCGAAGTATTGGAATTAGAAATAGTTGGTAAGACAAGCGAAAGGAAGAGAAGGAAAGGCTAACCATGTGCATATTTTTCAACTGAAGTACGTACATATGACCTACATAACTTCTAAGGATTGAATATATATGGTAAATTCATGAATACTTACGGCCACACGATCCAGTTGCTGTTAGACCATACCCAGGATCACATGCATCACACTTAGATGCGCCAGTGACATTGCATCCAGCTTTACAGTTCGGCGAGCATGCTAAAATACGGAAAACAAAATGCCGCACACAGTAGACCTACACAGAAAATTGCCACATAATATATCTACCCTCATGGGCGGAGTTTATCGGGGTCTAGGGGCCTAGCCACCAAGAAGGCTCAGATTCAGCTTTTCTCCCGTGAATGTGGTATATTTTCACAATATTTCAACGGGCTTAACCCCTTCCCCGAAGATCCAGACTCAGCATTTTGGGCCGGTGTAAAGGTTTCAAATTACCCCCTCCTAAACATTACAACCCGGTAACTTGAAACCGGTTTCAGATTACCCCCCGGAAACTAGATTTGCATCAATCATCGCATTTATTGCACCTAAAAAATCAGAAAAATTATCCCGCTTCTTGTTTTGGTCTGAAGAATTTCATCCGTCATCCCACTTCGTGGTTTGTTATCAATTTTTTGATCGAAAAAAAATAATAGCCTCGAAGCCATTTCTCCATTGTCACTTCAGCGGCGATTAGTATTTTAGTTACAGATGAAAATATTGATAACAAACCACGAAGTGGGATGACGGATGAAATTCTTCAGACCAAAACAAGAAGCGGGATAATTTTTCTGATATTTTTAGTGCGATAAATGCGATGATTGATCCAAAATACAGTTTGCAGGGGGGTAATGTTTAGGAGGGGGTAATTTGAAACCTTTACACCGGGAAAATGGTTCTTTTCACGAAACTTCAATCGAATGGCTAAAAAGGTCATTTAACTTTTTTGGCCAGGAAAATATTGTCGGCGCCCCTCGTTCTGGATCAAATCTCCGCCCCAAAGTCCAAGTTATTTTTACCACCCCCCAAGAACGGAAACCAAACTCCGCCCATGTCTACCCTGTCAAAGCATGAGCCTAGTGTTGACTTTATATGTTTACGAAATTAAATTCGGTGTGTATGCCTAACAACGGTAACTACTCTGGCACGAGGAGCACACGGAGGCGTAGTTGCCTCCCACTACTCTTCCAAATATTTACTTATTGGGGCAATGGCTGCCTACAGTTAACATTAAACACCGGTAAAAATTTGTCATCTTCCGGCTCATACTATGAATAATTGTAATGGGCTCACGTGCATTCTATGCATCGGCTCACAAAGAATGGAATCTACTTCCAGTCTCTCTTCGTTGCTGAAATTCACTCCCCAGCTTAAAAAACGGCTCAAAACTCACTATTTCTCTTTGGCTCTCAAGCACATGGACCTTCAACTGCATCTTCCTCTGGCGGCTGACTATCCGCGCCTCAGATTCACACTTTGGTGTGACCTTGCGCGCGTAAGAAATTTATGTAATAATAAAAAATAGTAACAATAATGATGATAATAATAATCATAATAATAATTATAGTAGTAGTAGTAATAATAATAATAATAATAATAATAATAATAATAATAATAATAATAATAATAATAATAATAATAATAACAATGATGATGATGATGATGATGATGATGATGATGATGATGATGATGATGATGATGATGATGATGATGATAATAATAATAATAATAATTGAAATTAAAGCGATGATTACATAATTATTATCTTTATTCAACATACGGACTTTCTGGTTTGCCATATAATATAAATTATTGAGATACGTACGAGCACAAGTGTTCGTCGGTGTTAAACCGAAGCCCAGGTCACAACGATCGCATTTTCCGGCTCCATTAACCGAACATCCAGATGTTGTGCAATTCAAAGAACAAGCTGCAACAGACGAAAGCAACTCACAGAAAATGGAACAAGCGTGGAGAGTAGTGATAAATAAATAAGTAATAATGTCTTAAAATAATATCAACGATGATAGCGGCCACTTTAAAGTAGGCTATAACCTATCGATGCGCCTAATAGTATTAGAAAAAAAACGGCATAAAGAAAGTGGGCTATTTAAAAAAACCAGGCAATAACAGTAACTAATGAAACTTCATTTGTTAAATTTCTGCTTGTGTTCTTAAGAAAAACGAGTGAAAGGCATGCATTTTCAAAACTCAATTGTGACTGCAAGACATTGATTGTCATTAGATTATCGAGTTTAGCCAGGTGACCTTGGCATTGGATGTCGAATTGCTTTTAATCTGTATGGAATAATATTCATAGAAATAAAGTTTAACGTTTCTGTCCTAGGTCAGAAGAATTTCAAAATGTCACAAGGCGCAACTGTTTAGATCTGGCCTAGACGAGAGCAATGTCGGCCTACAACGTGAAGCACTTTAGAAATGCATTGACGAATGCACATGTACTATTGCTGGCTTGTGTGATCTTGATTGCAAGAACGAAAAGATATCGGCCTTATAAGACCAAACAGGAGCCCATGCGGGACCTCTGCACACGGGCCCATGGAAAGCTAGCTACGCCACTGGCTGTTCTTTTAAACATTTCTAAGTATTGGAATTAGAAATAGTTGGTATGGAAGGGAAAGGATGAGAAAGAAAGGCTAGCCATGTGCATTGTGCAGCTGATGTATATATGACCTAAATAACTTCTAAGGATTGAATGTATGGTAAATTCATGAATACTTACGGCCACACGATCCAGTTGCTGTGAAACCATACCCAGGATCACACGCATCGCACTTAGAAGCACCAGTGACATTGCATCCAGCTTTACAGTTCGGCGAGCATGCTAAAATACGGAAAACAAAATGCCGTACACAGTACACAGAAAATTGCCACATAATATCTCTACCCTCATGGGTGGAGTTTATCAGGGGCTGGGGCTAAACCCCTCCAAGAAGGCCCATGCAGATTCAGATTTTTCCCGTGAATATGGTATCTTTTCACGAAATTTCAACGGTCTTAGCCCCCCCCACCCCAAGAAGACCGAGACTCAGCATTTTTGGGCCGGGAAAGATTCTTCTCACGCGATTCTTCAATCGAGTGATTAAAAAAGGTCATCAACTTTTTGACCGGGAAAATAGTATGTTTTCACGAAATTTCAACCGAAGGACAAAAAGGTCATCAACATTTTTGGCCGGAAAATATTGTCCGCGCCGCTCGTTCGGGATCAAGTTTATCTGCCCCAAAGCCCAAGTTATGTTTAGCCCATTCCCAAGAACGGAAACCGAACCTCGCCCATGTATATCCAGCAAAAGCAAAAAGCCTAGTGTTGACTTGATAATATTATGTTTACGAAATTAAAATCGGTGTGTAGGCCTATCAATATGTCGGGATGCATCGAGGGTAATAGTAGGCCTAACTGCTTTGGCGGGAGGAGTACACTGAGGCGGGGTTGCTTCCCACCACTCTTCCAAATATCTACTTGGATGCCAACAGTTAACATTGAATTCGACACCTGTAATAATTGTGGCGGTCCACACCGAAATCAGCATCAAGTCGGAAATTACACATATGAGATATTTATGGAAATAGTATGTTTGTGATTTTTGTGTGTGTGCAGAATCTAATAAAAAAAATTCTTAAAAATTTCTTGAAATTTTGTTAAACACAAGTTTTAGAGTTATTTTAATGCTCTTGATATGCAAATTATTTTGTTTTAATTAGGTTAATTGATTAATCAATTAGTTTAATTGGATCACTTTCGTCTTTAGAGTCTATAATATCTTCGGTTGGAATAAGGCTAGGGCAAGACATTTTGTGCCATTTTAAAGCCGGAGACAGGGCCTTTGAAATGATGTATCAAACCCATTATCTTTGAAAATCACCTTAATGCTGGTTTTGGTGTGTGGCGCCACAATTTTGCCATCTTCCGCTCTTACCATGAATTGGAATTATACTTCGTTGTGTCAGTGCAGCTTGAAATTAAAACGATGATTATGATATCATTTTTGTTCAACATACGGACTTTTTGGTTTGCCAGAGTAAAAAATGATTGAGATACTTACGAGCACAGGTGTTCGTCGGTGTTAGACCCAAGCCCAGGTCACAACGATCGCATTTTCCGGCTTCGTTAACCGAACATCCAAATGTTGTGCAATTCAAAGAACAAGCTGCAACAGACGAAAGCAACTCACAGAAAAAATGGAACTAACGTGGAGTGTTAGGCCTACTGTTGCTAATGTCTACATAACTTCTAAAGATAGTATGAATGCAATATTCGTTAATACTTACGGGCGCAGGAGCCAGTTGGTGTAATTCCGTATCCAAGATCACATGCATCACATTTTGAAGCGCCTGTTTTATTGCATCCAGCCATACAGTTCTGTGAGCATGCTGAAATACCGGAAATAATTGAATAAGCGTGAAGATTTTCCATTGTTTCATTACAGCAAAGCAAAATTCAGTACCGAACATCATCGAAAAAGCATCAACGTCTGTTTAAAAAAATAAAGAACCTACTTGTTCGTCCTTATCTATAAATCTCCGTTAATCAGGAATCGACCATCGGCTTCCCCGGCTTTCACTACTCTTCAGCCAGTCGAACCTGAAACTGTTCTTTCTTCCAGAACAGCCATACACATTATAACCAGCTTCAACAGATTTCTTCCCGTCTTCCCGTCTTCCCTCTAGCACCATACTATCGGCGTAGCCGCTGTTAGTTGGGAGAGCTACAGCAAAAGCGAGAAATATATAAATAAATACAGAAATATTATGTTAATGGCCTATCGAGTCAAGTCCTTAACAGTCTGTTCCATTTTTGCTCGTACATCCACCATGCAGAACCGTGTTTTCCCGGTGTTGCCATGACAACGGTAGTATTTACAATTTGTCTTGCACAAAATTTAACAATTAAACAGAATAGAATTTTCATTGATAGATATTCAAAATTCTCACACAAGTTTTATAGCGTTCTCCAAATAGGCCTACTATAGGCTATTCGAAATTAACGAGACAATGTTTAACGTACGCGCGCAGGTATTAGTCGAAGTGAGTCCATAACCCAGCCGACAGATGTCGCATTGGAACCCGACACTACACGACAAACAGTTGTTGGCACAGGCTGAAAATCAAGCATCATACAAACGTATCTAGAAATTTTATATAGCGCCTTTCACAGTTCACACCAATCAGAGTCGCTTTCAGTGCGAAAGATCCAGAGAAAAGAAAGTAGTTCAGAGACGGCGGAAAGATGTGATACGGGTACCAGTTAATAACAGAGAACTCATCAATGGAGAGAACTGAGTTAAAGGTGCAGACATGGGTGCAACTTGCTATTGTGACAGATCTAGTCACCACTTTTTGATCCTGCCCAAAAAAATAATTTTTTTAACATGAAAGCATTTGACTGCTTAGCGTATTCGTGCATGCTTCAAGTCCTTATGGCGGCAGAGCTGATAGTGGCTTCCACAGTGAATCCACACTGCCTTAGGCCTACTCGTGGCCGTAAATCTCGTGGAGGGTAGGGAGGAAACTCTCCTCGACTTTTAAGCTACACTGCAGAGGAGAGAACGTGAAGGTCAAATTATCGAATTCATTCGGACAAATTAGAACATGTAGCCTATTATTCTACTTTGCAACCGAAAGTGGCGGATACCAAATTCGTATTTGGGGTTGGGATAGAGGAAGTCGAAGGGAATAGTGTGCAAAGCTGCAGAGCAATAATATTGTCACCAAGATTACGGACAACAATCGTCTCTTCCAGTACACTGTCTGTAATCATTTTCCATAATTTTATTTTCGTCTCATATCAATTAAGCTTTCTCCGCAGGCCTATTTTCCAGGAATCCACAATTTACTCACGTCACTACTTTAGGACTTAGGCTACAAATAATAATATTGTGTTATTTGCTTGCTAAGTAAAATTAAAATGCGTACAACGCAAACAATATTTTTTAAATTTTGAACTGTACTACAAGATGAAACAGAGTCCTTTTTCTCGTTATAATTATTTTTATTGTTTTTAAATAAGACGATGTTTTATTCCGTTTTTATTCCTGTTTTGTCGTGTTAAACATCTACGCTTTAAGCACAAGAGGTAGTCTACTTACGGCCACACGATTTCGATAGGGTCCAGTAGTAACCGGGGTCGCATTTGTCACACGTCTCAGCTCCGTATAAATTGCATGATTTCGTGATGTTACAGTATGCTGAACACTCTGAAATGTTTCAATTATTGAACGTAGACCTATAATAATTGGATGTATTAGATGATTGCATCATGTTATAAATCCTAAGCGCTTTGGTTCCTGCGTTGAGCTTAAGTGCCATTCCCTATAATTGCCTAGATCAAGATAGGCCTAACTAGAGTTCCCGACAAAGAACAATCAACAGGAATCACATAATTTTCAGACAATACCTAACTCTAAAGCCAAAGCAAAAAATAATTATTCAGTAGGAGTAAACATACTTGTTAGTGTCATTGTTCAAAGCAAATCAGATGGAAGCTAATTTGCAAAAATAAATGCACGCGGAAGTGGCTTTTTCAACTTCTTTTCATGTGGGAACACGATTGACAGTTTCGTGACACGAACATCGAGAGGAGGTCTATTCCAGCATCGAGGACCCGCGACCGAGAAGGCACGATCGCCGAAGCGCGTTCTCATCCTCCGCACACGCAAATCAGTCCTCTCGGATGATCTGAGCCGAAGCCCGGCCGCGGAGGAATGAGTCTCTGTGCAGCAATCGCGCAGGGCCTCGGGCGCAGCTCCGTGAGGTGTTGTACCATTAATTATCACCTGTTTTGTAAATATCACTCTTGTAACATTATCATAGGCGTAGGGAGCATTTCAGCAGTGGGGGGCAAAATTTTACTTTTGCCCGAAAAATAAATCCGGAATAATTGGCATCGTGCACACATAGCCATCTCTGTTCTTGCACCCACTTCCGGGGACAAGGGCAGAGGGGCAAATACCCCGGACCCGCCCATATTTTAGGGACCAGGCTGGGTAATTTTAGGCATGTATGCAAATTTATTATGTAGCCTATGTATAATATTCCTGACACTTAACCAGTTCAAACTTCACACGAGCAACTGATTAAATTCAAAAAATTATTGCATATTATTTTGTATTGTATCGTATTTAATCATCTACAAAGCGCCTCTAGTAGGGTGAAACATTCAGAGGCGCTCCTAGTGCCCAAGACCACGCGCGAAGAGGCAGATTTTTAAGATGAGAGACGGAAGAAGAGAGACTGCCAGAGAAAGTGTATAGAGCGAACGCAAGGTGAAAGCTCATTACAAAGAGAAGGATCAGTTGAGACAAATGACCAAGACTGAGTCATAGCAGTTCTAGGAGGAGGAGGAAGCAAGGGTCAAGTCTGTTGGATGAACGAAGTGGACGGTTGGAGGAAGCTGAGTGAGGCCTTAGTATAACGTCGGTCAGATATTTGGGGCAAAACCCCGCTGAGCCTTGAAGATCAGAGTGAAGAATTTAGATTGTATGTGAGCACCGAGAGGAAGCCAATGAGTGGAAACAGAACGGTGAAAGATACTGAGAAACCTTAGGCCTAAATGAAATAAGAGGAACATGTGCTTTTGGAAATGTGCTCAGTCAAGGTATTATCCTACCCGTAATATAAGTGAGCTATCAAGTGCAACACCCTGATCCCGCACACTTGACAAGAAGGAAAAGATTGAAGCTTTTTCGGAGAGCCGACCAAGATCTGCACGTTCAATGTTGATGATCGCAAGAGTAGACCTATATCGTGTCTATTTTCCCTCATGACCAGGTATAGTAGAAATTTCGATGTCATTTAGGCAGTGAATTCCGTGTTCTGTGGCACCTATACTATAGCCTGCATGCTGTGAATCCAAATGCCACGAATAGTCGCAATTTTCGGGCAAATTTCGGCTCTTCAATTTGCTGCGATTCTCGCCATTATTTACAAAATGCAAACGTGAATTCAGAACTTTTCGGGAATTTCTGTTATCTGTGGTTGTTGGGAACTAATATCTAACTCGATTCTGGCAAGATTTTCGGCCAAATTCGGCTATTGAATTTGTTGCGATTCTCGCCATTATTTTACAAAATGCTACCGTGAATTCAGAATTTTTCGGGAATTTCTGCTATCAATGGTTGTTGTGAGCCAATATCTAACTCGATTCGAGCAAGATTTTCGAGCAAATTTCGGCTCTTGATTTTGTTACAATTCTCGCCATTATTTACAAAATGTTACCGTGAATTCAGAACTTTTTCGGGGATTTCTGCTAACCATGGTAGTTGTGAGGTAATATATCGATTCGGGCAAGATGGAACTGGGAGATACTGTGGTATATAATCTAGGCCTAATGAACGTTGAACTCCAAGGGTTTGGTCAATATTTTCCCGGGTCTACTTGCCCGAAAAACAGACTTGCCCGAAATTGGGGGGGGCATTTGCCCCCTCTGGACCCCCGTCTCCTACGCCTATGAACATTATTATAGCTTGTTGGAAAATATGGCTGTTGTAACATTAGGCATATGAGGCTATGACTAAAGAATGACTTATTGTTATGTTATGTTATGTAATTGATTGTTTTAAATGGTGTTGTTTAGAGACTCACTTCCACACGTCTTGTTTCCAGGGAACGTGTAATATCCAGGGTTGCAAGAGTCGCAGTATGTCAGATTCGTCACACACGACCGACAGTTGCTGACACAAGCTAAAAGTAATAAGAAAAACGTCAAAGAAGGAATAATTGGCGTAATTAACTGAAGAAAGAGGCATAGATGTACAGGGTGCGCCCAAAAAAAAGACCCCCTAGGTTTGTTGCCAATATTTTGACCAAAAGTAAGAATTTCCAAATGAAATTTTACAGGCTTATAGACAATTCATATTTGCACATTATGGCCAGATTTCATCAAAATATTTCAAACAGAACAAAGTTACATCACTTTTAGTGAGGTCACCCCCCGTTTTTTTGACGATTCAAAAACGAAACGCCACAAAAAATAGTTTTTTTGCCAATATCTTGGCCAAAAGTAAGAATATCGAAATGAAATTTTGCAGGCATAAAGACAATTCATATCCGCACATGGTGGTCAGATTTCGTCAAAATTCTTCAAACGGAACAAAAGTTACATCACTTTTAGTGAGGCAACCCACCGTTTTTTGACGATTCAAAAACGAAACACAACAAAAAGGAACAAAAACACGATTTTATTAAGTCTCATCTCAAATAACTGTTGTCAAATGAACTTGGTAGTGCTTCACAACTTGTGTTCGATGTGCCCACCACCCGTGCCAAAACTTCTTTTGAGTCTCTTTGCAAAGTTCTTGATGGACCTGTTGATTAATCTAACAGATTTCTTATTTACCAATTTGATGGTCATCTTGCTAAGTGACTTCTCAGTGACGTGCAGCTACGCTGGTACCCTGTTTCTTTTTTAAATGGTAATAATAATGATCATCCACGACTATTTGATACCAATTATTTGAGATGAGAAAAAAAATCGTGTTTTTGCTACTTTTTTGTTGCGTTTCGTTTCTGAATCGTCAAAAATCGGTGGGTGACCTCCCTAAAAGTGGCATAACTTTTTTTCTGTGTGAAATATTTTGATGGAATCTGACCACCATGTGCAGATATAAATTGTCTTTAAGCCTGTAAAATTTCATTTCGATATTCTTACTTTTGACCAAGATATTGGCCAGAATAATTTGATTGGTTTTTTGTTACTTTTTGTTGCGTCGCGTTTTTGAATCGTCAAAAAACGGTGAGTGACCTCACTAAAAGTGATGTAACTTTTGTTCTGTTTGAAATATTCTGATGAAATCTGGCCATAATGTGTAAATATAAATTGTCTATTAGCCTGTAAAATTTCATTTGAAAATTCTTACTTTTGGTCAAAATATTGGCAAAAAACCTAGGGGGGTCTTTTTTTGGCGCACCCTGTACGTGATTGAGAAGATAATGCTGTACCCGTTCAATGAATCACTTAGACGCGCATATAAATTCATTCACTCAGTCACTTAATCATTCACATATTCACTCAGTCACTTATTCACCCACTTATTCACTCACTTAATCACTCAGTCACTTATTCACTCACTTTTTCACCCAGTCACTTATTCATTCACTCAGTCACTTATCACTTATTCAGTAACTTATTCACTCAGTCACTTATTCACTCACTTATTCACTCAATCACTTATCCACTCACTTATTCACCAAGTCACTCATTCATTCACCGACTTAATCACTTATTCACATCGGGAACAATTAAATCGTCGGGCACTTCGATGAAACAAGCAACCGTAATTAACCGAGGAATGAGGCCATCGTGTTTGCGAAGATGATGCTGAACCCATGTTTATTTAGACGCGCAGAGATTAATTCATCCATTCAGTCGTTTACTTATTAATTCACTCTTTTACAAAGTGACTCATTCACTCACTAAGTGGGTGACTTATTCACTCACTTATTTACAAAGTGACTCATTCACTCACTAAGTAGGTGACTCATTCACTCACTCTTTTACAAAGTGACTCATTCACTCAATAGCCTAATTGATTGACCTATCCACTCACCTATTCGTTCACTCATTCACTCACTAACTTATTCGCTCATTTACTCACTTCGGAAAGTACATGTAAATAGACGTTGGACTACGCCATTAAACGGTACATCATCATTACAACAGTCATAAACTGCCAGTACAGTGAATTAAAGGCCTACATGAATTGACAACTAATTCGTTAAATGACGAAAAACTCTTCTTACGTTTGCAGTCAGCATTATCCAACCGATTTCCCGGTTGGCAGGCGTCGCACATTCCTGCACCATTCTTATCGCAAACATGCGAGCAGCCAGAGGACTGTGAACAAGCTGAAGTGGAAAAGAAAACAGACAAAAACTCCATGACTGGAGTACACTACGATTCAAAAGTAAGACAAACAGCTTTAAAGTTATCTAAGAAACATTAATTCCGATCAGTTATGGTCTTAATATAGACACACAGGGCCAATAAGTGACCATGCACCAGTGTTTAATCTGAGTCATCTCCGATGGGGTTAATCAAGGAATGACATTTCCCGTCCCAGAATTTTTTAGAGCTGTTGTTTACAGGTACGTAGGCCTACGTAATATTTCCCCCAAGAAAAATTATATGCGTTACAGTTTCTCCTCCCAAGAAAATTCGTCAGCCGCTGTTTACATGTATATAATTATGTTGATATGTCTAAATTTCTTGTCAACAAATTTCGAACGCATAAAAGCTGTCCTCGGTGTCTGCCCCAGCGGCTGCCATTCTCACAAAGCGACCGTTTTTTTCCCACATAGACCTTGATCTCCCCAAACCCCCAAACAAAGCAGGCTGACTAGATTAAACAATCAGTGATAACGAAGTTTTCTCTTGAAAATGGAGCACGAGGAGAGACGGCATGGAAAATTTCAAGTAGAGTATTAGCATACAATAATTCAACGATGAAAGTTCAAAACAACAGGCTCCGACTTGAATAATGTCAACAGAAACAGAATATAGAATTTAACACGAGAAAATAATTTTTTACTAAAAGTAGGCTATAAGTACAGATTTTACTGGTGCTGTCAGTTGTTGAAAAAGTTACGGTAGTCAATTCAGTATAAAAGGACTTACGACCGCAGTCAGGTGAGCCGGAAATTGGTCCAAATCCCCCTTCGCAGGATGTACAAATGCCTTGGTATGTGCAACTGACACAATGTTCTCCACATGCTGCAAGAGATAGGACAACACAAAATACATTCAATAAGCTTACACTGAAACAGAAACAGAGACAGAGACAGAGAGGGGGTATAGACCACTGAGAGAGTGAAAGAGGGATGCAAGCCGAGAGAGGTTGTCGGAGACAGACAGACAGACAGACAGACAGACAGACAGACAGACAGACAGAGAGAGACAGAGAGAGACAGAGAGAGAGGGTGAGAGAATCATAGGGGGAAAACGTAAGAGTTAGACTATCTATGAGCTTGGAAATTTCACGACCTGTCCGCCATGTGAAGTCTATAATTATTGTCTTGTATTTTGCCAAAACGTGACATTGGATTAAATTACAGAGGCTTGGATGGAATAGCGAAGAGAGTCAAGTTACATAATAAGCTTAAATACCTTATTGCTCTGGTAGTATTCGGGCATTCTGCAACACTCTGCACAGTTCAAACGCTGTCGAATGCCTGTTTAAAATCTATGGAGCTGATGAACAGTGAACACTTCCATTTCAAGTCTTCCTTTGTGAAGTCCTATTAATTTTGTAAACCTTTTAGGCCTAGTACATGTGCATTGAATAATATTATTTCAGCCCATAATTCTCAAAAACACATAGGTCTACGAGGAAGAAAGAATACCGCCTACGTTCGCATGTTCCATTATGAAGAGTCGAGTAGTCGTTGCAAAATGAACAGGTTAGGTTGTCGAAACAGTCACCACAAACACTCGGACATCCACCAGCCCCTGAAATTATTAGCATATGAATATATTAGCGTATTAGGTCATATTATTGTCATCACTTATAATCAGGGAGACAGACAGACACTAGGGTATACTCGGGTATACAGTGTATACTTACCTCCGGGGAAAAACGGCATCATTTACTCACCTCCCGAAAAGTAGGGTATATATAGGCTACGCGGATAAAATGCAGGGTACACCGTACACGCTTGTAAATCAGGCGCACGCGGCTGTTTAAGATGGTTTTTGGGCCGAATGACTAAAAAAAAGGTCGTCAGAAAATTTTCTCCCGGTCAGCGTGTACCACCTCAAAATTTACCAGTACAGCCCTGCTTATGATAATAATAAAATAAAATAAAACAAGTAATAATAATAATAATAAATTCCCCGGTGGTACATAATCTTATAATCCTTCAAGAGTCTAAAGCAGCGGTTCTCAACCGGGGGTCCGCGGACCCCTGGGGGTCCGCGACCATCTGCCTGGGGGTCCGCGAGGAAGTCCTGAAAATTAAATATTTCTTAGTTAAAAACATAGAAACAGGCGACTTTTGTCAATATTTCTCCTTTTCAATGGCGACATGAAACTGACAATTATAGCATACACTAATTTATGACGAATTCATCTGTTTTAGATAGGTCGGTTAGTTTCAATCGCTAGACTGAAATCTATTTTCGATCAGGTTATAAAAATGGTTGATTTCATGAAGGCACGTCCACTAAACTTTCGTCTTTTTGTTACTTTATGTTCGGATATGGAAATCATGAAGAACAGTTAATGATGTATAGGCCAGTCGAAGTTCGCTGGTTATCAAGGGGAAAGTTTGTAACAGACTCTGTAGATTTCTGGATGTTTTTGAGAGAGTTTCTTAGAGAAAAAGACCTGGGCCTGCAATTCATTTGAATAAGAACCCATAATTATGGGTTTCAGCTCTGGCTTACATGTACGTGGCTGGCATTTTTCAACAGCTAAATACACTAGATGAATTCCTCTAAGCAAGTGATGCAGACAAATCTAATCAACCTTAGGTCCAGCGATAAAGTGTCTGCTTTAAAAAAAATGATCTCTGGTGCAAAACGGGTAGTAGGCCTAGTAGGCAACTTTGACACATTTGAACAATTCCATGAATTCACATTGAAATGAGCAAATGCACAGATCAATCAACCAAAATTTGTTAATTTAATTTCCGGACATATAATTAATTATTCAATCACATTAATGGCAAAAAAGAAAGTTGATCTGGTAGAACTGATAAGAAGGGTGAGGAGGGAAAGTGAAAAAGCCGGCTTATACTCAGGGCCGGATTAAGGCATGTTCGACATGTTCGGCCGAACAGGGGCCCCAGTGCCGGCGCTAGGGTACCTGAGGCCCCCCCCAAAAAACCTGAGGCCCCCCATACCTTGAGCTGTCATCTCAGCAAAATTTCTCATAATATAAGTGCTGAAACTGAAAGACATGCATGGTGTAAGACTTCAATAAATGTCCCCTTCCAATTGCAATTTTTTTTAAATTTCCATGCTGTAATGGTAGAATTTTAAGCTGTCATCTTTGCAAAATTGCTCATTTTTCTAAGCTGTTAGTCATGGTTTATGACTTCAGAGTGTCCCCTTTCCATTGTTTAAATTTATCTAATTTGCCAACTGTAATGGTCGCATTTATAGTCTATAGGCTGTCATCTAAACAAAATTGATCATTATTGATGGGACATGATAGGCCTACTTATGAAATATTTCTGAAATATTGGGGATACAAGGATTCCGTCCCAACCACAAATTGTGGGGTCGTGCCCCGGTCCACAGCCCCCCCCAAGTCTCCTCTTTGGTTTAAGTACAATGCTCTATTGGTTTGCGTAATATTATTTGCATTAGGTCTGCTATGGCAGTGCCATATGGTTAGTTGAGGCATGCACCAGACCGGATCTGTACAGTCACAAATAGGCATAATGATCAGCTAAATTTGGGGGCCCCTTTCAAACTCTGATGGCTTTATACTTCCACCCAAAATCAGTATGATATTTGCATTAGGTCTGCTATGACAGTGCCATATAGTTAGTTGAGGCATGCACCAGACCGGATCTGTACAGTCACAAATAGGCATAATGACCAGCTAAATTTGGGGGCCCCTTTCAAACTCTGATGGCTTTATACTTACGCCCAAAATCAGTATGATATTTGCATTAGGTCTGCTATGGCAGTGCCATATAGTTAGTTGAGGCATGCACCAGACCGGATCTGTACAGTCACAAATAGGCATAATGACCAGCTAAATTTGGGGGCCCCTTTCAGACTCGGGGCCCCCCCCGGCCGGGGGGTACGGGGGGTGCTAGCGCCGGCACTGAGGGGCCCCCACACTTTAGGGGGCCCCCACACATGCAATATAAATATGTTTCATCAATAGTGAAAATGAGCAAAATATCTCGGAACAAATTGTCAGATTATTTGAAAACTACTGATTTTAGCATAATATATACTTACAACTTTGAGCATGTGTGGGGGCCCTTAATGGAGTTTCTAATTCCAAGCAGACTTATCTTAAAATCGGCCAGAAATTCTAGCAAGGGCTATCAGTTTTAACTAGGCTACTTAGATCTATATGATTTTAGACCCTTAGCACCTCTTACGATCGGAATTCAAGTGCCATATGGCATCCATGCAACGCATTTTATGAAATGGCATCATTATACACTCTTTGCTTTTGCGCATTAGGTCTACTACTTGCGTAAAAGCGAAAATATAGGCCTTTTTAGTCTGTGATCAGTGGTGGCGCTACAGAAGGACAAATCAGGGCAAATGCCTGGTACAAATCCTTTGCCTTGGTCGTTGTCCTCCCACAAGAATGCCAAGAATTTATTTAGCCTATTTAGGGCATAAATCGCGTCTGCACAGTTTACTTGTATGTGTGCCCTGAGCCCCTGACTAAATTATATGCTCTGGTCAAAAAAGTCTGATTCTAATATTCTTAAACGGTAATAGATGAATACTTTTACACTAGACTGGAATATAAAAAATGTTTATATTGTAAAAAAATAAGGATCGAATTACTAATAGACGAGTGTTGATTTGTTGAATAGATTATAACGCGTTTTGTGTCAATTGTGTGTCCTTTTTCAGTGAGTCTGTAAGGATGGGGCCCCACAGTTTTACCGAACAGGGCCCCCACATTTGTTAATCCGGCCCTGCTTATACTTCAATATAAGCAAGACAAAGGTCATGACAACAGCAAATTGGATTAGTTTTGAGATAGATGGAGAGGAAATAGAGGTGGTAAAAAGCTTCACATTCTTGGGATCGCTGATCGAAAAAGAGGGAAAATGTGATCCAGAAATAAAACGAAGGTTAGCGATAAAGAAAACCGCAATGATTGGACTGGAAAAGATATGGAAGGACAAACATGTAAGTTTAGATACTAAAAAGAGGCTCGTCAGAGCACTGATCTTCCCTACAATATTATATGGCTGCGAGACATGGACAAAGACAAAGAATATGGAGAAAAAGATTAACGCATGCGAAATGTGGATTTGGAGGAAGATGTTGAGAATATCTTGGACAGAGAAAAGAACGAACGAATCTATAAGAATGGAGATAGGATTGGAAAACGAAGAGTCGTTAAAACAACTCGCGACAAGGTTGAAGCTAAGATTCTTCGGGCATGTAATGGTAATGCGATCTGATAGTTTGGAGAAGGAAATGATGCTGGCTTGCAGTGAGGGAAGGAGAAGACTCGGCAGACCAAGGACGAAATGGATGGACGAGATACACTACGTAACTGGCATGAATTTGGAAGAACTGAGGGACTTGTCTGCGAACAGAGAACAATGGAGAATGTGTGTCAGGACGATCGCTAGAGCTCTACGAGCTGACAGCACAAGGTGACAAGGTGATTCAATCATAGCTGGATCAGTTCAACTTCTACTGTAACTTTGGTCATTTAAACGTTCACAGTATTCGTGGGTTTCCAGTCCGTTTCTTGCAAACATTGATTCGTGGAATTTACCAACATCGGAATTGAAACAAATCAAAGTAGGTTTAGTGATAGGCCTACTAAACCTACTTTGAAGCTGTTGCATCCATGCAAGAATTAGCCTGATGCATTATTTTGGGTACAAGTTTCACATGAATATTCAAAACTGTCTGAGAAAGCTTTCAACATTATTTCACCTTTTGCAGCATCATAATTATCTTTGTGAATGTGGATATCGTGCACGGCTTGAGGTTTGAAATGGGTTCAGATTGAGTGTTTCGAGCATTGAGCTTGCACCTCGAATCGAGCATGAAGCTTACACCTCGAATAGATAAACTGTGGTCGAATATGCGTGCTCAAAGCTTGTAATAAAATAAAATACAGATTTTCTAATAAATTTAAAAGAATCTTGTCGACCGTGGAAGTCGCAGACTTATCGTTAAATAAATTTGAACTACAGCAGGGCAAGGGCATATAGGCTGTAACGTAGGTCTAATGTTATATTGGATCATAGTCATAGTCTTAGGCCTACAGTCACGATAATGCGCCAGAGGCACCAAATTTCAGTGGGGGTCCGTGACCGAGACCCAAAATTAGAAAGTGGTCCGTGAGTCTGAAAAGGTTGAGAACCGCTGGTCTAAAGAAGCTGTTGCTGAATGTCTGGAAATACGGGTCTCGTCCTCCGCAGCAATAGCTATTATTATCCAGGGCCGGATTAAGTCATGTTCAACATGTTCGGCCGAACAGGGGCTCCCACACTTTAGGGGCCCCACAAATACAATAGGAATATTTATGATCATTGTTGATAATATTGTAATTGTGTAGCGAACCTGGCGGCCCGCTCTCCTTGCTAAGCCACGCCCACTCGAGGCAAGTTCCTTGTTAGCTCCGCCCCTTGAGGCAAGTTCCTGAGGCAAGTTCCTTGCTAAGCCACGCCCCTTGAGGCAAGTTCCTGAGGCAAGTTCCTTGCTAAGCCACGCCTACTCGAGGCAAGTTCCTGAGGCAAGTTCCTTGCTACCCCCTCCCTCCAGAGGCAAGTTCCTGAGGCAAGTTCCTTGCTACCCCCTCCCTTTGAGGCAAGTTCCTGAGGCAAGTTCCTTAGCGGTCGAGGCAAGTTCCTTGTTAGCCCCTCCCTCCAGAGGCAAGTTCCTTAGCGGTCGAGGCAAGTTCCTGAGGCAAGTTCCTTGCTAGCTCCGCCCACTTGAGGCAAGTTCCCTAGAACTTGAGGCAAGTTCCTAGATAGGCCACGCCCATTTGATGCAAGTTCCCTAGATTAGGTGCCTGCCCGTAGATTGTATAAATAGACGTGGACAGATGACACAGACGGCTCTCAGACGATACAGTGCGAGGCGGAGCTCTCGCAGAGGCAGACAGTAGATACCGTCATCGACGAGGAGCGACGAGCAGGAGAAGACGTCTGGACGGCGGCGTGGCTACGTGCGAGAACGACGACGGAGAGCGACACACGGACGGACACGGACGGAACCGACGTTGACAGCCCTGCAGAATACGGCCATCACTGGGGTGCAGAGGCTTTCCTATCGTCGTCTGGTTTCGTGCTACAATAAATCGTGTCGCAGAAGATATCGTGTCGTTGTCTGATTTCCGGGTTGACATTCAGGAGGACTGCAAGGACTAAGCCCTTCGATATACCACGGAGGCCGAACTCTTACCCTCTTGGCGAGAGGGCGCACGCAGAAGTTTCCGCTTTTCCGCTACACTGTTACACAGAAGTGGGGTGGTACGCAGTTCTTCCTGCCCAGCGACGACAACCCGAGGTAACCGAAGATGCTGATGGAAGAAGACGAAATTACGTTCCGGAATCCAGCTTCCGAGGAAATTCGCACGTCTGCCGACGTCTTTACTCCGACCGCTCGAAGATCGACCATGGAGAGACTGTCGAACCGGAGACCGCTGATCGAGGAGCTCGGTTCCGATGACGAGGAGAGACCGGCGAGAAGCCTGTTGGAGGACGTCGATAGCCTGATCCGACGCCGATCTACGCCGATGAAACCCGGTCGCTTCGACGGATCAGGTTCGTTCGAGTCGTTTTTGGTGCAATTTGAGGTGTGCGCTAGCCATAACAAATGGACGGCTGCAGACAAGGTGGACCATTTACGATGTGCGTTAGAGAAAGCCGCAACGCAACTTCTCTGGGATTTTGGAGCGCAGCCGAACGCAACCTACGAGGAACTTGTGGAACGCCTCCGCCAGCGATACGGGACGGAAGGACAAGCCGAAACCTTCCGTGCCCAGTTATACTACAGACGTCAACGAACGGGAGAAAGTCTCAGCGACCTGCTGCATGAGATCCGCCGTCTCGTAGTCTTGGCATATCCCGTTCCGTCCAATGAGACTACCCAGATAATCGCGAGGGACTCGTTTCTAGAAGCTCTGCGAGACCGTGAACTTTCGCTGAAGGTAAGAGAGCGAGAGCCAAAGACTCTCGATGAAGCCTACCGGACCGCCCTGCGGCTGGAAGCCTACCAGCAGGCCTCCGAGAGAGACGACCGCCGAAGAACGCCGAATCGAGTTCGAGGGACTCAGGAAGCCGACCTGAGTGCCCAGCTGCAAGCAACGCTCGACCGATTCCTAACGGCGCAACGAGACGACCAACGCGAATGGCAGCGCGAGATGGAGACGAAGATCGACCAACAGCTTCGCGAGCTGCGCAGTCAAGCATCGTCCAACGACGGACCGGGACGAGACCGTCGTCCTGGAGACCGCACCTCTGGAGATCGTCAACAGGAAGCTGCGAGGCCGGCGGTGACCTGCTTCAACTGTGACCGGGTCGGTCACGTGTCTCGGAACTGCCGGCAAGCGCGCCGTTTCCGGAACCGCGGGAACGACGCTGGAACTGACGAGACGGAGGATTCGACGCCTCCGGTAGCCGTGAACCACACAACCCGTCCGAAGTTGCCGAATCGTAACAGCAACAACGCTGTCTACGTGCGAGGGACGATCCACGGACGTTCTCAACTGTGCTTGATCGACACGGGATCGGAAGTGAGCCTGGTGCCTTCATCAACTGTCGACGGGTTAGAGCTTCGTTCAAGTAATCGTTCTTTGATGGCTGCTAACGGGTCTGCTATTCGGGTCCTTGGAGAGGTCCTGGTCCCCATAGATTTTGGGAGAGGTTTTAGTGTCCCGACCATGTTTTTGGTATCCGATCAGATTACAGAACCCATGTTAGGCATGAACTGGCTCAGGGAACATCGCTGCAGATTAGGGTTTGGTGCTGGTGCTTTGTTTGTAAGTAGGAAACGCATCTCCCTTGTAAAGGGGAACGGTTCCGTGTGGTGCCGACGTGTGATCGTCGCAGAAGAGGTTGTGGTATCCCCCAAATGTCAGGGTGATGTTCCGGTTAAAACCATGTATGGGAATGTGTCCACGGTTGCCCCCGCATGGATGACCGAGGCCCAGGAGATATGCCCCGGAGTCCACCTGGCCCGTGTAATGTTAGATGGGAAAGCTAACGCCCAGGTTTGCGTAGTGAATGTAAACGCTGACCCGGTTTCGCCTAACGAAGTATTGTTAGAAGATTTCTCAGAGGAAGCGCTGCTTAGGACTCCAAAGCGTGTAAACGATTTGATAATTCAGCCTGTAGACAAACAGGATAGCGTATTGGTTGCTTCGCCCGTAAGTCGAGTACTACTGCCGCAAAAGAAGTCTGTATGTGAAAGTTTGGATGATTTACCTTTGATAGGAGTGCAGCATAAGGTTTTTCTTAGCGGGATTCTCGGCTGTAGTAAATACGTGGGTACCCCCCTGAGGTTGAAATTTGGCGGGGCCCCCCTTCGTGAATCTTGCCGTAAAATTTGTCAGTATGTGGGGAAAATTAAATGCGGCCATCGGAGAAATAGGGACGAGGTTTTCCCACACGCCCCTGTCGCTGATGTGGCGTTGTTGCGTGATGATGTAACATGTGGACGAGAGACGGGTCCGCGGGTCGACCCGACCCATGGACGACTCTCGGAAGATGGTCGACCTCCAGAATCGACCCGCATGGTCAATCAGAAGGACGAACCCCGACCTCGTCACGAAAGATACTCGCCCGAGGAGAAGGACTCGACGGAAGCCCCGCCCCCCCTTCTGGTTGCCAGGGTGATTGACGCGGGCAACGAACGTGGCGTCTGCCTGTGTGCTAGACAGGTGGTGGCCGAGTTATGCGGTGAAGTGAATTACCGGTTGCGGAAGACACGGAATTCGCGTCCTTTTGTCGCTCATGTCGACAAGCTGCGTCCCTGCTTCGAAGAAGGACTGGACGACGAAGGGAAAGAAACTGTTCCCACGCGTGACGAAGGTGGCGCGGCGGAAGTGAGTTGGGTCGACGCTCGACCTAAACGAACAATCCGCCGTCCTGTACGCTACCAATAAGCGTGCTCTTCACTTCTTCAGAGACTTTTCCTATTGTGGACTGATGATATGATGGACGATTTAGAGATCGCATATATATCGTATACGTAGAATGCCTAGAAAAAAGGGCGCTTTTCGTTTGGGCCGTTGGCCACTTTTGTGTTTATGTGCCTTAAATATTTCTTTAAGATGTGTACGTTTTTGGGCCGTTGGCCACATTGTGTGAACGACGGAACAGTTTAGTCGGAACTTTAACGTAAACTTTTATGAGACCCGTTGGTCTTTTGGTTGAACAGTAGGGTCAGTGGACGACCAAGGACATTGTATTTTTGAGACTTGGTCCGTTGGCCGCTTTGTTTACACCCAGTTGGGTTTTGCTTCGAGCCATGTGGCTCGTTCCTATTTTTAGTTTGCGGGAGTGGGGACACTCCCATTCGTAGTGGGAGGGAGATGTAGCGAACCTGGCGGCCCGCTCTCCTTGCTAAGCCACGCCCACTCGAGGCAAGTTCCTTGTTAGCTCCGCCCCTTGAGGCAAGTTCCTGAGGCAAGTTCCTTGCTAAGCCACGCCCCTTGAGGCAAGTTCCTGAGGCAAGTTCCTTGCTAAGCCACGCCTACTCGAGGCAAGTTCCTGAGGCAAGTTCCTTGCTACCCCCTCCCTCCAGAGGCAAGTTCCTGAGGCAAGTTCCTTGCTACCCCCTCCCTTTGAGGCAAGTTCCTGAGGCAAGTTCCTTAGCGGTCGAGGCAAGTTCCTTGTTAGCCCCTCCCTCCAGAGGCAAGTTCCTTAGCGGTCGAGGCAAGTTCCTGAGGCAAGTTCCTTGCTAGCTCCGCCCACTTGAGGCAAGTTCCCTAGAACTTGAGGCAAGTTCCTAGATAGGCCACGCCCATTTGAGGCAAGTTCCCTAGATTAGGTGCCTGCCCGTAGATTGTATAAATAGACGTGGACAGATGACACAGACGGCTCTCAGACGATACAGTGCGAGGCGGAGCTCTCGCAGAGGCAGACAGTAGATACCGTCATCGACGAGGAGCGACGAGCAGGAGAAGACGTCTGGACGGCGGCGTGGCTACGTGCGAGAACGACGACGGAGAGCGACACACGGACGGACACGGACGGAACCGACGTTGACAGCCCTGCAGAATACGGCCATCACTGGGGTGCAGAGGCTTTCCTATCGTCGTCTGGTTTCGTGCTACAATAAATCGTGTCGCAGAAGATATCGTGTCGTTGTCTGATTTCCGGGTTGACATTCAGGAGGACTGCAAGGACTAAGCCCTTCGATATACCACGGAGGCCGAACTCTTACCCTTTTGGCACGGGGGTTGCACACGGACGGTACCTACACACGGATTTCATACCCTTTCGAAGAGGGTGGACGACGGCCCTTTTTCGCTACAATTGCAAAAAATGAGTTTAAATCTCTGAACGAATTGCAAGATTATTCGAAAGCTACTGATCTTAACATGGATAACTTTTGCACATGTGTGGGGGCCCTTATTGGAGTTTCCCTTACCAGGCAGATTGATCTTGAAATCAGTCAGAAATGCTATTAAGAGCCATAAGTTTTATTGCATATTTAAGCAATTAATACCTCATCAGATTGGAACTCACGTGTCATGCAACGCATTATGAAATGGCGTCATTATAATTATTGTGTACGCTGGGAGCTCAGTATACAATTTGTTTTTATGAATTCAAGCAATCAATCGCATAAATTTATATTGCGATCATTTAAGAATTCTACTTAGAGTCGCTCTCAACCCAGGCCTGGTCAAAAAAGCCAAAGAAAAGGCTTAAGAAGACGAAAAAAAGCCTGCAGAGTCAAGAGGAAGCGAGGGGAGACCCACAGGTTGACTATTCCGGATACCTGGACCAAGAATGCTTTTCGCTGCAAGGTGACAGTAAGAGAAAAAGTGGCAAGAACGTATCCACGGGTAGCTGAGCGCAGTGAAAGGTGGCCCATGCAGAGAAACAGAAGCGGGGTGAAAAGCTCACAGTGGTAGGATAGAGCTTGAGCCAGGGTCTACCACTGGCGAAAGCGCGGAATATTTGTTAGTTTGTAATAAGTGGCAATGCTACAACAGGGCAAATGCTCTGGTTAAAAAAACTCAATTGCATGCGAAAAATTGCCAGAAATTTTCTCTGCCATATCTGCTTGATAGCTTGAATTCATAAAAACATAATGTTCAATATTCTAAAAATAGAAGTAATTAATTAATAATCGAGGAATGTTGATTCGTTGAACAGGCATTACACGCTTTGTGTGTCATTTTGTCCTCCTGTAAGGTTGGGGCCCCCACAGTTTTACTGAACAGGGCCCCACATCATCATCATCATCATCATCATCATCATCATCATCATCATCATCATCATCATCATCATCATCATCATCATCATCATCATCATCATCATCATCATCATCATCATCATCATCATCATCATCATCATCATCATCATCATCATAATCATCATCATCATCATCATCATCATCATCATCATCATCATCATCATCATCATCAATCATCATCATCAGCATCAGCATCATCAATCATCATCATCATCATCATCATCATCATCACCATCGTCGTCGTCGTCGTCGTCATCATCATCATCATCAGCAGCAGCAGCAGCAGCAGCAGCGTAGTCGTCATCATCATCATCATCATCATCGCCATCATCCGTGTTATTGCCTTTATTACTATCATTGTCATCATTATTTTATAGTATTAATATTTTGTTTAAAAGCATCACTAATAATTTTTGGGCATACTATTATTCTTTTTCCTTTTTATAAATATACTCATTTATAACGAAGGTAACAATAATTATTATTAATTCTCTTACTTTGAGCGGATGTTTGGAGATTCTGTCCTGTTAAAAACAAGAAAACAAATGGCATTAAACACTTAGCAATTCACAATTACACCTGAATCTATCTCTAGATTAGAGCGAGGATCCTAAGAGAAGCTCACTATCTCCTGCTACTTCCTCCTATCACATGTACGGGGTGAGCCATAAAAAAAGCTCACCCTAAGGTTTTTTGCCAATATCTTGGCCAAAGGTAAGAATTTATAAATGACATTTTACAGTCTTAAAGACAATATTCGTATTTACACATGATGGCCAGATTTCATCAAAATATATCAAACAGAACAAAAGTTATATCACTTTTAGTGCGTCCACCCCCCGTTTTTTTACGATTCGAAAATGTAACGCAACAAAAAGTAGCAAAAGACCATTTTTATTAAGTCACATCTCAAATAACTGATGTCAAAATGAACTTGATAGTGCTTCACAACTTGTGTTCAATGTGCCCACCACTAGTGTTAAATCTTTCTTGAGCCTATTTGCAAAGTTCTTGATGACCCTGTTATGCGTTCCAAAGCCAAATCTTTCCCTATCAACTTCAATGCTCCTATCAATTCTCTTATCGCTCTTGATTTTGGTTGCAGATTGGGATTTTTGTCCTGCATAGCTCTCCGCTGTTAAGTAATAAATAAGCTTACATCGGGTTCAAATCCGGAGATTTGGAACCGTTTGCTTTCTTAATGAAACCAGAACAATCGACATTGAGCCGATCTCCCAGATTCACGGCAAATTTCTTAACTCTCAGTTTAACTCTTAATTTTTGAGCTCAGTGTTTACCAGAGTAAACTTTGCTCAATAATGCTCATAGCCTTGTATCAATGTATCTCCAGCATCCTGCTCAAGAGGTGAATGCATGCACATTTTGATTGCCATTGACACCTTGGCCATTTTTTTAAATTTGAATTTCATTGTTTTAATAGCATAATTATTAGGGCTGTCGATTAATCGCCGTTAACGCCAGCGATTAACGCAAATTTTTTAACGCGATTAATATTTTTAACGCCGATTAATATTTTTAACGCAGTAAACAATATTAGTCTGATAGCAGTCCTCAAGAGTCTCCCAAAAGGAAACCTCGGATCTACGAACTATCTTCAGATTCAGAAGATGAACCGCCGATGCATCAAGCTACCAATGCAAAAGCGGTTATTCAACGATATAGGTCTGAACCTAGCGTTGACAGCTATGCATGTCCACTTGAATGGTGGAGGCTACGTGATAGGGCCCACCCACTCTTGGCAAGACTTGCCAAAAAATATCTCTAATCGCCAGCTACAACAGTACCGTGTGAACGATTGTTTTCTTTATCTGGACACACAGTTAGCAAGAAAAAACATCGCTTGATCCAAGCAATGTGAACAAGCTAGTTTGCTTGTTTGCTAGTTTACTTGCAAGAATAAACTCTTTAATTAGTCAGAAGACTTTACTAAGTGTGTGTAGATTTTTTAAAGATGTTGAAGCTAGTTTGGTTAAAGTAACTGTGTTCACTTGAAAGAATATTCTTAAATAAGGCAGTATTTGATGATTGAAGAATACATGTAGGGCCTATTTAAGTTATAATAATAACAAAGAATGTTAATTTTGTTAGTTAAAGTGCGATTAATTTGCGTTAACTTGCGATTAAAAATTTTAATTGATCGATTAATCGCGATTAAAAATTTTAATCGAGGGGCAGCACTAATAATTATTAATCTGACAGATTCCTTATTATTTTACCAACTTGATTGTCATCTTGCTAAGTGACTTCACAGTGACGTGCAGCTTGGCTGGTACACTGTTTTTAAAAAAAATACATAGTATGAATAATAATCAACTGGCAATATCAAGACTATTTGATAGCAATTATTTAAGATGAGACTTAATAAAACCGCGTTTTGCTACTTTTGTTGCGTTACGTTTCTGAATCGTAAAAAAGGTGGGTGGCCTCACTTGTTCTGTTCGATATAATTATTTTGATGAAAATGAGGCCATCATGTACAAATATGAATTGTCTTTAAGACCGCAAAATTTCATTTCGAAATTTTTACTTCTGACCAAGATATTGGCAAAAAACCTTGGGAGCGTACTTTTCATGGCCCACCCTGTGGACTAATTTCTCATTCTTAGATATTTACTATGACAAAAGAGAGGATCCAGCCTTTTTTGTAATCAATCGCTTTAGCGTTTTGAGTTATTCGCCATTGCACGGGTTTAGCGCTGGTTTGATGCAGGTTGGATTGACGACAGGAATTCTTGCAAAATAGAAGTTGATTTGAAGAAACAAATTCTTATATAGACACTAGATGTGTAACCCGGCGTTGCCCGGGAAATTTAGGGTTTTAAACACCACTCCCTTATGGTACCCAACGTTGACCGCTAAATTTCGAGTTTTTGCCAACCCTCTACCCCACCCCGCTTCCCCAAAAAGCCAAACGTAACACGCCCCGCTAGGGAAATTATTACTGGGCTTGTATGACGTCATTCGGGCTGTAGACTCTTTTACTGAAGCTCGATACTGTTTACCAACGCGTGAGCGATGAAATCTGTTTTAAAACGCTTCTGTCTTAAAACGCTAATAACTCGAGTTCTAAAGTGAAATTTCGGGTTTTAAACACTTCCCCACTCTGGTACCCATCGTTGACTGCTAAATTTCGGGTTTTCGCCAACCCTCCACCCCACATCGCTTCTCCAAAAAGCCAAACGTAACCCGTCCCTGCGGGGCGCTACGGATATTATTACTGGGCGGGTATGACGTCATGCGGTGTAGACTCTTGAGTTACGCGCTTGTGTGATCAATTACTGATGAAATCTGTCTTAAAACGCTAATAATTTTTGTTTTGAACTGAATTAAAACCTGAAAATAGTCAATCTGACCTTATAATTTGGGTAAGAATCGATTTCAAAGTTTTTTTTAAACCGACGCTGTTTCATTTCCGAGCCTATTCTGCAGGGGAGAGTCAATTCTGTCAAAAGCGTACAAATAAACAAACATATGGAATTTCTGCCTTATAATATAGATTAGATTGATGGAATGATTCTTGTGTGCATTGGAGTTTAAATGGGCAAAAAATTTATTTAATGAGAACTGAATTGATGAAACCACAATATTAATTTTTATAAAATAGAAGCTGCATCGGCAAAATAAATGTTATTCGTGCCCAAATGGATTTTATGAAATCTCGATTGACGATAATGAATTCTATCCATAGCAGAAGTCAGATTGATTAGCCTATCGTTCATCAATCCAGCTTCGGTTTCAGTGAGATTGTTTTCATAAATCACAATTCTATTCAAGTAAATGATTAGTTTATTCAATACGACTTCTATTTAGCAAGAATACTCCTCGTCAATGCGACTTGTATTCGACCCAGTGGCGTAGGCAAAGGGGGTTTCGGGGGTTAAAATCCCCAATGACCCAGAAAAAAGTTTTTTTAAGATTATTTATCCACTTAAATAAGAAAAACAGAACAATTGCTTGTAGTAACAATTGTTTTTCTTACTTTATTCTCTTTGTTACTTTATTCCCTTTTTGTTTCCTGTAATACTGCTGGGTTGGTGTCAGAAATGGCATCCGGCCAGACCAATAAAAAAATCCAAACCCCCATCATAAATTCCTGGCTACGCCACTGACCCGCGCTGAAACCCATGTAATGATGAATAAGCTTAGGCCTACTTTAAGACGTTATAATATTATGTTTCCACCGAATAAAGCAAACAGATTACCTGCGATCAACAAGAGAATTGCTGAGAAAACGACTTGGCAGACAAATTTGGAATAGTTAGCGGTTGATTTTCGCGACATCCTGTCCCGTTAATTCCAAGCAGATATATTGACCATGTCTAAGTGAGTACATCTGTGAATGCCGTTGAATTCATAACCGATCTGCTTGGGCGGACTGACAGACGACTGCAATAAAGAACAAACGCAACGGACCGTAAGAGAATACAAAAGCAAGCAAAACGACATCCTGTTTTGCTTCAGCAAACAAACCACTCAATCACTGTTGCAATAGAAGTCTCCAGATTTGTAAAACGCCATTCGAAAGCCAAACGCAGGGCACCAGCTTATTCACGAGCGTTGTCCAAAGGAGTTGTTCGAATGGGGTTGAAGCCAGGTTAAACAAAAGGATTAAAGATGGCAGATTACAAGGCATAGCCAGTATTTGATTTCGAGGGGTGTTTCTTCAGTTTCCCGTCCGAAAAAACTGATGACCTTGTTTAGGCATCTGACCGAAATCAATTCATTCTATTTTTTCCAATTTTTTCATGGGGGGGGGTTTCATGGTTTGTTTCATGGTTTTTACATCATGTGCCAGTAAATGCATTCTATTGTTTTTTTACTTTTTTTACATTGTAGAGGGTGTTCAAACACCCCCTTAGCTACGGTCTTGGCAGATTAGCTGCTGAGGTGGGTGGCGTTTAGATCGTGAATTGGAGGTTGAAGGACCAGGTGAGTCGAAGTAGCTAAGAGTTCCCAAATAGGCGAGACTTTAGTTTCGAATCGTAAACCCGAAGAGTGATGGATAGAAGAAGCTGATGGTGGGTGACTGGAAAAGGTGGAGGATGAGCGAAATTCAGGAAGTAGTCATTTCAAAGGCGTGGAGTTTTATCCGATGATTTTGTAAAACCTTTCATTTGATATTTGATATTAGCCTACTTTTCCTTCTTATGTAACCTTTTAGTTTATTTATTATTGCTCCTTGTGCGTTAAGTATACGCTATTTAGCCGCGTAGGCTATAGGCTACCCTCTTTTCAGAACTAATTATGCGATGCCCAAAACATTTTCAGGTTAGTACACGCTGTATGCCCGCGTACCCTCGTGTACAATCCTGACTTCCACCATCAGTTCGCTCCACCTTTCTCTCTGGTAAACTTTCCACATCTTTCGCTCAGGGCTTTTTTGTAGTAGGCCTACACAGCTGTACACAAAATGTGCAGTTCTAAATGGATTTGTGCAGATGTAGAAGCCCTTCTGTCATAAGTTCTGTGCAGTCAAAACTAGCAAAAAAGGTCATTGTCCTCTGATTGGAAGTAATTTACCATGGAGGATGGGAAGGGAAAGAAGTGGTTGTGCAGTTCTAAAAATTTCTTAAAAACAGCCCTGCTTTCGCTCGCCTCAAATTTCTCGGGGTCAGCAGCACTCATGGGCGGAGACCTAGGGGGGACAGGGGGGGACGGTCCCCCCCAATAAAAGTGTTGGGGGACGGCCCGTGCATTTGTCCCCCCAATGTTTGAGCGTCAAGACTTTTTTGGGCGGCGAAAATAGAAAATTTCGTTGAGATTTGGTCGAGATTTGGCGCCGGATGACTAAAAAAAAAAAAAAAAAAAAGGTCATCAACTTTTTTGGCGGCGAAAAATTTTTTTTTTCGAGATTTTGCCTGTCGTCAGAAATTTTTTGGAAAATCTCGCGTCTTTCCGTCCCCCCAATTCTCGGCGCAGGTCTCCGCCTATGGCAGCACTGACACCGGTTCTGAAACGCAGAAACGCAAAATAAATGGTCATAAACAATACAATAAAGTCTTCACTGTACACTTCAACACCACATAAATCAAGATTCCTTGGTTACATATTTTATACAATACTCATACTGCCTAACAGTGCCACTCTACTCCATGCATACAGATTTCACAGATTCCATCATGATTCTTCCACTTATCCAGCGCCTTTCTAACTCTAAGCATCATCCAACTTAGTCGTCTGTCTAACTCGTCGAATGACTATCTGGATATTGACCTCTGCCTGCCGAATTTGTTTTGATTAAGCGCCTGTGAGTAAGCTGGTTCCCACGACTTGGCTTTTGTGGGCGCTGTAGAAGTTCCGAGATTACGATTACGATAGAGAGCTAACGCGATCAATGCAACAATGATCATAACATCGCACCCATCGGCGGTAAGATCCATCAATAGGATGCTTCAGTGGCTCTTGTCAGTGCACCGTTGAGTCTACTCTACATCGCTGCAATGCATCTAACAAAAGACGATAGTTTATCAAACATAGGCTACACCGGTACACCCGCTGTGTAACTTACAAGAAGCAGCAGAATGATTAATAGATTTCAACCAACAACAGTCCAATAACTTCTGCACGATATTTTTTGGAGAACACTCTTGTGGGCTACACCCTTAGCATTCAACATAACCATGTATAAGCTTAAAACCTGGAATGTGTTATTGAAAGCGTTTTGTTTGGTAATAAGATGTATCGGGGTTCGTGAAAAGTTAATCTGTGGAAGAAGAAAATTGAGGAAAATGTGTCTATGTCAGACCAGACAAAAGGGGAAAACATTTTGGAGAAGTAGCCACTAAATTCGACGTGGGCCAAATATAAGTAGCCTAATCTCCGACGTTTTTTGCTATTATCTTGACCACAAATAAGAATTTTCAAATAACTTTTTAAATAATTTACAGGAAATTCAAAACAACGTACATTAGCCAAATTTTACCAAGAAATTTCAAACAGAACAAAAGTTAGGCTAACATTATTATTTCTTTATTGAACAATCCAGTTGACGGACCGCAACCGGTTACAGTGTAAAGTTATCCAATTGAAACAATTCACTATAGAACACAAATCACAAATTAATCTTAGCTACTCACAGAACAGACACTCTTCAATTCACGGCGCTAATAGTAGCCTAAAAATATGTCTATCCTACGGGGCTCGAACTCGGGTCCGCAGATCAGGGCAACAAAGAAGTGGCCCCTTTCGAACATATTATGTCTGGTGCGGCGGGGCTCCCGTACAATGCAGAAACTGGTATGCGATGCACGTAATTCTGTATCGTGATTATTCTAAGTAATTTCGTTTCATAATAATATCATTATTATTATTATTATTATTATTATTATTATTATTATTATTATTATTATTATTATTATTATTATTATTATTATTATTATTATTATTATTATTATTATTATTATCAAGCTCTAAATCTGATATTATTTATACTCTAAGAAATTTTCATGAATTGGCATAAAAGTGCACTCATCCAGTACTGCACATCTGAAAACTCTGCTGCATTTTCAGCTGACAAAATTTGGCTCTTAGGGCCCCTTACAATGCAGAAACTGGAATGCGGATTATGCGGTATTTATATTTATACAAAATACAGGGTTCAAATAATGTATATAGGCTAATAGGTCTACATTGTGCATGCATTCAATAGACTATTTACTGCTGCAGCAGACTTTTTGACAGTGCTTTCGAACATGGATTGTGCAATAGCGTCAATAAAATTAATGTCACCTATAGTTAGGCTACCCCTTACATTTGTTGCCACTTTCAGGGGCCCCTTCCATGCTGGGCCCTCCGGTCGGAGGGTACGGAGGGCGGTCGCTGCGCCTCTGCCGCTGATCTCCGTGCAAGTGCCTTACCGGTCAGCAGATATACAAAGCACATAATCCATATTGATTGATTGATTGATTGATTGATTGATTGATTGATTGATTGATTGATTGATCGATTGATTGGGTTTAACGGCACTTCAGCACAGAATTGGCTATTTCGTGCCTTAGCATGATTATTGAATCTGCATCATTTATTTTATAAATACTAAAAATCTTCCAGCATAACACTTTGTTGTACACTTGCATTTCTTTCAGATACAGCAAAATATTCTTTGGAGGAACATGTTCAAAAATATTGGAAAGTGATTGTTCCATATAATATTTTTGCTTGTCGCTGTAAATTAAATCAGTACATAATCCAGAATAGGTCCCAAATATTGCAAATATACGCTGTATAATAAACGTCCAGTTGCATGCGTGTATAGATCTAATGTCTGTACGCATAGGCAAGGGCGGATACAGAAATTTTTGAAGGGGGGGCCAAAGTCCTACGGAACCACTCATGGGGGCCACGTCTACTTTCCGAGCAAAATAGCTGGTCAAAAATAAAGAAATTTCTAAATGGGGGGCCATGGCCGGATTGGCCCCCCTGGATCCGCCCCTGCGCATAGGCTATAGCGCAAACCTAAGCTCTGTTCAGCCCTTCTTAGGCGCTTGATAAGTTGTATTACATGTATATTCTGATCATACTTCAGCAAATACGAAGCTTGGTAGATGACCAAACTACAGGGATATTTTCGATATTTTTTTAATTTGAGAAAAGAGGAGTTCTGCAGATTATATTAATAAAAATATTTGCTGACGAAATAGAAGCGGGATTTATCAAACAAATTCTTGCCTAAATAGAAGCTGGATCGACGAAAAGGATTCTCGCCAAAGTAGAAGTTGGAATGATTATTGATTGATTTATTAAACAAATTCTTGCCTAAATAGAAACTGGATCGATTAAAAGGATTCTCGCCAAACTAGAAGTTGGATTGATTAAAAATAGCAACGCTGCAACGTTACTTCTTGGGGGTCGTGAAATTGACAAGTACCTTCCTTTCTTACGACACTGCCCTGCATGCGGCATGTGGCAGGGCCATTCTAAAGCAAGGAAAAAGATGAGGGATACGGTAATCATATGTACGATTACTATGACACAAGTTCGTTAAGCAACAACGCAATGTAACAGTTACTGTTGTGTTATGACGGTCTCCTTATAAGCTTAAGAAGCAGGGCTTTTTAACGTGCAGTTGTACACAACATGTGCAGTTCTAAATGGAGATGTGCAGTTGTAGAAGCACTTCTGTGCAGTTAAAACTAGTTGAAAAAGGCCATTTTCCTCAGATTGGGAGTAATCTACCATGGAGGATGGGAAAGGAAAGAAGGGGTTGTGCAGTTCTAAAACTTTCTTTAAAACAGCCCTGTTAAGAAGTTAACAGTTTGACCAAGAATGGATCAGAGATGTCACAACATCTGACGTGTCAACTTATCATCTGTGAAAAGAAGCTCATTCATCATTGCAGAGTTTTAAGGCTGGGTCGAACGCGAAGCATTTATTGTGCGACGTGAAAGAGGTCTTAGCATAAAAGAACTTTGGGAGTTGTACGAGTAGACCAACGACTTCGCTATGCGAAAATTCTATCTATCCGTGTTGACGTCGACATCACTCAAAACATTTCATTGAAGACGTTTAAAGTCTTGGGTTCCAGATACATGGAAGCCTAAGTAGGACTTAAGAAGCAAGAAAGGAGGGGAGTTTTTGGCTCGGGAAAAATGGGAATAATTCATTATCACGAAATTCGGATCGATGGACTAAAAAAGGTCATCGGAAATTTGGTAGATTACGGTAAATATTGTCGGCGCCGCTCGTTCTGGACCAAGTCTCCGTCCCAAAGCCAAAGTTAGTTTTAGCCCTTCCAAGAACTGAAATCAAACTCCGCCCATGACTTTGCTAGATTCCCTTCATGGAATCAGCAAAATTTGAGGACAATATAAGGACAGCAGACACGAGGTATTATGGCTGCTATGAAATAATGGTCAATTGTTGTCAAAGGCATCTCTTCATCTGCGGAGGGATACCATCATTATGGGATACTCTATTTCGTGACACCGGCGCATATAATTATAGCCAAGCCAAGGAGACAACACCAATGCAGTCTGTAAGGAATGTTACGAGACTACACCTTTAACTAACAAACTATTCCTTACGCACGGATTGATCTCTGGTTTATATTTGCAAAACAGTAAAGGCTCTGCGCACTAGGTTGTAAAGACTGCACTCTTTCAACCGCAACCCATAAAATTGGTCTGTGGATTCTCCGTTGTGCTTTGATCTTCCTACACACTTCCTACAAGCTTATAGCTTTGCGACGGGGCTCGAAAACTACAGCTGCTTTGCTGATGACTTAACCTTGACCACTTCGCTAAGAGTCAAACAAAGGCGTAGCTACGGGGGCGTTTTGGGTGTTTGAACACCTCCCCCTCGAAATGAAATAATGTAAAAATGAAATAATGAGTTTACTAGCACACAATGTAAGAACCAAAGGGATATAATTTTGAGACTCTTATTTCGATGGGATTATCTTACAGTAAGCAAAGAAGAGATCAAACACCGTCATGAAAGCTCACGGCGCTTCCCTAAACTCATATAGCCTAGCCAGTTGGTTCGGTTGCCAGTCGGCTTTCTCGAGGTCTGGGTAAACACCCCCCGAAGCAAAATCCCGGTAAACGCTTCTCTTAAAGGATTTTTTGAACTGCACTTTCTCTCGTTTCCCTCCAATCTTTTACCTAGCACCGGTTTATAAGTTGGATAACGGGGAAGTGTCTTTGCCCTCGTTCTCTTTTATAATTTTATTTGGGGGCGGAGGCGGTAGAGTAATGGATAACACGCTGGCGAAGAGTGCGAGAGGTAGCGAGTTCGAGCCCCCGTTGGGCGGGGTTTACTGTCAATACCGCGCGCACAATACCGCGTTTTTCACTACCGGTACTGCGCACCTTCAATACCGCGCACGATCGTTACCGCGTTTGTTTGCGAATTTGTTCAATCGAGCTTTTATTTCATACCTTTAAATACCTTCATCCAGCTTCTATTTCTCGCTCATTATTTTCGTCAATCCAGCTTCTATTTCAGACATAGAAATACCATCATCCAACTCTAATTTCTCATGCTTTATTTTCGTCATTCGAGCTTCTATTTACCCTGTAAAAACCATCATCCAGATTCCATTTCTCTTGCGTTTTTCATCAATCCAACCTCCATTTCACCTGTGAAAAACTTTCAGTCAGCTTCCATTTCTCAATGCGTCACAATCGGATTGAATAAAATAACGCATGAAAAATAAAAGCTCGATGAAGGTATTTCTAGCTTTGAAATAGAAGCTGGATTGACGAAAATAAAGCATGAGAAATGGAAGCTGGATGAGGGTATTTTTATATATGAAATAGAAGCTGGGTTGACGAGAATAACGAGCGAGAAATATGAAAATTGAACAAATTCGCAAATAAACGCGGTAACGATCGTGCGCGATATTGAAGCTGCGCGGTAGTGAAAAACGCGGTATTGTGTGCGCGGTAATTGACCGGATAGGCCTACCGTTGGGTGGATAAGCTTTGTAGGCTGCTATTAGTCCCATGTATTGCAGGCTGTCTGCTCAGTTAGTGTAGTTAAAATTTGGGTAATTGGGTAGTTTAGCGTCCCAAATTATTCAGGTTATTGCTGAGGCTTGGAATTTCTCGTTAATCCAGCTTCTATTTTTTTATCAAAACTGGAACCTTCATCCAGCTTCCATTTCTTTATCGTTCTTTTCATAAATCCAGCTTTTATTTTTTAGATTTATAAAAACATTCATCCAGCTTCCACTTCTTTATCGTGCTATTCGTGAATCCAGCCTCTATTTCCGATCGATGAAAACTTGTATCCAGCTTCTATTTCAACTACTATTACAGAACTTTGATCCAGCTTCCGTCTTTGAAGCGTCCTTTTCATCATTTTAGCCATAAGAAATCCTCATCCAGCTTCCATTTCTACGCGATAGTTACCTCGTTTGGGACTTCCTTAAGGTTTTCAAGCACATATTTTATGATTTCGTCTATTAAATATGTGTTATTGTATATGTCTTTCAGCTATTATTGCAAAGAAATGGTCAAAATAATTTGGGACGCTAAACTACCCAATTACCAAAATTTGTGTATTCTGTGATATCCGATCTTGTGCATTGCTTAAACTGCATAATTGTACTTTGTAACCGGTTGCAGTGTGTCAACCGGATTGCTTCAATAGAGAGAATATTACACGTAGGCCTATTATACTAAATGTGCCAATATCGCTAGTTAAGTTTTTTTCTGGTGCCTGACTGCTCTCGCACAATATTATTTTCATTTAGTTTATTATTAGGGGGTCTCTATAAGTCGCGGGATATTCGATCCTTTCTGAGTCCATCCTTTTGTAAGCACAGAAACTATATTGCCATTACTTGTTCCTGCACCTACGGATGGCTGAAATAAAACAATTTATTGCTTGCCTGTTTGTTTGATTGATTGATTGACTGATTGATTGATTGATAGCTTAAAATTAAAGCATTTACATGTAGCCTAAACAAAATTACCACAACCCTTTAGAAGTCAGCAACTTTTGAAAATCACTTCCACTTACCTTACCAAATTCCAAAACCCTAAAATAAATTGTAGCCTAAACTAAACAAAAGCTGGCCTCAGCGATAAGCATTTAGTTTTAGACCTACAACTTCGCGCTTGTTCACACGAGTCTACATATACTTATCATAAGCGCTATAATTCCTTGATGGAATTGGTTTATAGACGTCTAGTCATAACTAAGACGTAAAGCAGCTTGCGTGTTTGATGTACGATATAGTTAGTCATCTTTGTTGCGCTGCGGTCTGTTTACTATACATACGTAGGCTTAATAAACACCGCAACGGCTATTGTTCAGGGTAAAAAGACTCAACAAAAGCTCGAGCAGAAAATCGTATAAATCATTCCCGAGCTTTTAAAGCTAACTGTCATGGGCGGTAACCTCCTACTGTATTGTGTTGGTATAAGCTTTAAGCAGCCATACTGTTATTTTTGCTAATGTAAACCTACAGCGTTCTGTCAGTTGTTTATTGAATTAAACGAATATACATACATGTTCTAAGCATGGCGTGACTGTAGCCTAGATAGCGGTAAGGGCGTATTTTGGTGTATTGTTATGCCTAGGCTACATAATAGATGTGCTCGTGTAATAAAAGTTCCTTGCATGCGTGAAGAAACGTACAGGTGTTGGCTCTCTGGATAGGTCCACGATGACAATAGATCAGATAAACATTAAGACTTTTGCTGTGATGTATAGGCTATGATATATATATATACTTCGTTTATTCAAGAAAAACTAAGTTGACACACCGCAACTTATTACATGAAACAAACAAAAAAGTATTTTAAAGAAGTAAATAGGCTGAAGTAACGATTGTCCGCAGAATTCAGGCTGGAAGCATGCGAAAGATCAATAGATTAATTTCTAGTTCCTAGAGTTAACACTGCGAACAGTCTTAAAAAGAACACGAGAGATGAAATTAAAGTCATCTTTTCTAGGCAGTTCAAAGTTGTGTGGTCGCGAACGCAGAGCATAAGGCCTTTTAACAATAGGTGGAAATAAGCTTCGGAGTACATGATTTAAATTCCAGATGACACACTTTAAGAGTCTAACGTCTGCATCATCGATCAAGCGGTCAAGATCAGGGTAATGAGAAGGGAGGTATCCCAATCGCTTGACCTTTTGTACGAAGCGTTGAAGTTTGAGGCGATCAATTGCAGTGGTGTATCCCCACCAAGCAGGGGAGGCATACAGAAGACGAGAGATGGTTGTTGCACGGGCTACCTCGTGGAGGGCAGAAGAGGGGAGACCATGGGCTCGTAGGACTCTAAGCGCGAAGAGCGACCCAGAGCAGGTACTTAGAACAGCATTGACATGTGATGTTGCTCCAAGATCATCATTGATGGTCACGCCTAGTATGAGCATGATAGTAATGGCTATGATAGGCTAAACCAGGGCTGTTTTAAAGGAATTTTTAGTACTGCACAACTCCTTCTTTCCTTACCCATCCTCCGTGGTAAATTACTTCCAATTGGAGGACAATGACCTTTTTTGCTAGTTTTAACAGTACAGGAGTGCTTCTACAACTGCACAAAATCAACTAAAACTGCACATTTTGTGCACAACTGCACGTTAAAAAAAGCTCTGGGCTACATGTAAACCAAATTTCACGAAGATGATATTATTACTGTTTCTCATCCTTGCCTTAGTCCTCACTGCATCATTACAATTGATTCGACTAGTGACACTGCACTCTCTGTCAGTCTCTGACACATTCTACAAGCATTTGAACACTTTTCTTGTTCTCCGTGCTGAAGTCAGGTGCACCTCTGAGTAGTTTCCATGAAGAGATGCCATTACTTGAATGAATGAATGAATGAATGAATGAATGAGCGATTACTACGGTAGGCTAGAATTCATTTTTTAAAATTGCTTTGACTCGCCTCACTTAAATCCAGAAACGTAAATATCGTTGGGCGAGATGATTGGTATTTTTTATTAACAAGTAGCTAGATTCTAGCTGCTAGAAAGACAAAATTGATGCCATGCCGTAACATTGCCTTAATTAGCCTACTAAATTTGGGATGTCTGCAACGTGATATTATGTTTTAAATTCGATTGAGAAATCACTGCAGTTATAGAACAGTATAAATAACAAACAGTAGGCTACACCGACACCCGACAAGTGATTACTTGATATCCATAGGCCAGCGGCTCCCAACCCGTGGCCCGCGGGCCAAAATTGGCCTGCTTGGCCTACAAAAATGGCCAGAGCATCACAAAGAATTAAGAAAATATATGTAAAAATTGCACAATTTGGACATGATAGAACACATAATTCTTTTCTGTTGCAAATTATTTTATTTGGACATTAATAAATTGCATAAAAATTCTATTTTGATATCGATTATGACAATTGTATGTGCCATTACAGTTAATTGAATTTTTGCCTTGTGGCACCCTAATGTCCTTCAACTAAGAAAAAGTGGCCCTCGTGTCCTCCAGCTTAGAAAAAGTCGCCCGACAGTTAAAAAAAGGTTGGGAACCACTGCCATAGACTTATCTACTGTTAACATGTAACATGCTGCGTTCTGCCAGCCTGAAGTGCTGACTAAACGAAAATTGAACTAAATTGTTATTACCTGTTGTGTGGATCGTTGCATCCTACTTAAAGCCTTGAAATATTACATCGCCATTTCGTGCACTATCTTCAACTGACTGCCTTCCGAACTTTTTGGCCGCACTCAGCAATTTGCATGAACTTCCTCATTATAAGCTACGGTATTGCTTTTTGTGCCATTTGGAGCCACACAGGGTTCTTTCACGCACCTCTACTGTAACAAACTTCTTTTCGTCAATCCAGCTGTTTTAGCAATAATTAGTTTCATCAACCCAGCCACATTTGGCCTAATAACGAATTCTTTTCATTAATCGAGGATCCGTTCAAGCAAGTTATTTTCATCAACTAAGCTTCTATCTAAAAACTATTTTCCTCAAGCCAGCTTATGTTTATGGATGACTTCCTATCAGCAATCCAACTTCTACATGTACCGGTATTTGAACAGGGATTATTTTTCATCAGAAACTTCCATTTGACGATAAATTCATTTCATGAATCCAACTTCTATGTTGCTTAATATTATAGGCCTATTTTATTATAAATCGATGAATTGATGACCGCTATTTTGCGCATCGTTGTTTTTTAAATCGCTATTTTGTGATAGCGGTTTTGACTATCGCTGTTTTGTGATCGTTGTGATTGGCGTAAACATTATTCTGTGCATCTTATTCCTGCTGCAGCAGAGGTTCTAAATAAGTCCTCTCCAGCAGCCTGCTGGAGAGGACTTATTTAGAACCCCTGCTTTTGTGTTACGCTGTTAGAACATTCTTTAGTTCAACTTAGTTGGACCTATTATGCTTCAGTTTAGGTAAGCCCTTTAACTCTGCCGAGTTCTTTCTGTTATTGCAGAAAAAGTAAATTGTTTACCAGGGGATAAATTTGGCATCAGAAAGGGAAGAGGAACAAGAGATGCAATTGGAGCATTGAGAATGCAAGCAGGAGAAGACACCCAGCATGGTTAGGACATGTATACGACTTTGAAAGTGCGCACAACGGTAGCCTAAAATGGAGGGACATGATCCAGCAGGACATGGAATTTCTTAATCTGAAAAAGGAAGACGCTGGAGACAGAACAACATGGAGACAAAGGATCCGAGTGGCTGACCCCTCCACAGCGAGGGATTAATCCTAGCCAGAAGGAAAAGAATAAGACAATGGTAGCCTAATTTAATGCGGAATTTCTACTGGTAAAAGTATTTCACATCATTAGACATATATATCAAGAGACTAAATAGTATCAAAAAAATGTGTTCCCACGAGAATTCGTCGACAGACAATTCGTCTAACGGCAACTGGTCTACAGATGAATCGTATTGATGAAATAGAAGCTGGATTTATGAAAAAAAGTTAAATGGTTCCCTATCTTAAATGGAAGCTGGATTGATGATTTTCATTCATGTATTTGAAATGCATCCAGATTCTAGTTCAGATCTAAAAATACCTTCTATTTCTCACTCGTTATTTTCGTCAATCCAGCTTCTATCTCAGATATAAAGGTACCCTCATTCAGCTTACATTACTTAAGCGTTTTAATCAATCCAGCCTCTATTTCAGACCTAGAAATAACTTCATCCACCTTTATTTCTTATGCGTTATTTTCGTCAATCCAGCTTCTATTTCACCTGTAAAAGAAACTTCATCCAGATTCCATTTCTCTTTGCGTTTTTTCCATCAATCCTACCTTCATTTAACCTGTAAAAACATTCATCCAGCTTCCATTTCTCAAGCGCTGGACCAGTTGTCTGTAGACAAGTTGTCGTTAGACGAATTGTTTGGGGAGCACTTGTCGACAAGTTAGACCAGTTTTCTGTAGACCAGTTGTTAAACGAGTTGTCTGTAGACCAGTTGTCGTGACACCCAAAAATGTGTACACCAAAGCCCTCTGTTAAATGTCTAGAACATCGAATGTAGTTGTGGAACGAAATTAAACAAGTAACAATTCCAGATTTGGAACCAAGAAAGAAATATTTTACGACAATATCAGTAGATGCAGCATAACATTTTCACTTTAATAGTCTGAAATAAGTCTACAGTTTTGCAATTAGATGAACAAGGCTTTAGTGCTTTATACAAATATTAGACAATAGGCTACTGTTAAAACAGCCTTTCCGCAAACAAAATTTAAAGAAAACAATCATTATTGTATGAACTTTTTTCTTTTTATTCTGGGCCTGCCTCTAACTGCGCGGGTTGCCAACGAGAACAAATTACACAGCAATGAACGAACTTCAACAACACCCTAGATAATTATGTGGCGCCAACAAAAAGGAATCTTATTGGATTCTTCATATCAAATTGATTATAATTGTCCAAGTATTCTGAGCAGAACGTGGTTCAAAATAACTTCTCATCTAGGCCTTCATACCTATCGCAGCACATATATAGAATTTTGCCTTTATTTCAAATTACAATAGTTTGCAAGTGTAATCATGCATAGTCGGATTTCCTTCGGGGTCAACAACCAAATCGACAAAGGAGAAAATCCATGACTAGAACAATGCTCCATAAATTCTTTTTCTATTTCAAACATTTCGCAACATATTGCACACCCAAAAGATTTAGACGAAGACACATTTGCAACCATAGAAGAGTTGAATTTTCCATGGCTGGAACAATGCTCTAGAAATTCTCTTTCTATTTCAAACAATTCGTCGCATATAGCACACCCAAAAGATTTAGGCGAATACACTTCTGCAAACACAGGAGAGTTGAACTTTCTTATATTGGCACACTCTGCATCTGCGATTTTCAGTAAACGACCTGAAATTCGGCTAGATTTCGGATACCTGTTCTTTGATAAACGCTCATCCGGCTGAACATCGAAGCCTGTTACATTACTACTAACTGTGGTGAAATGATCAGATACCTCATTAATAACTTCACTTTCCAGTGCAAGACAATGTGGCTTTGCTCCTGAACAGAGACTAGACTGCTTTGCTGAAGAATTGCTTTCGGTATGAGGTTTATTTCGTGCATGGTGCTTATCAATTGCATGAGTTCTTCTTTGTCTCTGTAGAATTCCAGGTTCATTGCATCCTGTATCAGAAACCTCACATGTATTTTGTTCTTCTTTTATTCCAGTGTTTACATTTCTTTTTAAAGTACTGACACCTTCTAATGGTTCCTCACATATATGATAAAGGTATGGTTTCTCTGATTTACATATTCCCATGGGCGTTTTCAGATGGCTACCTTCATGAAATGATTTCTTGTACAGCTTGTAACTGACTGATTTTTCGACCTTATAGACTGTTATGTGTCTTTTCAGTTCAACAGCGCGAGGAAATGTTTCCTGGCATGTATCCTGGCTGAATGTCTCCTGAGGCCCCATATTAGGCCTATGGATTCTCAAGTGCGCATTCAGACCGCCACTCTGAGCAAATGTTTTCTGACATAAATGGCACATGTATGGCCTTTTACCAGAACGGAATCTCAATTGCGTATTCAGAGGAATATCTTCAGCACCTGACTTCTGACAAATGTTCAGTTCAACAGGGCGAGGAAATGTTTCCTGGCATGTCTCCTGTCTGAATGTCTCCTGAAAACCCACAGTATGGGCTCTCAAGTGCGCATTCAGACCGCCACTCTGAGCAAATGTTTTCTGACATAAATGGCACATGTATGGCCTTTTACCAGAACGGAATCTCAATTGCGTATTCAGAGGAATATCTTCAGCACCTGACTTCTGACAAACGTTCAGTTCAACAGCGCGAGGAAATGTTTCCTGGCATGTCTCCTGTCTGTCTGACTTCTGACAAACGTTATATGGTTTTTCACCAGTATGGGTTCTCATATGTATTTTCAGATAAATACAATTAGCAAACGCTTCCTCGCATAACTGGCACTTGTATGGCTTTTCCCCAGTATGGGTTCTCATGTGCCTATTTAGATGGCCACTCTGAGCAAATGTTTTCTGACATAAATGACACATGTATGGCCTTTTACCAGAACGGAATGGCTTTTCACCAGTATGCATTCTCATGTGATTAGTCAGAGAACAAGAATCAGCAAATGACTTACAACACAGATGGCATTTGTATGTTTTTCACCAGTATGCGCTCTAAAATGTTTTTTCCGATGACTAGAGAGCGAAAATGCTTTGTCACATAACTGGCACTTCTATGGCTTTTCACGAGTATGGATTTTCATGTGCACATTCAGATTACTACAATGAGCAAAAGTTTTCTTACATAAATGGCAGATATACGGTCTTTCGCCAGTGTGTGTTCCAGTATGTATTTTCGGACAACTAGAGCTATAAAATGTTTTCTGACATGACTGGAAACTGTATGGTATGGTCTTTCGCCGATAAACGTGTATTTTAGCGTCGTAAATTATTCGCTCATTGCAACATTTTTATTTCTAATCCATCCAGCTTCTAGTTTGGCAAGATTCCTTCTCATAGATCCAGCTTCTGCTTAGGCAACAATTTGCTAAATCAATACCGCTTTTGGTTAGGTAGCAAATATTTTTCATTAATGCATCTTTTATTGGTTAATTTCTATAATGACTCGGTAGCAAGTGTATATGATGGCCACAGATCAGCGCATAATAGAGCGCTGTCACGTGAGGCGATCAATAGCCCAATAAAGTAGCCCAATGTTTCCGCGAAAGTAAGCACGTTAATTTATTAAATAAAGTAAATAATTAAAAGAAGGCATTTAGAAATAAGAAATAAAATGGTATTTAGAATTGGGATCTGGATTAACGAACATGCATGTTGAAATACATGACTTTTAACCAATCCCACTTCTATTTCAGGCAAATAATCTTCACGAACGCGTCTTCTGTTTGAAAATCTTATTTTCTTCAGTCCAATTGCCATATGATCACCGCTAATAAACTATTTTTTGACGTGCTTGCTTTCGCGGAAACGGCAAAACTCCGAATACCGGTCCCAAATTATTTCGCATGGCTTATCACATAGATATGCTTCTCCAATGCTTTCTTACTCACCCTCATATACAATGACGTCATTATTGAGGCCATTTTGGTTACCAGTACATTCTGAGTACATTCATCCCGCTTCTTGTTTTGGTCTGATGATTTTCATCTGTCATCCCACTTCGTGGTTTGTTATCAATATTTTCATCTGTGACTAAAATACTAATCGCCGCTGAAGTTACAATAAAAATCTTCAGACCAAAACAGGGTAATCCCGCAGTTTAGCGTCGTTAATTACCGCATGCTTGATAAATGGAAGCTGGATTGATGATTTTCATTCATGTATTTCAACATGCATCCAGCTTCCATTTCTCAAGCGATGTGCTGAGGTTAAATATTATTGGCTAACCGGCAAATGGTGAATGGAAGCTGGATGAAGGTTCCTTATAGGTGAATGGAAGCTGGATGAAGGTTCCTTATAGGTGAAATAGAAGCTGGATTGACAAAATAACGCTTGAGAACTGGAAGCCAGATTAATGATACATCACTTGAGAAATGGAAGCTGGATGCATGTTGAAATACATGAATAAAAATAATCAATCCAGCTTCCATTTATCAAGCATGCGGTAATCCATTAGAAGAAAAGAAATTAACGACGCTAAACTGCAACCCCAAAACAGGAAGCGGGATGATTTTTCTGATTTTCTTGAGTGCAATAAACGTTTTCGGCAGTTATCTACAAATGCTGTGAAGTGACAGTAAGACAAATGCTGTGAAATAATTTGGGACCGGTATTCGGAGTTTTGCCCGCGGAAACTGTTGGAAACAGTGGGCTACTTTATTGGGCTATTGATCGCCTTCTATTTAAGCAAATATAATTTCATCGATCCAACTACCATTTAGCAAAAATTCTTGTCGTCAATCCAACTCGCATTTGACCGACGCTGAAACTAGTGCAACTATGAATAATTTACGACGCTACAATACACGTTTACCCAAACTATGGCCGGTTGAGGTCTCCCCAGAAAAGTCCCGGATGCATATACACGAGGTCCAAATTCTCTTTCAATTTCGACTTCATATCCCTTCGATATTAGTCCAAAGTAAAAACTGACTGATAATCAAGAGTACTCGCATGAATCAACTTTTAAAGAGTAGCTTTGAAATTTTATATAGTAGGCTAGTATCATAGTTATAATAGTAGAAATTACATTTAATAAGTCTCCATTCGTTGCGATCGATTCGCGTGCGAAAGGAGTTTTCATATAAAGCAAGAGGTGTCAAATTCACTAAAGAATCATGACAAAGATTAATCAGCGGGCCGACATAAGTAAGTAAGTAAGAATATTCGTTATTAGAATAGAATCAAGTAAGCGTGCGAATAAATTAGTTACAGGACCAAATTAAACATCAGACCGTGTGTGTTTAGCACAGCTCTTTATGCCTGTGAAACATGGACAATCAAACAGGTGGACCTGAACAAAGTAGGCCTACTGGCATTTGAAATGTAATGTTACATGCAGATTCTGTACTTGAATTATTTTGACAATGAAGGAGACAAACCTGCAGATACGAAGACTAAAATAATATACGGTAAAGGAAAACCTAATGCAAACAGAGATGCGACGAAAATTTAGTATTTTTGGGAAACAGGCCAGGGCTTTTTTACCGTGCAGTTGTAGGCTACACAAAAATATGTGCAGTTCCATATGGTTTTGTGCAGTTGTAGAAGCACTTCTGTGTAGTCAAAATTAATTTTTTAAAAGGTCATTGTCCACCGATTGCAAATAATTTACATATGCCATTGATGATGGGAAATGAAAGCATAAAAGAAAGGGTTGGTTGTGCGCAGGACTGTAATCGAGGGTTTATGAAATTCGAAGCGAAAGACTACAAAATGTCATCAGCTTCTTTCGGACGAGAAATTCGGAAATTTTTTGGCGGATGACTAAAAAAAGAAAAAAGGTCATCAGATTTTTTCGGAGGGGAAATGGGGACCCCAAAAATTCGAATTTTCTCCCGGTCGGCGTGTACTCACCTCAACATTTGCCAGTACAGCCTTGATTGTGCAGTTATAAAAATTCCGTTTAAAACCCCTGAAATAGGCTATACAGAATGGATGATAACAGAAAAAAATATAAACACTGACGTTGGGAATTATGGATGCGAAAAGGCGGAGAGAATGACCTAACCGATAACGGATCGATGACATTAGGGTCTGGTGTAAATAAGATTTTCACAGTTTCAGAATAGCAGCACAAGAGCGGAAAATCTGGAAAACAGTTATTTAACAATGCAGTGGACACCAATCGTGGCTTTGCTTTGAATCCCCACACGACGTCTACCACTGACACCCTCCACACTGTCGTGTCCATAACCTCAGTCCTGACTGCCATTAAACCTGCTGATGTTGCCTGAGACCTTAGCGTGGGTATCGATAATACTTTTTTTTATGAAAACTCGAATATACTCTAAAACTAATCTTGTTTTTCCACCGCAGACGCATACGCAAGTGAAGAAAAGTCAAAACTAAAAATGTCTTCGCACACTGGTAGGCTACACATTTTAGTCATCTCTGGAATTGGTAGGCCTACAGAGTGTAGACATTCGACAACTCAGTCCTCTACTTATTAATTTAATTTAATTTATTTGCACGCCTCCTTGCATGCACCCTTCAAACTCTAATAGGGCCTAGCTGTTCTCCTTCATGCTGCAAAGCTCATAAAAATTTAATCCTCTTGACCACATCACTCCAACCCTTCGTGAACTGCACTGCCTTCCCATACAGGCACGAATAACTTTCGAAATCTGTCCTCTGATGTAGGCCGAACGTGCCCACACCAATTCATGTCCTTCATAATGTGTTCCCAGGTCTAATTCCATGCTCATGTCTCCAATTCAGACGATTTGTGGAAGTTTCGTCAACGGACGATTCGTCAACGGACTGTTCGTTAAGTGGACGATTCGTCAACGGACTGTTCGTTAAGTGGACGATTCTTCAACGGACTGTTCGTTAAGTGGACGATTCGTCAACGGACTGTTCGTTAAGTGGACGATTCGTCAACGGACTGTTCGTTAAGTGGACGATTCGTCAACGGGCTGTTCGTCAAGGACTATGCGTCAACGGACGTTTCATCAACGGACGATTCGTAAACGATTCTGATGAAAACTAATAGTTTAAAATAGATGTAGTATTGATGAAAAAGTTGTTGCTCAAATAGCTGGAATGATGAAAAGCGGAATGGAAGATAGATTTATGAAAGTAATTTATTATTCATTCCAAGTTAGATGACGGTTTGATAAAAAAAATCATACTAAAATAGATGCTGCAAAAGTGGACAATAGTTTTCAAACGGCGATAATCAAGTTAATATCCTACCTAAAAACTGAGATTGCTGACGGACTTCCATAGACTTTTTGTAAAAGGGCGTGGCCTATGTGGTCGGCCATATTGGTGTACAGCTGTGAACTGTTGTCAACGTAGGCTACACGCCGTTACACGATGAATTGTTAGTTGATGGACTAAAGTTATCGTCATAGGCCTATTGATCTATCCATAGGCTTATGCATTAATAGATATATCGGTCTAAACACAATCCAGCCTGGATCGACCCGAATCCCTGAAGCGAATTTCGGCCGGAGCCCAAATCTGCTATAATTAACAAGTAGGCATTGGTCGATCTATGCTTTTTGCTGCTTCACGGACTGTAAATGGCTGGGCTTCTTCCAACGTACATAGGGCTGCCAACCGTCCCGGATTCGCCGGGACAGTCCCGGAATTGGCCCTGTGCGTCCCGTGTCCCGGATTGATCCCAAATTGTCCCGGAATTTGCTGTTAGGACCCACATTCCACAATATAAAATTGTTCTTATTTTGCACACTAAACTTAATAGATTGTTCGATGAATTTGACGTTGTTGGCTGAACATCAAATGTTGGACAGCGCTTGTTTGAAGTTTCAAAACTTTACAAACCTCTGATACTCAGCATAGGCCTAGCATATTTTGTCCTTCGTAGGCCCATATTCTCTCATTCCGTTTTAATGCTTTTTGCGAGAGAGCGTTCAGCATTATGGACGACCTGTTGTCTAGCAATCGCAATTAAACCTAGCTGAGCATCGACCTTGTAAAAGCGGAACTGTCAATAGGCCTACACATCAATTTTGACATGACATGTGCTATTTTCTACGACTTTGTGACCAGTGTTCTGGAACTGCTTAAATATCAGCAGAGTAGGCCTAAATCGTTTGGGCTAAGTTCTGCTGTCCGGCAGCCGACCTAATAATTTCATAAATTGACATTAAATTTTGTAATCTGCATGCATGCACGATGTCGCTTATAATTTTGTAGGTTAACTTTCAACATCGCTCGTGCTGGGCTCATAAGTCTGCTTACTCTGGTATAGGCCTACGTAGGCCAAAGTTACTGGAACTTACATTTATTTTTTAAAAATCCCTTCTTGACGTCTATTCTAATCCTAAATTTAGGCTACTTTTTTATTGGCAATTTATCTACAAAATTATTAACTAGGCCTACTCTTTTTGTAGATTATAGGTTAGATCGTATAATTGGACTGACACAGCATTTGTTACATTAGGCCTATTTTGCTTGCGATCGATTGCATGTCTCTGGCTGTAGTTTTTAGCCGCCGATGCTCTTCTCGCGTTAACCTCGACATTCAAGCTCGTGTACTTTGGACTTCTCTAATTGAACCTTTATCTCTGACAGTAAGTTTGCCGCAGATAAAACAGTAAAAACACATAAAATCATTTTTATAATAAGCGCCATTCGCATACGTATCCAATGTCAACAAGCATTGCCTGCGAACCAATATGGCGCATGCCATTATGCAAATGAGCCGTTACGTCATTAGGCAAGGGGTGAATAGAAAATAGTCGCAACACACTTTGTGATTCTACGCCAGAATATTCAGGACAAGGCCATAATTATGTGAAAAGTACTGCGTAGACGGCACTGCTGTTTCCGAAATATGTGAAGGCATATGAAAAATTGACAGAGGACTCTGAGAGGAGCCCTTGCCCTGCTGGAGTTCTCTCGCGTTGTCTTTTCGTCCTCTGTGCGGGACTCGCAGTGACCTAACCAGGAATTTATGATGGGGTTTAGGAGGGGGTTATGGCCTGGCCGGATGCCCTTTCTGACACCAACCCAACAGTATTACAGTAAATAAAAAGGGAATAAAGTGACAAAGGGAATAAAGTAAGAAAAACAATTGTTACTACAAGCAATTGCTTTGTTTTTCTTATTGAAGTGGATAAATATAACCCCAGGCAAATGGGAGGGGAGTTTAACCCCCGAAATCCCCCTTGTCTACGCCACTGGGGACTCGGGTGGTAAGCTTCCCTCGGAAGATGAACTCCGTCTTCATGCGGCACACCGAGATTGCTAAGCCGACTGAGCCGAGATTGTTATTTTCATCTGCGCCAACTTCATTGCATCATCTGGAGCTGTCAAGGCGCATTTTCCCGATGGTTTCTGCGCTAAAAGCGCCTGTGAAGAACCAGTCTATGCTGCAGTACCAGGTAACTATAGATAAATTCTTATATGCTATGAGATACGAAATAAAATAAATCCCAACAGAAGATGATTATTTTTGTAATGACCTATACAAACATTTTGGTCAAAATATTTGTGGGGGTCTGGTTGCGCGTTGGATAACACACTGGCGTGGAGATCAGCGGACTCGACGAATTCGAGCCCCGTATTATGGCGGACTTGCTTTGAAGGCTGCTATTAGCGCCGTGTATTGCAGGCTGTCTAGTAGCTAAGATTGATGTCTTCTGTCACATGCGTTCTTGTGAATTGCTTCGATTGCATAAACTGTAGGCTACACTGTTAACCGGATTGCTCAATAAAGAATATTATCATTATTATTTCAACCATTTACTTATACATCTCAGCAGGGCCTACTACGCCATGGGGGGATGGAAGCAGACTGCTTCCAATTTGGGCCAGGGGGGGAAAGGTTTCCCCCCTGATGATAAAGTTGAGTATAGAAGATTTCCTTCAGAACATTTTCCCCCCGGTATTCCCCAGTATCTGCCATTGACTTCCATCTGGTAAATCCCCAAACAATCCCCTCCCCATCATAGAACAGGGTAAATTTTCATTTAATTTGACTTTTGCTTAACACTCACATAAATTTGTCCTTGCACTTCCATCACATTCGCGCGCATCAGGTCTTGCCACTTGGGGGGGGGTAAGTAGCCTGATCCAACTTGTGCCAGAGGGAAATTCCTCCCCCCCATTGATAGATGGGCATAAGAGATTTCCTTCTGGACATATCCCCCGGCATCTCGCTCTGTACCATTCCTCCCTGCCCATCCACGGTAAATTCCCATTGAACGTTCATCCCGCCATCTCAAGGGTAGATATTAATTTAGTATGACCTTTGCTTTATTCACTTACATTTGTCCCTGCACGTATATGGCACTCGCTCTCACAACTCTTAATTTTACATTAATTGTTAACAAATTTAAAGTATATTTTATATCTACTGACACTGCACTTGTTTTATAATATAGGTTTCAAATAAAATGAACGATATTTTCAGAATGAATTTTAGTGATATGAGGCAAAGAAGCAACAGTAAATTAGTGGGCCTACTTTTGTTTATATTAGGCCTAAAGGATTTTAGTCTGTTTATGTAAACATTAATCAAGCAATAATAGCTTGGTTGGTCAACAATTGAAGTTCAAAAGCAAGTAAAGCAAATGGCTTACATTGAAGTCTGTACAAATGCAAATTTCTTACACTTTTGAAGCCTACATTTGAGGGAAATGTTCGAAGGAATTGTTCCATTGAAACGCTCTGGTGGAATCCAGAGAGGAAATTACGGGGAGTGGTCCAGGGAAATGTCCATGGGATTTGTTTGGATCCCAAAATGGATATTGTTGAGTATTGTATAACTGACGGTTGACTAAACAATTTGATATACCAAAAGAAATTTATATTTTACTGAATGCTGAACCTTTCCAAACTTCATAGAACTAAGTACTACAGTGTCGCACTGTTAACCCATAATGAGAAATTTTAGAATGTTACCATTAGGCTATATTGTGCAAACTTCAAAAAATTAAATAATGGAGAGGCTACATTTTATGATATCCTAAACCACGTTTCTGAGCATTGAATTCACGAGCAATTTTGTGAAAATGACAGCTTAAAAAGGTATAATTACAACGTGCAAATCCAAAAAAGTGAAATTTTCATGACTTTATCGTTCATAAACAGCTAGCAAACAAGAGCCTAAAACATATGCATGCACTCTAGTCGATGCCAACAGCTAAAAATGCGTTGGTTTCTGGGGCTCCGCCCCAGACCCCGCTGGGGACCTTACGACGCTCCCCAGACCCCCTTCGGCACTCGCAGCTTCGCGCCTTGGGCGCTTGCAATATATATAGGCAAAAAGTTTCTGTTGGGGGGAATGCTTCCAGCTTCCAGGGGGGGATAGTAGGCCCTGCATCTCAGGAACCAACAGGAAATCGAGATAAAAAAAATAGTGTGGCCTAGCCTTGAACTGCCGTGAATTTGCATTTCCGTTTAACAAAGGATTAGTTAAATCATTACAGCCCATATATTTAAACAAAGAAAAAGTTTCATCAATACAACTTCTATTTGAGCAGACTATTTTAATCAATCCAACTTCTGTTTGTTTAACTGGTTTCACACTATGCACATTTGTAGGGGCTGAAAATTAAGTCCTATTAGCATGGAGTTGAAAGTGGATTCAAAACTGTTGGCTCATGACAAACTATGTCACGCTATTTATATCTCGCTTCCGTAACCATGTAGGCAATTGTAGGATCCAAGAAAACGCGTACCGTAATGGCCTAAAAACTTGTATGCACGCAAAATTGATAGCGCATGAATTTGTCAGCGCACATAATCTCAGATTCAGAAGTTAAACTGTTCCATACGTTTTGTTTTTAGCATTCATTACAAGTGTGAATACAACAAGAACGGCGCTAAAGTATATAACTAAAATAATGCATGGGCCATCAGAGTCACAATAATAAGAACTCGACAAAATAAAAGTAAGTGCTTAACTATATAAAGCATAAATCTAAAAGCATAAAACTTAAATTGGATAAACTGTTTCAACACCGCAAAACAACAGCTGGAGTAAGTCCGATCTGCATCACGACTATAGTCGCATAATTCTCTTTTAAGAATACAAAATCTGAAAGGCAATGCATGAATTCGTCTTGCATATAATCATATTGAATAGCCCAACATATCCATTTTTCTTCATTATTCGCAACAATTGCACAGTTGGTGATCGTCAATAATGTAAAATATTTCAGGTAAGTTATGTTTGAGTCTTTCTTTCTTTGTAGATTCAAATAGGGCCTATCCAGAAAATGCATTTTTTACTAAGTGCATAAATGGTTTCTGATAAATTTGAAATAATCGTGTGAACTTGTCCTCTGGATTAACAGGACTTTGCATTGCGTTTTCTCAAGAATGGATTCCACCGAAATTTCGGAAACTGTAATTTTGGACAATGATTTTTGAAACTTTACCCAGAAGTGCTGTGAATTTTCTCGTGCCTTCTTAGATCCGAAGGAAATGAGAACGTTTTCTGGCATATCTGGCAAAGGAATGGTTTCTCTCCGGTATGTGCTCTCGCGTGCCTGTTTAATCGACTTTTATCATGAGTTTTAAACGAACACATCTTGCACTGGTATGGTTTTTCTCCAGAATGGATTCCTGCATGACGTTTAAGACCACCCGACTGGATAAACCGTTTTTGACACAACCGGCATTGGTAAGGTTTTTCTCCAGAATGGATTCTTGCATGCCGTATAAGACCACTGGACAGGATAAACCGTTTTTGACACAACTGGCATTGGTAAGGTTTTTCTCCAGAATGGATTCTTGCATGATCTTTAAGACCATTCGACCGGACAAACCGTTTTTGACACAACTGACATTGGTAAGGTTTTTCTCTAGAATGAATTCTTGCATGATTTTTAAGATCAGTAGACCGGATAAACGGTTTTTGACACAACTGGCATTGGAAAGGTTTTTCTCCAGAATGGATTCTTGCATGCCTTTTAAGACCACTCGCCCGGATAAACCGTTTTTGACACAACTGACATTGGTAAGGCTTTTCTCCAGAATGGATTCTTGCATGACTTTGAAGACCACTCGACCGGCCAAACCGTTTTCGACATATCTGGCATTGGTATGGTTTTTCTCCAGAATGGATTCTTGCATGACTTCTAAGACCATTGGACTGGATAAACCGTTTTTGACATAGCTGGCATTGGTATGGCTTTTCTCCAGAATGGATTCTTGCATGACTTTTAACGCTACTCAACCGGACAAACCGTTTTCGACATATCTGGCATTGGTATGGTTTTTCTCCAGAATGGATTCGTGTATGAATTTTAAGGCTACTCAACTGGCTAAACTGTTTTTGACATAGCTGACATTGGTAAGGTTTTTCTCCAGAATGAATTCTTGCATGACTTTTAAGGCTACTCGACTGGCTAAACCTTTTTTTACATATCTGGCATTGGTATGGTTTTTCCCCAGAATGGATTCGAACATGACTTTGCAGTGTTGAATATATAGAAAATGTATTGCTACAAAGAATGCACAGATAGGGTTTCTCCGCAGAGTGGGTTTTTTCATGACTTTTCATACCTGAACTGTCTGAGAATGTCCTCTGACATACCAGACAAATGTATGGTTTCTCTCTAGTATGTGTTCTCATGTGCCTCTTTAGATAATCATTACACTTAGTTTTGTATTCACATAACTGGCATTTGTACGGTTTCATATCGGTATGAACTCTTGCATGATCTACCAGATGTGAAAACCTAGAGAAATGCTTTTGACATATTTGACATGAGTAAGGTTTCTCTCCAGTATGGATTCTTGTGTGACTTCTTAAATTGTTACACTGAGAAAAACGCTTTTGACATATTTGACATGAGTAAGGTTTCTCTCCAGTATGGATTCTTGTGTGACTTCTTAAATTGTTACACTGAGAAAAACGCTTTTGACAAAGGCTGCACTTGTATAATTTCTCTTCGGTATGAAATCCAGCATGCTGTGTCAGATCTGAAGATCGAGGAAAACTTTTCTTACATATACTGCATTGATAAGGCTTTTCTCTAGGATGCTTTCTCGTATGAATATCTAGACTACACGTAAGCTTTGGTTTAACTGACATTCTGGCATGTGTACGGTTTTACTCCATTGTGAATTCGTGCATGACGTTTGCGACCGAACGGCAGAGCAAAACGTTTCTCAAAAAAGGCCTACTTGACATTGGTACGGCCTCTCCCCGGAACGATTTCTTGCATGACGTGTTATTAGATTTTTAAAAAATAGAGAAACCTTCTTGACATGTCTGGAATTGAAATGGTCTTTCTCCAGACCGAGAAAACAGTTCTTTAGGCCTACATATCTTGCACTAAAATAGTTTCTCCGCAGTGCGGGATCTAGCTTTTGAGAATCGAAGAGAATGCGAATGTTTTCTCACGCACAGCGCGTTGGCATGCTTTTTTTTATCGAATACGGATACCCATGTGCTTTGTAAGTTACAGATGTGCGCGAATTTTTTGGCAGATATCACATTCGTGCGTTTTTCCTTTGGAATACTTTTTCTCACTTTTCTTCGTGTGGCTGTCCAGCACAGATATTTTCTGACAGAGCTGTCAGAGAACTTAACTTCTTCTCCTGTTGCATTTCCAATATTTTAGAATATCCTAACGAATGTCTGGAATAAACATCATTGTTGTTGATAAAATTGGCTGAGTTTGTTTTTTACACAGGCGATTGTTTACAGAAAACCTGAGTCTAAAACATTGAACCGCTTACAAGTTCTGTCTTACACACTCGCCAGTCTTTTTCCAAGTTTCTCGGCATCAAAAACCGTCAAAAACATAATTTAGATGGTTCCGAATAAACGACATGTCTAGAAAATTAAGGGACAATTAAAATATGGAAGTGGTTTAAAATCATGCAAATATAATTTGGCATTAGAAACAAGCGATTTACTAAAGAGTTGAAAATGAAAATAGTATTTACCGTACTGTATGACTTACAAACCGGGGCGGATCCAGGGGGGCCAATCCGGCCATGGTCTCCCCCATTTAGAAATTTCTTTATTTTTTACCAGCTATTCTGGCCTGAAAAGTTGACTTACCCCCCCCCGGAGTAGCTTCGTATGTCCGTTCCCCGCAGCGGCGAAGAAGAAGGTCGGAAATTCGAGGCTGATGACTAAAAAAAGTCATCATTTTTTTACCGCATGGAAAAGGTATCTTTTTGGGAAATTCGAGTCTGATGACTAAAAAAAAAGTCATCAGTTTTTCGGCGGATGGAAGACGAAATTTTTTTCTCCGGACCGAGACCCAAAATTTTCACCCCCCCTATCGAAAATTTCTGTATCCGCCCTTGCTTAGAAAGTAAGTGAATTCATAACGCAAAAACAAATAATTATTCAGCTCTATATGCAGAATGCACTATCGATTTCAGATAGGCCTACACATCAATCATGTTAGTCATAAAGCATTCCAGACATAGTTCCTCATTTAAGTAATTTCTTAGAATGTGAAGGCTCAGTGCAGTAAGAATTTTGATAATAAATAACAATGCCTAAAATAAAATAAAAATAATGACAACGATAATAATAATGATAATAATAATGATAGTAGTAGTAGTAGTAGTAGTAGTAGTAGTAGTAGTAGTAGTAGTAGTAGTAGTGGTAGTAGTAGTAGTAGTAGTAGTAGTAGTAGTAGTAGTAGTAGTAGTAGTAGTAGTAGTAGTAGTAGTAGTAGTAGTAGTAGTAGTAGTAGTAGTAGTAGTAGTAGTAGTAGTAGTAGTAGTAGTAGTAGTAGTAATAATAATAATAATAATAGTAATAATAATAACAATAAGCTGTCTAGCTCGTAAAACCGGTGACACGAGGGAAACCAGTTATCTTTTCCAGCGCATTGCCATTTTAATTCAACGTTTCAACGCCATAGCCTTCCAAGGCACCTTTGCTTCGCCTGATCTTGACGAGTTCTAGCCGTTCCAAAATACAATTTTTTATGTTTCCGGATAATTTTTTGAAATCCCGAGGGATCTGAGATACCTCGGGTAAAAAAAGAGTAATAATAATAATAATAATAATAATAATTATAATAATAATAATAATAATAATAATAATAATAATAATAATAATAATAATAATAATAATAATAATAATAACCATAATAATAATGCGCAACGCAAGAAAATAGAAAAAACTGCGAAAACAGCGACTTGAAAAATAATAATAATTATAATTTTTATAAATACAATATTGCACAACATAGGGCCTACACATAAAACGTAGTTTCTCATATAAATTGATTTCTTAGAAATCTAGAAATTCAGTCAGAATAATTATGATAATAAATAGCAATTCTTAAAATTAACATAGTAACAACAACTTGTAACATCAATAATAATAATATTAATTACGATTTTGATCCCCACGTAAGTATATGGTGTATTTATGCATTTGCCGACGAGACTAAAATCTTTACTCCCACAGCTCTTCACCTACCCAAAGTTACCAAATAGCGACTACCAAACAAATTCAGATTGCTAATTCATTTCGTGCCAATGAATTATTAGTTAACCTCGATAATAATACATTCTATTGAGGTACCATAGGAAATGTTGTTTCAGCAATGCAAATAACTTATGCATTGATAGTCCTCCCGGTAATCCTGGGAACGGCGGTCGTAAATTCCGAAACACTGTTTTTTTAATATTTTATAACAAAATTCACAAACCTTTCACAGACCTAAGTGGCTGGATTGATGAAAAAGACCTTTTGCAGGTGAAATGGAGGCTGGATTGATGAAAAAACGCAAGAGAATTGAAATCTGGATGAAGACCTTTTACAGGTGAAATGGAGGCTGTATTGATGAAAAAACGCAAGAGAATTGGAATCTGGATGAAGGTTCTTCTGCAGGTGAAATAGAAGCTGGATTGACGAAAATAACGCATGAGAAATAGACGCTGGATGAAGGTATTTCTAGATCTGAAATAGATGCTGGATTGATGAAGAAACGCTTAAGAAATGGAGGCTGGATGAAAACCCACACTTTTTGGCCTGGTACACTCGCCCACTACCACACAATATAAAAAACAGTGTTTCGTAATTTACGACCGCCGTTCCCAGGATTACCGTCCTCCCATTATTCAAGTACCCTCAAACAATTTGTTCTTCCGAAATAGCCAAGAATATTGGAATTCTAAAACGAGTTTTCTTCCTACTGCCACTCCACGTTTGGTCAGACCTTTACTGCACCATTTTCTCTCCATGACATCGCTTAATGCGACATAGGTCAAATGGGCATCTACTTATAAAACTAATCTGCAAAGTGTAATCCGTTATGTGGCTGGTGTTACATACGGTTCCCCTACCCGTCAACTATTTATAGAATTTAGTTAATCCAGCTTCTGTAGGTGCAACAATTATTTTTTCATGAACCAAATTCTATTTAAATAATTATTTGCCATCAACCCAGCTCTCATTTAATGAATTGTCTTTTCAGCAAACCGCTTCTATTTAAGAGAAATAATTTTCATCAATCCAACATCTATTTCTCAACCATTCTTCTCATCAATTAAGCTTCCATTTCTCAAGTGTTCATTTCATTAGTCCAGCTTTTATTTCAGCCATAAGTTACCTTAATGTAGCTTCCATTTGTGTTTTTTGATCAAACCAGCTTTCATTTCACCAGGAAGTTTTTTATGAATCCAACTTCCAATATCCGCTTCAAATTTGTGTTTTTAACTTTTCAATAGAAACATGAACCGTTATAACGATTTCATTAACGAAAGACGAAGATGCATATGCTAAATAAATAAATACGCTAATGTATTTACCCCAATTTCTGTTTAGGCAAGAATGAATTTTTGATCAATCCCGTTTCGCTTCAGGCTGCAATAATTTTTCATCAGAAAACTTCTACCTTTTTCGAATTTATTGTTCATTAATTCATCTTCGACTTCAGCGAAATTAATTTTAACGAATAACACTTCTATTTAAGAAAAAAATCAATCTCATCTCTATTTATAGCAAGAAACAATTTCATGAATATTACTTGTATTCGACGAACTCTGAAACCCATGCGATAGCGAGCAATATAAGACCGTGAAATACACATTTACCCAAGATAATTCGCCATTGCCGAAATAATTCTTGCCAAATTAGAAGTCAAGCTGATGAAAAATAATAATATCACAGCGGTCAAATAATTTAGAATGATTTAGAGCGCTAAAACAATACATTACCAGTATGTGGCTACCGTGACTTTCAAACGCCGAAATAGTTTTTGAAGCCGGAGAGTTGACAGAGTTTACACCGATAATAATGGCACAAGGGAAAGGCAGTTCAAATTACGAAAATGAACGATCAAAGGACGATTAACTGGAATTAATCATAATATTTTGAATAGCATCCGTGTTATGGAGATAAGGGAGCCCTCTTGGTTCCTTTTGTTGGTAGGCTACTGCTATACCATGAAGAATCGAGTCTTTTCTGTGGTTGGTCCGGCGCTCTAAATTACGGCCTTCCTTTTGAGCCACGCCTACACCCTGGGACTCCATGGGCGGAGACCTGGGGGGGGCGGTCCGCCCAACGGAGGTGTTGGGGGGACGGCCCATGCATTTGTCGCCCCCCCCACCCCAATCGTTGAGCGCCAAGACTAAAAAATTTCATCAACTTTTTTCCGGTGAAAATAGAACTTTTCTGGGAGATTTCGTACCCGGATGACTAAAAAAAGGTCATCAACTTTTTTTGCCGTTGAAAATAGAACATTTCTGGGAGATTTCGTCGCCGGATGACTAAAAAAAGGGAAAAAAGGTCATAAACTTTTTTGACGGCGAAAATAGACATTTTTTTCCAGATTTCGCAGGTCGTCAGAAATTTTGGCCGTCAAAAGATGGAAATTTTTCTGCGACACTCAGCCATTCGTCCATCAAAAATATTTCCGTCCCCCCACAAAAACCCCGCCCAGGTTTCCGCCTATGTGGGACTCTACAAGGATCGTTCCTTACTAAACATAAAACTGTTCTTTGGTGGGCGCGCTGGAGTCGGTAGCACCTCTGAGCAGTTTTTTACTTGAAGGAGCGCTATATAAATGTCTGAATGAATGAATGAATGAATGAATGGCAGCATTGTAAGTTGTCGAAAGAAATTGGTGCTGACATGAGTGGTCTAACTGATCCCATCATGACCCTGGCTCGACCTGCCGAATATTCCGAAATCGATGTAGATCTGGCGCAGCCATTGAAATAATTTGTAGCTTGTTATGAAAACTGTTTCGTTACCAGTGTTTAATCTAGTCCCCCTCCGCTGGGGGGGGAATTGAGGTTTCTGGGGGGGGAATTGAGGTTTCTGGGGGGGAGACAATTGAGCGTCCGAAGGACGCTCGGGATTCGCGTAGCGCCGAGACCTGGAGGGGAAGGGTATGGGGCGGGGATGTGCCCCTCCCCATCAGAAACTTTTTTAATTTCCACATTGCAATGGCAGCAATTTAAGGAGTCATCTGAACAAAATAACTGTACTTTTTCAGTGCCCCATCAGAAACTTTTTGAATTTTCACATTGCAATGGCAGCATTTTAAGGTGTCATCTTAACAAAATAGCTGTACTTTTTCAGTGCCACATCAGAAACTTTTTGAATTTTCACATTGCAATGGCAGCATTTTAAGGTGTCATCTTAACAAAAAATAGCTGTACTTTTTAGTGCCACATCAGAAACTTTTTGAATTTTCACATTGCAATGGCAGCATTTTAAGGTGTCATCTTAACAAAAATAGCTGTACTTTTTCAGTGCCACATCAGAAATTTTTTGAATTTTCACATTGCAATGGCAGCATTTTAAGGTGTCATCTTAACAAAATAGCTGTACTTTTTCAGTGCCACATCAGAAACTTTTTGAATTTTGACATTTCAATGGCAGAATTTTAAGGCGTCATCTTAAAAAGCTGTACTTTTTCAACGCTTATAAGAGTCGCCTAAGACTTGAATAAATATAGCCTACGCAATACTTTAAAAATATTTTTGTGGGAGTTTCCACACTGTAATTGTACCCTTTCTCAAGATGCCATTTTATCAAAATAACTCCATTATTTTAATACTGAAAAAAGTATTTTAGGATTTCGATATATATATAAATATTATATAATTATAATTACAATAAAAATATCTTTATGTATCGAGTTCAACAGCTCAGTTCTGCTGTTGCTGGGTTATTCTAATGAATAACTGCAGACGCGAGTATATAAGCTGACTTTTCAGCACTATAATCAACTTATCCCTGTTTCGCAATAAGGGTCCTCAATTGCTGACCAAGATACACTTTCCGAAATCATTTGGTACACAAATCACCCAAGAACTAATAAACTACCGGTACCAAAATTGAGAAGCCACATGTAGTAATGATGTTGTTTTACTAAGTGTTCAAATAATAGAACCACAACATTTTGCAATTTGACAGTTTAAATTTGAAGGATAGCACTGGAGAGAAGCTATTCAGTTGTACAAAAATAGTATGTGTACAAATTTTAACAGTAAGTTATACTCATTTTAGCAGGATTGTGTCATATATTATAATAGTAAAATAATTTCTATAACCATATAATAGTGAATAATATTACGGTATATTATTATAACAGTTCATGTAATGCGATGATGTAAACAGCAACTAAAAACTATTATAATTTGGACGCATTTTTCTGGGGGGGATGTAATTCTGCTTTAGTTAGAAAAAAATAGTGTTTATACATATATATACAGTAAGTTATACTCATTGCAACATGATGGTATCATATATTACAGTGGTAAATAATGTCATTGTAATCATATAATATTATATAAGATAACGGTATATTATAACACTTCATGTAAAACAATGATGAAAACAGTAATCTTGTCAAATTTTCTGGGGGGGGAAATGTCAATCCTGGGGGGGGAACTTTCCCCCCCCAGAGACGTCTAGATTAAACACTGTTTCGTTACGCCTTGATTGTTACGCCTTGATCAGTTTTCTTGTCGCATTTGCAGTAGGACGGGGTGACGCCCTGCATGACTGGCAAGCAGGGCTGTAATCAAGAGTATACGCGGGTATACCGCGTATACTTAGGCCTACCTCCAGGAAAAAACGGCATCGCGAAAAACCAGGGTACACGCGGGTATACAGCGTATATATTCACCTCATAAAGGGCGTGTGGGTATACGAACGAAAAAGGCAACGGATATTTAGGTGTTTTTTCACGAAATCCTGAGCGAATGACTAAAATATTTTTTGGGTCGGATGACCAAAAAAGTCATCAGATTTTTCGGACGAAAAAAAATGCAGAAATTTTTGGCCAGATGACTAAAAAAGTCTGTAGATTTTTCGAACGGGAAAATGTGGAAATTTTTTGCCGGATGACAGCCGACAGAAATATTTTGCCCGAAAAAGTCGGTTTTTCTCTCGGTCAGCGTGTACTCATCTCAAAATTTACCAGTACAGCCCTAGTGCCAAGCAGTTAAACTCGGATTATGTGATCATCCGCTCATATTGCAATCACACGGCCGCAGGGCTCAAAGTGGGTGAGTAGGCCTACGTGTGGTTGCGTCGCATTCCCAATGGTCTTCGAAATTCTTTGCCATCGTTTCCACGGCTCACTTTACATGGAACCATGGAAACAAATGCGTTTCAATAAAGCTGTTCCTCGGAGTTCCCACTGCTCTCCCAATGATCCAAACCACTTTGGCCACTGCATGGTGTTGTCAATGAGAAATTAAAGAAATATTTAATATTTATCTTTGCTGTTCATAGAAGTCGAAGTTCTTCCACTGAGGATCAGATAAAATAAGGCAAAAATAAAATAAGATGCGATAAGAATATTCTTTGATAGACCAATTGCTATCCTCATTTTTGTGTGCATAGGCTACATGTACATGGGATAATAAACGAAAGTCATAATTATTATGGAGTCAATCAACATTTAAATGATTCGAAATAGCACACAAAAATCATCTTAAATCCATGTAAATGTGTTCTTATAATGTTTCTACTTGATACTGCAATTTGATTTACATGGCATGACATTTAAATCCTCGTTAAAAACGATTTCCTTGTTAGGTCGTCGGCTTTTTCTTGAAACCTAACCCTAACCTTTTTCCTTTTCCACAGAGCGTAGGAGATAATTCGATCGTACATCTATGGAGTCAAGGAATAGGGCTGTTGCATCGTGGAATAAGGTTAGCAGAGAATAAAACAGTGGTGAATATTACCTGCGGGAGCATCATCATTCAAACTCTGACATTTCGATCACTGGTATTGTTACGCGAGATGGACAGGCTTAGCAGGAACCCTGAAACAGCTGGCTAACGTGGGCGGCAAGACCAAGAAAATAAGGGCTAGGGTTAGGGTTAAGGTTAGGCTTTAGGAAAAAGGATATACTGGCTCAATATCTATGCTTGTATAGAGAAGATCATACACAAGTAAGTAGGCCTAGTGGGATATTATTCAGTATTATTTAGAAGAGATGCAAAGACTTTTATTTTTAAGTAATCCAGTGAAAAAATGTTCTTGCGATGACCAACGATTAATTAAGGGCTAGGGTTTGATTTACCTGGCGTGACATTTGAATAAGATAAAGCATTCTCGTTGAAAATGATTTCCTTGTTAGGCTGGTTGGTCATCGCAAGAACATTTTTTCACTGGATTACTTAAAAATAAAAGTCTTTGCATCTCTTCTAAATAATACTGAATAATATCCCACTAGGCCTACTTACTTGTGTATGATCTTCTCTATACAAGCATAGATATTGAGCCAGTATATCCTTTTTCCTAAAGCCTAACCTTAACCCTAACCCTAGCCCTTATTTGATTTAAACTGCACTTTGATTTACCTGGCGTGACATTTGAATAAGATAAAGCATTCTCGTTGAAAATGATTTCCTTGTTAGGCTGTGCGCCCTAGAGATAATGCAAGAATGCAGTCTTGGCCTCATCTAACAAGGCTGTTGGAAAAAGACCTTGCGAAATAAGGTCTGCAGAGGACAATCAATGGTGAATAAATAAAAATTACAATGCCGGAGCATCTTCATACGAACTCCGTACTTTCCATCACAAGTTCCATGCTGGTATTGTCCGCATCGTCCTCTACTCCCGGTGTAAAGGTTTCAGATTACCCCCTCCTAAACATTACCCCCACTGCAAACTGTAAATTGCATCAAACATCGCATTTATTGCACTAAACAAATCGGAAAAATCATCCCGCTTCTTGTTTTGGTCTGAAGATTTTCATCCGTCATCCCACTTCGTGGTTTGTTATCAATATTTCCATCTGTAACAAAAATACCAATCGCCGCTGAAGTTACAATGAAGAAATGTCTTCGAGGCTATTAATTTTTTCGATCAAAAAATTGATAACATACCACGAAGTGGGATGACGGATGAAATTCTTCAGACCAAAACAAGAAGCGGGATGATTTTTCTGATTTTTTAGTGCAATAAATGCGATGATTGAGGCAAATCTAGTTTCCGGGGGGGAGTAATCTGAAACCAGTTTCAAGTTACCGGGGGGGGTGATGTTTAGGAGGGGGTAATTTGAAACCTTTACACCGGGGCTGTAAGTTAGTCAGGCGATGCCTTCGAGATATCGATCCATTTAAGTCGTGGGTGCTGCTGCTCAAACTCGCAGGTACATGTGCCATTCTTATTGTCGGCATGTAGGGGGGAGTGTGGCAAGAGTGACAGGTCGGGCAAGAGTATCACCCCGCATAAAGAAATGGCAGAGTTGAATTTTTGGTGTCTTTGGGTTTGCTTCATGTTCTTTCTTTTCTGATAGTTGTTTGCAACTAATAAAATGTGAAAAAATCGTCCGATTTTGACATCAAGCGTAAGTTTTCTGTTTTAACCCATATCTCAGTTTTTGGCACATGCACAGAAAATCGTTGATCATTGCAGAAATGTACGGATAACAAACAGGATGCGCTATTTATCATAAAGGATAATTATATTGGAACCCAAAAACACCTTGAACGTGTGTGAGCGATAATTGGGATTGGTTGTCGTTGTCGTTATTGCGGTACCACGGTAAGTGGGGCAAGAGAAACATGTCTATCATTGGGCAAGAGTGACAGACGGTTATGCTTACCCCACGAAAGTGGGGCAAGAGTGACAGACCTGTTACTCTTACCTCGAACGAGGTAGGTAAGAGTAACAGCCCATGTTACTCTTACCTCACGTTACATGAATACAGTCTTACTTCACGGTATTGATTTATTTCTGGCATTTTATTTCCCAACTGTAGGCCTATTCAGATAGGCCTAAGTATGCTATGGACTATGATTATTTCCTGCCTATACATGTAGCTGACAATTAAATGCTCGATAAGGCTGCAGCGTAACTTCATGGTAGGCATAAGCCTAACAAATCATCTCCAGTTTCATCTTCTGTTTCCTAGAACCCAGATAATCATGGGAAGAATATACGTAAGGAAGACGAATAGAGCATCGTACACACAGGAAGCGATGCAAGCAGCGTTGAATGCTATAACCAGTGGTCAACTTTCTAAAAGGAAAGCAAGCAAACAATACGGTATACCAAGGCCGACGCTGATAAAACGTTTGAAGAATGTTGAGCATCAGCCAACTAGTCTCGGGCGCTTCAGGCCAGTGTTTGACAGTGCATTTGATCGGGAATTGGTCGATTATGCTTTAGAAATGCAGAGACGATGCTACGGGTTGTCAGTTGTAGATCTCCGACTTGCATTCCAACTTGCCGAAAAGAACAATAGGCCTATTCCGCATCCATTTTCGAAAACTATGCAATTGGCAGGGAAGGAGTGGGCCTTTTAATTCCTGAGACGCCATACTGAACTCAGTTTAAGTAGTCCCGCATGACTGGTTTCAACCGTGTGCAAGTAAACAAATTGTATGAGTTGCTCAGGGAGGAGTTTGAGAAAGAAGATTATAGTGCACATCAAATATTCAATGTGGACGAGTCTGGCATAACAACGGTGCAAAAACCTGGGAATATTATTACGAAGCGTGGATTGAAACAAGTTGGAAAAGCTGTCAGCGCAGAGAAAGGAATGACTACGACAATCGTTTGCGCAATGAGTGCAAGTGGGGTGCATGTCCCACCCATGCTTCTCTTTCGACGTAAGAATATGAATGATAGATTGATGAAGGGCTGTCCACCTGGAGCGATTGGTTATCCATCCCCAGAGGGATGGATGACTAAGTAAATATTTATCAAGTACATGGAACATTTTATCAAACACGTAAAGCCGTTGCCAACACAGAAAATCCTGCTGCTGCTTGACGGTCATCAAAGTCACAAGACAATCTAGATAATCGACCTGGCACGAGCCAATAATATAACAATGATCACACTTCCTCCTCACACGAGCCATAGACTACAACCTCTTGATGTGACCTTCTTTGGTCCATTAAAAACTTTTTACAATCGAGAGATTGACCACTGGATGCTCAGAAATCCAGGTAAACGGGTGTCTGATTATGACATTGTTGATATTTTTCGCCCAGCATATCTCAAAGCTACTACTCCTGAAAAGGGTATACATGGCTTTGAAAAGACCGGAATATTTCGATCGCTCCCGAAGAAATGGAAGACACTGACAAAGATCAACACAGTGTCGCTCCTTACGCGTCGAACTTGATCGGTCCCGTAAAACTGGAAGACATTGCACCGACCACTTCCTCTTCTGATAATGCGACTAACATGTCCACTTTCAGTGAAATTAGTAGGTCTAGTCCTAAAAGATACTCTGTTCTGAATGTTTCTCCATATCCACATGTTGCAGCTGCAGACACTAGTGTGCAACCTATGGTTCTACGTAGAAAAAGAAAAGCCCAGGTTTCATGTGTCCTGACATCAAGTCCTTACAAAAATGAGTTGCTGGCTAAGGTGGTCACTGGGCCTAAAGCAAATAAAGCCGTTGTTACAACCCGTAAAAATAACAAGAGGGGTCGAAAGGGGAGTGGGTCAGATTTTGATTTATCTAAGAAAGTTGGGTGTAAGAATTTTGAAGTTATGCCAACTTATGCATGCATTTACTGCAAGAAACTGTGCGATGATAATAATCTTCAGGAAGATTGGGTTAAGTGTAAGCAATGCCAGCAATGGTGTCATGAAGCATGTGCGCCTATTGAACGTGGAAAGATGGCATTTATATGCGATTTCTGTTATCATTAGGTCTAGTTGCAAACAATATGGAGCAATTTAATTGGCTCATTCAGAACATTTAGACCTATAGAGTGAACAGGAACAATTTGTGCTGAATCCTTTAGCTTTTATGTAAACACTATGATCACATTTGTTAATACTGTGGCAAGAGTAACAGAGGTCACTTTTGCCCCAAATGCTGGATGTCACTCTTGCCTCCATAGGGTGGGTAAAAGTGACACGCCAGAACAAAAACTATTGTGCATCGTAGTAGAGTTTTGTAACTGGATTAAGTGCATGTAATTGGATGGTTTTGTTGCTAACATTATTCTCTTCAAGTATATCCAAAATTCATTTTCATATCTTTACTTGTACAATTTCTATTGCTTTTCATACAAAAAGGTGTCACTCTTGCCCCACCCTCCCCTAGGCCCTAGTTATTGGAGGATGTTTTGCCCTTGGGTGTTTTCCTCTTTCGGACGCCGACGACGATTAAACAGATGATGATGAGGATGATGACGACGATGAGGATGATGACAAGTCCGATGACGAGACCACTGTTTCCGCTTCCACTGGCAGCTGGAGTTGCTCCAGCAGTCGACGGGACAACCGGGAGGAGGAGAGTTCGGACTGGAGTACTCCAGGCAACGGTAGTAGAAGATCTTGTCTCCGCTTGACACCTGGAAAGGATAGATGGATAAGAAGTATTTCATTAGAAGAATTGCATGTAAACAAAACGAATTGAATCAATCATTCTTTGGAAATTTCTATAGCTCACCATCAAGATATCTACCGGTACTTAGAGATGCTCCAAAATCAGTGGAATAGAGGAACTGTTGTGAGACATATCTCCAGGGGAACTCTCTGAATATTTCACTTATTGTATCGCTTTTCATTTCAATCTCCTTTTGCCCAGGGTTTAAAGTGGGTGGGAACGCTTTGGAACGGCGTTCCCAAAGCACCTTAACCCCTGCTTTTACCCAGTTTCCTTCCTTCTCGTTTTATCACTAATTTGCCTCGTTGAAATTCCTTAACAAACTTTTGTAAACATTTCTATGTTACTATTATAGTAGGCCTATATATACACTGAGTGAAGCAAATATGAATTTTAGCATGTTTATTATTTTACCACATAAGTCAGAAGTATCTTGAAAAGTGTTTGAAAGAGTAGAAGTTGGTTGTGAAGTAGAATCTTTCGTAGAATTGTAAAAATAGCCTAGTTGCTGGACTAGTAATTGGAGGCATAGAGACAGAAATATCTTTAAAAGTGTTTGAAAGAGTAGAAGTCGCCTGTGCAAAGGTAGAATTGTCCAGATAAGACAGTGGCAAAGGTTGCTGAAAGATACGTGATTTTAATTCTTACAGTAGAAGCAAAGCTCGAGGGTACGTACCGTACGTATTCTATTTTGTGAAAGGTACGTTCGTATTTTAACGTACCCTATTTTAGGGTACGTAAACAATAATAAAATACGTTAGCCTAGTCATTGCTCATTATAAGAATGTTCAATTTAATTTAAGCAAACAATCACAGACAAGTGTACAGCGTAGTGAATTGCTGCAATGCTATAGGCCTATTGTAGGTCTATGTTTATCCAGCATACATTGCACTTAATGCACTAATTAATGTTAGTCGGCTTAGTTCTGCTGCAGCACTTAAAAGTCAAACTCCAAGAAAAAAGTTGAACAGTTGCATTCAACTAATTATAACAGAAGAATTTATCGAAATAAATTTACTGCTACCGTACGCTACCGGAAGTACCGATTTCAATGACGCATACTGTTGACTGCATGTATACGTAGGCCTACATGTAGGCTATGGGTCGCCGAGTAAGCCATAAATAAAATTTTCGTGTATGGTACGTACCATACGCGTATTCGATTTTTTGAAAGGTACGTACGTATTTTAATGTATTCTATTTCAGTACCCTCGAGCTATGAATAGAAGTATACTCTAAAATAGGTAGCGATATTCTGAGTCTCGGTTGAATTGGCTGCAAAATTGTCAGTTGGCAATGAATCAGATGAAAATTTGCTGAATTGGCAGAGGCAGTTAAAAGAGCGGTTGACGGAAGTGTGCCAGTATAAATGTTTTGAGAAGTAATGGAATAAGCTGGTGGATTTGTGACTGGAGTTAAGGAAGTTAAGTTAAGAATCCGTAGAAGCTGTAGAAGACGAAAGAATATTGGCAAGACGTGTAGGCCTAGAGCTAGAAATATCTTAAAGAATTGTAGAGGAAGTTTAAACGGGTCTAGGACTTTACCCCCCGGCCCATTACCCCCTGCCATTACCCCCTGCCATTACCCCCGGAGACATTACCCCGGCCATTACCCCCTGCCATTACCCCCCCACTATCACCCGCTAGTTGCAGTGCTAATTATGTAGGCACTTAGCGCCTATTAACAATTAATACGGTAAATTCGCACCTTATTCACGCAGTTTGTACCATGGCTGAAATATTCTTGCTTAAATGGAAGCTGGATTGAAGAAATAGTCGTGCTTAAATGGAAGCTGGATTGAAGAAATAGTCTTGCTTAAATGGAAGCTGGATTGAATAAAATATTCTTGCTTAAATGGAAGCTGGATTGAAGAAATATTCTTGCTTAAATGGAAGCTGGATTGAATAAAATATTCTTGCTTAAATGGAAGCTGGATTGAAGAAAATAGTCTTGCTTAACTGGGAGCTGGATTGAAGAAAATATTCTTGATTAAATGGAAGCTGGATTGAAGAAAATAGTCTTGCTTAACTGGGAGCTGGATTGAAGAAAATATCCTTGCTTAAATGGAAGCTGGATTGAAGAAATATTCTTGCTTAAATGGAAGCTGGAGTGAAGAAAATATTCTTGCTTAAATGGAAGCTGGATGAATGGTAACAGTCTTGCTTAAATGAAAGCTGGATTGAATAAAATATTCTTGCTTAAATGGAAGCTGGATTGAAGAAATAGTCTTGCTTAAATGGAAGCTGGAGTGAAGAAAATATTCTTGCCTAAATGGAAGCTGGATGAATGGAAACAGTCTTGCTTAAATGAAAGCTGGATTGAATAAAATATTCTTGCTTAAATGGAAGCTGGATTGAATAAAATATTCTTGCTTAAATGGAAGCTGGATTGAAGAAATAGTCTTGCTTAAATGGAAGCTGGATTGAATAAAATATTCTTGCTTAAATGGAAGCTGGATTGAAGAAAATAGTCTTGCTTAACTGGGAGCTGGATTGAAGAAAATATTCTTGCTTAAATGGAAGCTGGATTGAAGAAAATAGTCTTGCTTAAATGAAAGCTGGATTGAATAAAATATTCTTCCTTAACTGGAAGCTGGATTGAAGAAAATATTCTTGCTTAAATGGAAGCTAGACTGAAGAAAATATTCTGGCTTAAATTGGAGCTGGATTGATGAAAAATAATAGTAATTTAAATGGAAGTTGGATTGATATTTAGAATATAAACTCCGTTTATATGATTTGTCTTTTATCTATGGAGGTAATGGCGGGGGGTAATGGCAGGGGGTAATGGCGAGGGGGTAATTTTCTCCGGGGGGTAATGGCAGGGGAGTAATGGCAGGGGGGTAATGGGCCGGGGGTAAAGTCCGGATACCGTTTAAACATTATAAGCCGAAGGACCAAGTGTGGTAGTAGAACTTGTCAGGAGATTTGCTAGAGTAGTTGAAAGAGTAGCTAAAGTTGTTGGAGAGGTAGTAGTGTTTACGATGGAGGTATTGGTTGTTTTCGCTGGTGTGACTTTCTTAGGTGTAGTCGTTGTCGTTGTACAAGTCGTTCTTGTTATCGTTGTAGTCGTTGATTTCGACGTGCTTGTTGTGAGCAGACACGTCTGGCGAAGAACCTAATCTCGAACAGTATCACTTTCGCCTGGGTTACATAAAAATAACATCATCATCATCATCATCATCATCATCATCATCATCATCATCATCATCATCATCATCATTATCATTACCACCACCACCACCACCACCACCACCACCACCACCACCACCACCACCACCATAATCATCATCATCATCATCATCATCCTCACCACCATCATCATCATTGGAGGGAGGGAAGGGAGGGGAAGAAGAGAGGAGGGAGGGGAAGGAGGGAGGGGAGAGGGAGGGGAGGGGGAATGAGGGAGTGGGAGGGAGTGGGAGGGAGGGAATGGCGGTAGGGAGGGACAGAGGAAGGGGTAGTGAAGCAGGGAAGGGAGGTATGGAGGGAGAGTTGCACGGTCTTATCAGCCACAGCAACGCGTGACCGGGTACAGTTAGTAAGTATATAAATTTTAAAAATATTTGTATTTATCCAATTGCATCGCCGCACTATAATGGTTTAGGCTCTACATGAAATTGAGCGTTGCAAAGCATTCCTGTTAAAAACGCTTTCTTCATCAATTCGTCCGCGCGTTGGACAATTCGGTCATGTGGTGCGCATGGAATTGGAGTGTCCCTATATGGAAGGAACGGGTTCAGAGCATGGTTCGAGTTCACCGAGACAGCAGTGGTAGGTTCATTCCTTATCAAATTCTATACAATTTGATCGAAATACAACCTGTCTTAATTTAGTCTAACTAAATTCTAATTATCCTGCTGTCCAGTATTCTAAGATATTGCGGATAGTTGCAGAAATAACACATGTAGGCTATAATCTATTAGAAAACCACGTATACGGTCTAATGGATGGATGATCAAACGAATGAAGACACTCATAAATATGCCAGACTACATTCAATCCTATCCCTAAATTAAACTAAACGTTATTAAACTTTGTATTCGTTTAAATTTCAATCTGTTCTAAATTTAGATTTCTATTCAATTTAAATTTGTCGCAAATTTCAATCTTCAATCTGTTCTAAATTTAGATTTCTTTTCAATTTCAATTTGTCGTAAATTCCAGTACTTACATTACAGCCGAAAGGCTTGATTTATTCTGAACGTGCAGGAGCAATTTTAGCAGTCGAAACTGTCTACAGAGAAGAATAGCGAAGGTCTAAAGTACCGCCGAAGAACGTAATAACCCAGCAAATAGCGTTCACGAAAATGGCGCATGGTCTTTACGGGGCAAACCAACCGTCGTTACCGTTCCGCTTCACATCTTCACATTGCGGCACAAGTCACCTATCGTGCCATTATCACTAAATCCCGATACTTGACAAGACAGACAGACAGACAGACAGACAAGACAGACAAGACAGACAAGACAGACAGACAGACAGAGACAGACAAAACTGACACGAGAGACAGACAGAGACAGACAGAGAGAGCGAGAGAGAGAGAGAGAGAGAGAGAGAGAGATAGAGAGACACTCCGTATTCACCGAGTCCCCGATACGCGGGCGATGGGAGATATTATGTACAACGGGGACGGTCGAGCGTCCCGCTCTGCCATGGACCGTATGTGGATGCGAGGATGAGACGGTTGGCGGTAATCATGGACCAGTAAAAGTTACCTATCGTGCCATTATCACTAAATTCCGATACTTAGGCCTATATATATATATATATATATATATATATATATATATATATTATTTTCCAAAATGTGAAGCATTAAGAAATCTCCCGTTTGCTTAGACCTATCCGGTCCCTTTGATAAGAGGGACATTCCTCTGCATCAGAGGAACATTACCTTGGTTCAGAAGGACTAACCCTCACTTTCGCTTGGTCTTCGGCTTCCCACTCCCCACTTCCTCATTTAATCCAGGGATCTCCTACAGCATTCTAGTCTGTGCCAACTGGATTCAAAGTCTTTCTCGTTTCAATACGTGGTTTCTAAAAGTCACTAAGGCTAGGCCTACTCATGTGTGCACACAGCTAATAAAGGGGAAAACAATTTCACTATGCCTTGTTAGACACAGCGGTCCTCTTACGCGCCCTTGTTCTCATGAAAGAAAGTGAAAACTTAGATGTTAAACTCAAACTGTAGGATAATTAATATTCTATTGCATTCAAGAAAAATAGGAGGACATGTTAGGCTACCAGCTAAAATTTGAGATGGAGTAGGCTAATGGGGAACAGCTGATTGCAAAGAGCGGGAACAAAAATATTGAGGTAAAAGACCAGGATTGAGCCATAGCTGTTCTAGTATTTTTAGTTTATTTCTTGCATTTGTTACAGCGCCCCTTCAAGCTCACTAGTTAGAAGCGCTCCCGACTACAGCGCGGACACTGCACAGTTTCACGCAGAAGCGCAGGAGCAAATGTGAGTGAAGGACTTGTCCAATGCTCAGGGTCCCTATACGGCGGCTTGAAGTGGATTCGAACCTGAAACCCCCGGCTCCAAGGCACCGAAACCACCCACAACACCATCGGGACCCGCATATTTGTATTAATAAGGTGTGTCTAAAATGTTAAATAGTCCTACTTGATAAATACATGTATCTGGGTGCAAAGAGAATTTATTCCTTCTCTGGCTGCGCTTCAACTAAGGAGCAATGTTTAATCTAGGCATCTCTGGGAGAGAGAAATTTTCTCCCTTTAATTTTCTCCCCAGTAATTTTCTTCCCAGGAATGACATCCTTCCAGAAATATTCGAGAGCTACTCTTTTACCTGTATGTATGTGACATTTTCCAACTCCAAAAATGATAGGCCCTATAATTGTTTCGCATCCCTAAGAGGAATTCTGGTTTACATGTGCATAATTATGTAGCATTAAATTTTTAACAAATTCTGTTGTACGTAAATAAAAATAACGATACTTGATGACTTGCTTGACGCTAATATTTTAGCAATTTCATTCAACTTGTGATTCAATTGGTCCGTTTTATTACCTATTATTGCTTAAAGTATTATAATAATGTTTATGTCTCATTGTGTGTATGCAAGTTAAGTTATAAAGAAATTAATACTTACTTGCTCACTCTCAGAAACCCATTACTCCCCCACTCCCCAAACCCAACGCAGGGATTAGATTAAATATTGACTAAGGGTTTGTATATCTGTTAAACAATTTTGGCAACATTGGTTACATGATAATCGAGTTAAGGCTCTTACTCGTTCGATGTATTCGATTTACGCGAGTTCATATCATTTAAGTAACGCGATTCTTAAGAAAAAGGTACTTAATATTTTCCACAAATATTTTCACTTAGGAACAACATAACAAATCAAATTGATTTAGTTGTAGGCCCACTATTTTTCTGTCAATTTTAGGGCATCAATTTTCATGGTTCTGCGTGAACTACAGTTCGGATAAACTAATGCAATAGGGTCTGGGAACTTGTGAGAAAATATCACATGTTTAAGAAAGGTTTATTACGGAAAGATTTCGATGGCAGGAATTCTCGTGTTTAGCAGTAGAAAGAAACAAAATTTGGGATTCTGCTATAGGCCTAATACAGCTTTATATAACTTCAGTCGATGGTGATAATTACGGCAATGATGATGATTGATGATTACGAAGATGAGTAATGGATGATGATTGTGATGCTGATGTTGATAAAGATGATGGATGATGGAGGTGATGTCGATGATGACAATGATAATAATGATGACGATGACAATGATGATGATGATGATGATGATTTAGAATACAGCAATGACGATGATGACGAAGATAACGATGATGATGACGACGACGACTATGAATATGACAGTGACAATGAAGACGACGATATGAATGTGATGTCATGATGACGACGATTATGATGACGATAGCATTCATAACGATGATTGCGATGATGAAGACGACGATGCTCAGATGATGCTGTTGCTGCTGCTGACGACGATACAACTATTGCTTTTTGTATTGTATTGTATTGTAATGCATTTGATAATTTATACGGTGTATTTAAAGCGCTCTCACTGTGATCGACCCCGATGGAAAAGTAAGGAATTGAGTCGAGAGAAAGATGGCGATTGACTACCGGAAAGAAAGGTGGAGCGAGCTGAAGGAGGAAGTCCATTCCATAGAGAGGGACCTATGTGTTTGAGCACAATGCTGCAAAGGTCATAAGACATGCACACGTTGCATACACCCAATTTAAACAACTGAACTAGCTATTGGGTCCGGTTATTCATGTATTGGAGATCTAAACAACACGAACTTTACCCAGTCGTTCGTGTATCAGTACGGTTCTTTCGAACTCGTCATTCTAAACAAAGTATCCGTCATTCTAAACAAAGTATCCGCCATAATTTGGGCTGCAGATTAATATTTGAGACGCTATATAAATTTCTAGTTACTTAACTTAGTTACTAACGAATTTAACAGTTAAAAAAGGGATGCTTAGGCAGACAAGAGTTAACGTGCAATTATTTAGGCCAATGTAGCGTTTCATAAATATTGCATATTCAAGCTATAGATCTATAAAAGAAATAATAATAATAATGAAAATAATAATAATAATAATAATAATAGTAATAATTATTATTATTATTATTATTATTATTATTATTATTTTAACGACAGGTATCTTTACAACAAGGTCCTGGGCACGACGTTAAACTGCATCCATCCTCCGCCACAGGGAACCAACAACGTCCCTGTGCCGGTCCCAAGCCCGGACAAAAGGAGGAAGGTTTGCCAGATGGGTGGCGATACACTGCCAGTAAAAGACCAAGACAAATGAAATCCGCAAAAACCACGACACAAGTGACATAGCGACCCAGATGCTTCAAGGTGTCATGATGTGGAGCATGCATGCACAGGTCGGTCAGGACAGACCAGTGGAGAGAGTCGGGAGGAGAGCGTGGGACACATAAGGGGATTGACCCAGGTTGTCCTTCATGCCTCTCTCCCAATATTCTCTTCATTTAGACAAGGTGGTCTAGCTGCTCCAAGATGTTAATGGTATGGAGCAGACCTGCTGACCGGACCTGTTGAAGCTGGGCAACATGACGAGAGACAGACTCAGACAGAGAGTGGCGTCGGACTCTTACGGGCATTGAACCCAATGATATTGATGATGATGATGATGATGATGATGATGATGATGATGATGATGATGATGATGATGATGATGATCTTTGCAACACACCTGGGGACTGGGACAACGTACTCCAAGCCTGACAACACATCCGTTTTAGTTTAGTTTTTAGACCAAGGGTTTTTAAATCGGCGTTTAAAAAGAAATAATTATAATAATCTTTTTTAAATAACAAGTTGGCACAATGCACAAGGCCTAGGATCACGGTTCATAGTATGAACTGACGATGACAACTGGGGGTCGGGGGCGGTCAAGTAATGGATAACGCGCTGGCATGGAGAGCGAGAGGTAACGAGTCCGAGCCCCGTTGGGCGGACATGCTTTGTAGGCTGCTATGTGTAGGCCTATTGCAGGCTGTCTGTTCTGTTAGTAATTCAGCTTGATGTTAATTAAGATCACTGCATAACTTTTAGCCTACATGTAAAGCGCAGTGCGTTTGCAGTCGTTGAAATAAAGAGAAAAACCCATTATCATTATCGCTAAGTTAATTCAAGAGTGTCGGGATTGGTCTCGGGACCCACTGTCTCGGTTTCGATCAAGAAGTTTACAGTCTTGCATAGAAGCTTGTCCATATGCGTAAGATGCGAGGTTTGGGGAGAAATGCAAATGACCCCAAATTTAGGCAGTTTCGGTTTATCGGGCAAGTATACCCCCGGGAAATATTAAACAAACAATTTGAAGTTGAACACTCATAAGCATACCATTGGCCTATATCTTCCAGCTCCAACTTGCCGGAATAGAGTTAGTAGCTACTAGCTCACAAATCACCACGAATAAAAATAGCTAGGACAGTCGAAATTCGCGGGAAAAGTTCTAATCTTATACAAATGGGCAAAAATCGCCTGAAGTAGAATGTTGACTAAACTGCTGAAATTTCTGCTTCGCCTACGAGTCTGGCGCTATCTTTCAATCGAAGTATGCTAGCTGATTATCTTACTTGAGTAACATCGATGAAGCACTGCAAGCATATAGGAAGCGTTTTGGGTGTCAATACCAAAAACGTTGTCGTTTGCATGAATGGTACAAGTTGACTTTTCTGAACACCTGTTAATTTGCGCATAAAACAGAACATTTCATATTATAGACGGTCAGATAATTATAACAAACAGAACAAAAAAACAGAAACGGCTGTACTTAACAACTGACGGCCCTTCCTCTGCCTTATGTAGTCTATCCGTCTCGCAGACAGATGACCTTTACCCCCGGTGTAAAGGTCTCAAATTACCCCCGGTTTCAGAATAGGCCTACCCACCTGCACACTATAATTTGCATCATTCATCGCCTTTATTGCGCTAAAAAAATCGTATATTATACGAGATCAAGATCTCGTATAATATACGAGAACATTCATTGGTCCAAAATTATAGTGTATATTATATTAGCTAACATTATACAATTCCACCGGACAATCGTTTGCTCGCATAAGCACTGTTATCATCTATTTTACTCTAATAGCAGAAGAGTTTTACAGTTTCTGCTTTGGGTCTTTGCCACAAGAAAAAGAAGTTGGGCGTAAGTGAAAAATACGAAGAAGTAAGGGGTAATGAAAGAATCGAGAAAGGAAAGAAACATGGACGTTCTGCTCTTGAAGATGATTCTGATTTTAACATAAGACCTACACAGTTCTATGTGATGATTTGACGGGTAATTTAGCAAAAACCGTTTTCATCAGTCTTAAACATTCGGCTGACACAATACTCGTTACATATAGTGATGCGGACAAGGCAAATTGGGAATGGCACAGAGTGGCATTGTCCGTGCCCCCAGTTTGAAGCTTCAAGAGTAGGCGAAAAAGCATCGTCGTCATTAAGATCATGAAACATTTTCTTCTTCATTTTTATCATCTTGAACATAATTATTCAAATAAAAGAAGCATCCTGCTGGTTCTGTTGCATCGAATGTCCGACAATTCGGAACTTATAATTCGGATCGTAAAATTTTCAGCGAACAATCTGGAGCGGATCGACAACTTTTATCGCATAAATGGATGATGGACAAACGAAATATTGTTGATTAAATTAAAGTTGGTTTGATGAAAATAATTCTGGCCTAAATTGAAAGTGGATTGATGGAAACAATTATTACTTCAATATAAGTTAAATTGAAGAAAAATATTGTTGCTCAAAAAGAAATTTCTTTTTATGAAAATAATTCTTGCTAATATTGGTAATCTTGGACTGAAGAAAATGTTGTTGCTTATAGAAATTGCTAATGGAAATTGGATTTATGGAAGCATCTGTTTTTTAAGGAGTTGTTGGATTGGTGAAAATAAGTCTTGCCTCAGTAGAATCTGGATTGCTAAGAACAATCATTGGCCACTACGAATTCCTCCCTTTTGAATTGTCGGCTCCGATTTGTCCGGCTCCTAATTGTCCGGCTTCAACATAGGCCTGTATGACTCGAATTGTCCGAAAACCGTCACTTTTGAGAATCCTAATAGACTTTACACTAAGCAAGACGTACTAGCGTAATGCAAGCTTACATTATGACATCACTGTCAACAACTAACTTAATCTGTAACGCCCGCACTAGTCGCTAGAGGGCCAGGAGCTCTTGCAAGTGGTGCTTCACTTACTGCCTTACTTTCGGTGCTTCCCTCTAGCGCTGCAGCGTACTGCTGGGGCAATGGGAACGCACGCACAGGAACCTCAGGTGTAGATGACAGGGATGAACGTACAGGTTCCATACTTTCCTTATTACCAAAGCCTAAAGGACATATCTCTGCGGCTGTTGGTCGACGAGCGACAGCACCCTTCTCCCGGTGCTCGTCTGGGTTCGTTCTCCCCTTAGCAGCTTTGGGTGAAAGGAACGCGAACTCCATGAGATCCAGTGGTAGGTATCTCGACTTATCTATTGGGCGCTCTATAAACGTCCCAGTGCTATTAACCGACCGCCCTCCTTCTGAACCATACGGTTCTTCTTGGGCGTCCCCACCGAAAGAGGTAGCACGTGACATGGGGCTTTCCCTATTAAAGCCTAGTTCAAGTTCACTCATTGTATCACTTTCAATTTCGACTATGTGCACAACACCTTTATTATTTCTTAACTAGAATCTAATTAAACATGTAAATCAAAGTAGTCCGCACAGACACAGTTCTCCCTGCGGTACCTGTCAGTTCACTACAGTGTGATTGCAATGTATTCCTAATAGGCAACAGTATTTGTGAATTGTTACAACACTGTTCGCACTATTCAACCCAAACAGTGTCACTGCTGCATCCAAATTAAATATGCTCTATGCTTCTGTTCTCTTAGCTAATTACAACGAATGCAATCAATAACATACTGATTAAACTGTAACTACAATGGCCTCTTCAATGTTTCGCAATTTCTATTAAACACTTCAATACATTCAGGCTTCGTAACACAAATCAGATTCACCTTCGCTGTCTACATTAAATGCAATCTTATCTACTTTAGCATTTTACAGCGGTGATCAACAGCCAATCTATTACGGGTTCAACACGTGTTACTCTGACAATTTATACTTTCCTGAATTTAGCGTCAATTCACTCTTTCACGAAGATTTCCTTTCACCGGAGGCAGGCCCGGCCTTAGGCATAGGCAAAGTAGGCAGTTGCCTAGGGCGCCGCAGTCTTTGGGGGGGGCGCCGCGGCACCGGCGATTTTTAGGCTACTTTTTTACACTATATTCTTTTAAACTAAAGACTTTGGAAATAATTTAAGATAATTATAGATTTTCTTGCACCAATTCATGCAGGCCTAATTCCATTTCAAGGACAGCATAAATTTTATATCTACTCATAAAATTCGATTTTAACGGCATTCCGTACTTTGTGCTCAGTAGTCTATGTCTATAATAGACCCTATTGTCTATGGGCTAGTACTGACACAGTGACATCTTTCGACTGAATACGCCAACAACTGACGAATTGTTGTGTTACCGGGCATTTATTCGTTGTGTCTGGTGTGAATCTTTCGATCTTAAAAAATTAAATGAAATCAAACAATATAAAGCTTCAAAAGTTATCGGGTGCCCAAAGCGTAAGAAAAACAGAAGACAGAAGTTAGAATAAAAAGAAATACGGGTCGGTTTCCAATTATTTAAACAAGACTGAGACAACTTTATCTGTCAATGTTAGCGCCTAGTCGTCAGCTATAGTAATTCAGACTGCGCGACGCTCAATTTTGATAGTGAAGGTCAGGGCACAGGCAAAGAACGCAGTTGCCTGGGGCGCCAAATTCTAGTGGGGGAGTCATTTGCACAAAAATGTACTTTTTCACCTTTAGCCATTGTGCACGAAATTGAATTTTATCCCCGCCATCAGTGCACTACTAAAAAAAATACAAATTACTCAGCTGAGTGTAAAGGCTCTGGATGATTCATCTTTTGATTCTGATGTGGGTTGAACAATTGAGTTTGAGTAGGGATCTGAGGACGCGAAATGTATGCTTTGCCTGAGGTGCCCAATGCATGCTTTGCCTAAGGCGCCAAATGCATTCTGGGGCGCTAAATGCGTCCTTTGCCTAGGGCGCCATTTCAGCTAAGGCCGGCCCTGACCGGAGGCAACAGTCGATTTCACTCTTTCCTTAGTTACTAATTTAGACGAGTTTCACAAGAAATTACAATACTAAAATCATACTTTTAACCAAGTTTCTAACCGACATTCTGCCTCGTTTCACCACACAGCTCCCATCGGTCCAGGTCCAGTCGTCAACTGCCGCTGTCTGGCCCAGCAACCAATCACAGGCGGTTTCCTGCCGCTGTTTTGGGTCACGCGCCGCTTACAACCAATCAGCAGTACCCTCGCCCTGGCCACGTCAGCTAAAGGGTCACGTGTATGTCTGGCGTATTGTCTGGAAACTCAGTCTGATTCACCCATGAATTAGTTATAGAATTAGACGCAATTTAGAAAGTAAGTAAGTTACTGTAGCGTTTCCACAAACGCTACAAATCACCACCACAAAATACAATAGACCACAGAGCCATTACCTCCACTTCCTAACTCTGGGCTACTCTTCTGACAGACGTTGCTCAAAACAGGTGATGCCCAACGCTTGTAGGTAATGCTATATAAATTGCGAAAATGCGAAAGAGGGCAGCCGACTACAATGTTTAATTAAAATGAAGACAGATCCTCGATATCATCAACAATCTGTGCAAATTAACCAGCGAGCACTTGTTATTCGGTCCTAAATCTTGTACCAATATCAATAGTATCTGTTACTGGATAGAACATAGAGTAAATAAGAGTCTTAGGTATTTTCTCAGAAACTGAAGTTTCAGGTAAAAATCAACGATACAAGAAAGACTCACAGGCGCTGAACAATTGGCGTGTCATTCCTCGGGGGCCGCTCTTTATCATGGTAACTGGCCAATTCAACTTGGATGCGTTCATTATCTTTGCAAGAGATAATTAATTCGCACCCCTTTAATGCGTAGGTCATAAGCGACTTGTCTCCTCCAGTTCCTGCAGTGTACAATAGCATTTGTTTACACAAACAAGTAAGTTAATAATTAATTGCATAGCAATTGCTTATTCATCAGCATTAGATTAGACTAGTTCTATTTAAAGAATGCGCGACTTTTCACTGACGATGATGACGACGACGATGACGATGACGATGACGATGACGATGACGATGACGATGATGATGATGATGATGATGATGCAGTAGCCAGGTAATGAGGATTTTCTTCCTCGCAATCAATCGTCTGAATGAAACATTCCCAATTTTATAGGGCCTACAATGCCTACATGGACATGCATATGATCAACATTACAATTATAATGTATGACCGCCAGGATAATAATTAAGTAATAAGATGCATGTAGGCCTACATGTAGCTGCAGCCTACACGAGAGCCCGACAGCGTAGATCTTGCGGCGATGTAGGCCACATCAATTGCGATAAAGAACACGCAAAACTAACGCATCGCCAGCCAAATCCACACTAAATTCTTAGTGTAATTATTGCGCTATCGTATAATTATTGATGTATCAGTTTATTAATTAAATACCTGGGTAACATTGATAAATAACTGTGAGAGATTTTGGTATTCCATTGCATGGGTCGCCGAAAACGTCGATGGAAGCAGTCACGGCACAGTTTGACTTTTTTGAACACCTGCAAATGGAAAAGTCTTAAGAAAGCGGGTCTAGACCGTCGAACCAGTAGTGCCCAAGATTAGATAAGGGAGTGGAGTATGACCCAGAAATATTTCACAAGAAAAAGATTATTTTGAACTGAAGCCGAGCAGCTAAAGGAAGTAAATAGAAATGATACAGGGTAATGAGAAAAGCCTTCCTTCAAACCCTGCAGCAACTTAATATTGGCCTACACCAGGGGTTCTCAAACTTTATTTTTATTGTAGCCTACCTCCAAGTAAAAAATCGAATGATGGCGTACCCCAACAAAGTCAGATCTGAAACAACTTTTCATCATTGGTGACATGTAGTGTATTAGAGTCGCATAGGTCTACTAACAGGGAGCAAAATTATATGCAAATTTATATGCATAACTTTAATCATGCAATCATATCAACAAAAAGGAAAATTGGCCTATAAGCTTAATCTCTGTAAGAAAGAGCTAACCTTTAGCGTAATATTGCTGTGTGCCTGTTTTGACTTGCACAGATTAAATAACAAAATTACCCGGCTTAATAGACCCCTATTTGTCAAACGCAAATGTAGGCCTTGTTTATTTTTGATAGCAAGAATAGTTTTAAAAAGCTAGTCTCAAACAGATATAAGCTTATTATTAGACTATTATGACGTGCTGATATGAATCAAAAATTTTAATACTCGACCAGAAAATATGAACCCTTACTCCTTAGGCCAATCCAGCTCCCATATTTGAGCTCTAAGCTTATAGGCCTAACAAACAGGCAACGCTGAGAATTTATGGCTTTGGTTCTTTCAACCATTTTAAACAATATTTTGTTTCAAATTTATAGTGATCAGTCTAAACATAAATATGATGTAGGCCTATGCACTATATGGACCCAGGCTTAATAATAGGCTAATGTGAAACTAAACAAATCCTGGGAATTAAATAAATAACAATGCTGCTATATGTAGCAACGTTAAAATCATTGCTAATAAAGGAAACATGGACACAAAGTCCATAAACTCAAAGAAAAATTTATATTTCAGGAATTTTTCGCGTATATCCTACCCCTTACTGGCGCCTGGCGCAACCCTTGGCAAGGGTACGCGTACCACAGTTTGAGAACCCCCTGGCCTACACTGTGTGCTTTGAAAAGTAGACCCAACAACAAGCACCATATCCCCGTCAAAACAATTGGTATTTAGATGAACTTTTAAAACATCAACATTAGCAGCTAAAGGAAGCCAAGCCTAGACAGTCACCTACATGTAATCCTAACGCCGATTAGAACTATTCGTTAGTTTGTCAAGTTTGTCAACTTTTGAGATGTAGCGCCGAAAAATGGACATTTCCGTAGATGTACAGGCCACTATTTGATGGTGCCGTCGATGATCACGTGGTCAAAAGTTGCCACTCTTCAAACAAACGCGCCATACCTAAGTGAAAAAGCGCGCTCCTCCAGTACACTGCGGATTGAGGTCTGGACTGTTGGGTGACCACCGCTCGGGGTTATTAAGCTGGGTGTGCCCTCGGCCAGCTACTGCTGTAACGACTGTTACATTATTTTGAGGACTTATTTACGATTTTTTGCTATTTTTGGTTTGATTTTAATGGCGATGCTGAAATAGGCTGTACGGGGAAGGCCTGTAATATCAACTAAGCTTACATTAAAATCGGCCGTCGCCGTGAAATGCACCAATAGACAATAGACCTGTTTATTAAAAGCAACGCTGAGAATTTATGGCTTTGGTTCTTTCAACCATTTGAACAATATTTTGTTTCAAATTAAATTTTTATAGTGATCAGCCTAATCATAAATATGATGCATGCACTATATGGGCCCAACGGATTCCTTTGGTAAAAACCTGCCACTAGGGTTCTTAGTTCCTACATGTGAATTCCAAACCCATCAGCAGTACGCTGCATCGCTAGAGGTCACTTCGGCAAGAAAATTAAAAGAGAGAACGAGGCATAAGAACTTCTGGCCCTCTAGCGAGTAAGGCGAGCGTTATACAAGTATAGGAAGTTATGTGTCGCCTCGATAGGCTAGAAACTTCTCCTCCACCTCAACTCGCGGTAGAGTTCAACACGGACCCTGACTGCAGTAGATCTGTGGTTGCCAACAAATCGTTGGCCGCGCATTTGCACTCGAGCTATAGCCTGGTACCATAGATTGAGTATTCGCATATTACGAATATTAAGATTTTCAAATATTCACGAATATAAACGAATATTAAAACTGCCAACGAATAATATATTCGTAAAATAATATGTTCTTTCAAGAAATTCTTTATTCTTAATTTTTATTTCGTTTTTTATGAAAATTTTTAACTTTTACTGAACGATTTGTAAAAAGATCGAGTTAGCCCACGCATAGGCCTATATCAGAAATTATAGGGTGGTTCAAAAAAATTAAATTCGAGCTAGATGCCAAGACAACCTCTCAATTTGTTAGACCTGTCAATAGTATTATTGACACCAAATTTCAACTTCCTAGTCCAACTGGAAGGTGGTGCTCAACGACATAGAAATATTACCATATAGTTGTATTGGATAGAAAATATCTTGATTCATTGTAGCTTGATCAAAAACCTCAACCATTGTCGTGTAGATGACCTTGAAATAATTTCTGTTGTGCTATTATACTTATGGCAGTCAAGACTAGACTGCTGTTTAGCCATCAATTGACAAATGTACTTGATAGCAATGACATACGCTGATCTGATCACGAAGCATTGAGATTGTTGGTGTCAATCACTGCGCAGCAGCGCTTTTGTGCGATCTTTTGTCTCGTCACTTTCACGGAATACCATTCACATGGAGTGCTTACGATGACCAGGATGGAGCATGCTGAAGCTGTAGGATCTGAATCTGTACCCACTTGCAGCACACTGGATATGTTGACCGCCTGTCAGTGCTAGTTTCAGGTGATGGCGTGGATAAACTCTTTATTGTGCCCAACTTTCCCTCTATGCAGGATATAATTTAAATCCAAAGTCTTGCATTATCTTCTGAACTTAATATGAAGCCTCACTGATAATGTCCAAGCCTTGATCTTTGATACAGCACCTGTCAGCACCGGGTGTTTTAGAGGAGTATACGTTTTTCAAGACGACATAATAGGTAACAAGTTCTGTGGCTGGCCTGCTGTCGTCATTGGGATGAAGTTGAATTTAGCGAAAATCTCCATTTTGTGTTGTGGCCCATCTAATTCAAAATATAATCCAATATTTAAGAGATTTAAGAATGTGTGTGATGGTGTAACACGTGACAACATCCGAGTTCTATAAGTCGTACCCATTACTGAAGCCTCCCATGAGAGAGCATTCGGTTTTCTCAAGTAGTCTGCTGAAAATAAAGTCAGTTTAAGAGATGACTACCAAGAAATCATTGAGGTGTCAATGGTTGTCCTTGGAAGTCAGCCCTCAATAAGAAACTGGAGAGCCCAATTTACCATACACGTTGAATGGCCAGGTTACTGTATGCCATCAAAACATACCGATTTAGCAATCAACGTGACGTATTCAATCTAGGAAAGTAGGAAGAAACTCAGATTCATCCATTTTTGTGATTTGGCATGGGAAAAGATCTTCTCTTGCTGCTGAAACTCCAGGACAAGATCTGTCAATTTTGATTCATCTAGGAAATATAGAAGATCAGTGTTGAAGCCATGAATGTCCTATAAAATCACTAGTACATTGTACCTTTCAGATGAGGCTTAAAGTCTGACACTGTTATGTTGCCAACTGCCTGCTACTGTAACAGATAAGGTGAAGATATTTTACGGAATGACTGTAAATCCTGGGTGAAAGGATGTTGAGGGGTAGTAATGTGGAGCTGAAGGAGAAGGAATGCCTGAGCGACTTTGTAACCCAGTGAACACTGACACTACTGCCACACCTGAAGTTTGGTGATTCTTTTTTTGCACTTACACCAGAGCAATAGATTGAGAATGAAGATTATCAGCAGGGCAGAGACTGAAGTCAGCAATTAAGAGTGGTCAACAACACCGCTGAGAGAAGTGTGAAGTTGTTCGAGGAATTCAACTGACTCATCGCTGATGAAGAAAAAAGCTGTGTTTTCTCCGAGTGGTCAAGGCAAATAGGAAAGTTGCCCTCCCTCAATCAATCAAGAAATCTGCCGTTGACACCGTGCTTGCAAACTGCAAAGCCTTCTTGAGTGCATCGGGTGTTGGAGTCATAAAATGAGAACAATTATAGACATTTGTGGATTTAATTATGTTTTTTGACATTTTTTGACACTTTCATATTTAAAACCTACTGAAATTTTCGATTTCAAGCTGACCAAATCTTTAAGTATCACACAAATTGTCATGTTAAGTAATGTTTGATTTATTTCGAAATAAAACTCAATTGTATGGGAATATATGCTCGACACATGTATTTCTACATTAACGTCTATGCATTGGCCCATGCAAAGTAACACAGTCATTGAGCACCGCCTTCCAGTTGGAATAGAAAGCTGAAATTTTGTCTCAATAATACTATTGATAGGTCTAACACACGGGGAGGGTGTCTTGGTTTTTAGCTTGAACTTTATTTTTTACCATGTATCTGTGAACCACACTAATCAGCAACTTACAATACCGGTAACTTTAATAGATTTATTGTTAAAAACTTCAAGGTCTCTGCTGGGTCTGGCCAATGTGGCCATGCGGCATTCGTAATTATCACATTCGATACTTAATGTTAATCACTTTGTCTGACTTCTGACCATCCTCCCAACTGAAAAGAGGCAGAGACACCGATGGCAGTTGGCAAGTAGCAGCAATAGTAGGCTAAATTAGAATAATAGTAACTGCAAATTGATAAAATAGTTTTATATCAGTGTAGCAGGATGGGTAAATATAAATGCCAACGCAGGAAATAATAGTGCCAGATTACAAGCAAAAATTATCCCGATCTCAGCATATTAAGAGCATTGCATATTTTAATTCAACCTTGCCCTGAATGCGAGTGAATTTCATTGAGACATACAGAAACTTAAACTGCTGTACCGGGTAGCATTGCGGTTTCGATGGTTCACCTTAATCCGTTAACGAATATTTACGAATATTTACGAATATTAAAAAATCTTAATATTCACGAATATTTACGAATATTAAACTCAAAAGTCACGAATACTCAATCTATGCCTGGTACCACCTTGGTATACGGACACAAGTGGACTCCGACGGAGTCAACGCCTATCTACCCAGCCGCGTATTAATTATCGAGAAAGCGATAACAGTGAAAACCGATCTCATGAGGCTGAACGGACTTTGCACCCGTTGGATGAAGTATATGGCCTAACTCTTTGCAAGATTAAACATATTCGTTCACAAAAACCTTTGTTTCGTGGCAGACTTTCTACGAAAACAGTTCATTTACTGCTACTGGTACCTTAACCCTCAGGCCACCAAGCTTTTTTGTAACACGGACTACCAAGGAGGGTGGTTACCACCACCCTGGATTTTGGGTTTGGTTTGAGATATCATAACTTGTAATATATCAATGGATTCAGCATTCATTTCTGCACAAAATGGTATATTTAGGTTTATAAAATATGAATGCACCTCGAAATTATGAATTTTTTTACCATGGGTACCCGTCGATTCCACAAAACGTATACTTACGCATAAGCAAAATATTAGATTATGTGTGTTTTAAACATGATTTTTATATATATAGACAAGAATAGTTTACATATAATAAAGTCCAATATTCAACTATAAAAACTAATAATAAGTCTGTTTTATGTTCAAGCAAAACACAAAAACATGTGTAGCGAACCAGGTTGCTACTAGCTACCTTACTTATTTACTTAAGTAAGGCCGCTATTTCTATTGCGAATTCATGGGTGCTATGCTTAGCGCAAATCGATGCGGTCATCGCTATATTTAGCTTCCACATGCATTTACCAATGGAATATTCCGCCACGTGCGATTTCTGATTGGTTGGACATCAGGCGATGTTTTAGGCGCCAAGAAGCGGTCTTCTTAGGCAAAATTAACGCGCAAACTGTCAGTCTGGACACGGAAATCGAACGGGTGACACCTATGTCGATCGATTTCTTAAATTGTGGTAAAATTATACAGATCCGGCTCCGGCAAGTTTCCAGAACCAGGAGGACAAGGTTCCTTGGTAATTGGTTTGTCGATAAATGATGGTGAATCGTTTCGGGCACCGATTCAACGCATAATCGAAATTTTATGGGAGAAATTGTGACGTTGGCTGAAGACACAATAAATCTTACAAGACGGGAAACGTGGATCGGCTGTCTTGAATATATCAATGGAACAGGGAAGTATTGCCATGCTAACCTATTGAGCTCGAACCAGAATTAAGTGTGAATCGATAAAACTTGCATTGCTAATTTTGACGCTGTTTAATTGAATCTACTCAGTCTGTGAACTGGGAGAATAAATCTTAAATTAGTAAAGGAGCATAGTTAGTATTTAGAAGACCTTGATAGCGACTCATTACTATTGATTTCGTTTCTACTACTGTACAAATAATTGATAATGAGCGACGGACAGTCACCCGATTAATTGTATAATAAATAACGCTTAAATAAGGAAACTGTGTATTTATTATTGCTATTGAAACCCGATGGACTCGGACAGTGACTCAGACGGTGTACTGCAGATGGAAACAGGACACGAGGAGGACAAGAGGTGTCCTGAAGAAATGGTTGATTTGGAAACGACTGACCATTCAGCAAACCCTGACCTGATTTTGATATACCGACAAATGGCAACTCTAGAACAATTTATGGAGCGCCAGGCTGATATTCTAACCAGTTTAACTGATGAATTAGGCCAGGTTTCTGCACAACAGGGCAGACTGAATTCTCGCCAAGAAGAGAATGAAGTAAGAGTTAAGTCCCTAACTGAAAGTGTAGCGGGTGGTGGAGCTAGGGGAAATGTTGAGGGATCGAACCCAGATAAGCACCCTATCACAGGGGCTGTTGTGCTCTCAACAGACACCGCGTACATATGTCCGATACCGGCCCATCCTGAGGAAGGTTACCAGAAAAGCTCACACCCTAGGTTAGGACTTGAACCGGCTACCATTGACAAAAAGGAAACCCTACAGGGAAGGGTGGGGCCCCTTACCGACCAGGAAACCCTTGATCTGGGACCCAGACTCCCTCAACAACGCCCAGGGGAGCGCACAGCTGTGGAACCCATTAATTGGGCAGGAAATAGTTATGGACAGCTAGCGCCCCCGCGCGTAACACATGTTGTAGCTGCTGAAAAACGTTTACGCAGACTTGCGTGGTAAAAAGTCCAACATTTTCACACATTTTAATCTATTTTGAGCACTTGCGGTCATCAAAAGGCAAATTATTTAGTATTAGAAAATAGCCCTAAATGCCCTCTACAGAACGGCATAATATATTTCTGTAACAAATAAATTATTGATAAGTTATAATGGACAAGACATGAAAATTTTATGAAAATAAAACGCCTTTATACACGTTTTAATTTATTTTGAGCACTTCCGGTTGTCAAAAGACAACTCAATGAGCATGAAAATGTAGCCACACATTCCCTCTATAGAATGGTATAATTTGTGTCTCTTCATATTAAAGGGCACAAAGGTTATAGCCGATAATCTAAGGGGGTGGTATCCACTCCTCTGGTACCTTGGGTGTATGGGGTATAACGTTTGAACTATAGGGGACATCATCAAGAATTTTAGCTCAAAATGTGTGCCAATGAACCCTCTACAGCTACCTAAAACGTCAAAATTTTATTCCAAACGGAACAAGTTTGATTTGGGAAAAACCTAGGGGTGGCAACCAACCCCCAACCACCCCTTGGTAGCTCGAGGGTTAAAGGCCTGAAATTCGAAACGTTGTCACGTGGTTTGATGATTAAGCCTTTGTAGACTTTTGTAAGTGAATGTCTGTTTTGAGATTAATTGTTTCTCGTTAATTCTATTTTGAGACAAGAGAATTGCCAAAAATAATTAATGAACACGCATGTCTTTATAATATTATAGGTCGTCTGTGCATCAACTTTTAAAACAAGTATGCGACGATAGAGCAATAATCAGACGGCGCCGTGCATCGCCGTCGTCGCTGACATTTCGTGGGCGCCGCCGCCAGTTTTTTTTGTCGGCGCGCTGCCGCCGCCGAACAAAAATGACCAGCGCGCCGCCACCGACACTCTCAAGTCGGCGCGGAGCTCTGACTATGTACACTACTAGTATTTAGGATTCCTAAAGGATTTTCAGTAGGGTGAATCGAAAAAAATTCATCGTATCAGCTATTAATAGTGAGGAAAAGTTGCCTTTGGTATACGTAAGTGACTGTGTAAAATTGTTTATCATTTGGGGAACATCTTGAGGTTCCCCAACGAGATCATAAATCGTTTGTACTACAATGATGAAAATTGCATGGTATGCAGGCAGTTTTTTTTAGCAAATATCTGTTTATTCCTTTTTATATTTGCGTCATGTTAGGCTACAGCTGTAATGATCAGAATCTATTACAATAATGCTTCTATTGTACTATATGATGTTGTTAAATCGCCTCTCTCAGCAAGAGTCTTTGAGAAGCTCTTCCATGCAGTGTGAGCAACCCCAAGAGAAAGGCAGGATTTGAGTTGAGGTAAAGACGAGGAAAGACTATCAGAGAAAGGCGTATTGAACTGATTGCGAAAGTTCATTCCATACAGAGACATCTATGCAATCAACATCTGGATTGAGCCATGACATTCCTCACGCGGAAGCAAAGAGGTCGAGTCAATCAGTGGATCGAATAAAACTCAGCAAAGTGGCAGAGAGCGGCGATGTAGGATATCGCAAAGATACCTCAGACCAATACCTGATTGAGCCATAAAACCAGTTTAAGTTGAACGACTGCTTTGTCGTAACCTTCAGACAGTGTCAGCATGTATCAGAGTAGCAGTTGTACGGACATTTCTCTCACGCATACATGTAGAATGTCCTAACCTCCCTCAGTCCCTCTGGCCAGGAACCATAAACGAGGAAATATGAAAATGTATCCAATATCTTTTGAGCACCAAAGGAGCTATGTTACCAGCATACGATGATACGACAATTTAATGATGCCCTATGCTACCGAGCTATCAACTAAAATCAAGCGATAGGCCAACCGTAGCAGTCGACGGTAAGGAATATTTGACAGTAGTAAGCAGCCCAAGGTGACTAGATCTGGGTAAAAGGTTTAATCACACCCGTATCACATGCTCGAGTTTTGCAGTTCAGTTTTGGTTACCATGACAAGTACAGGAGGCTTTATAAACACAGATTCTTGTGACATACATCGGGGAGGTGCACCCACAGAAGTGGTTCAATATAAAAGTCAAACCAGGGTGCAAAGATGGTGTTATTTATACATTTGCTTCGTTTCATCTACATGTAGCTCTCCAGTTACCGGTATCTTACTATCAAATATGCACGTATTGTTGAGCCTGCAATACAACCTAATGCCCTTTGTTGTTCAAGCTACTTCTTTCCATTAGGCTATCACAGTCAGCACGCGCGCGACCATAGAATGTATCGCATTCTTGAGGTGCGTTCATCAACTTGAACATTAATTTGCTGGGTGACAATAATATTCAAAGTAGGCCTAGCCTAGCAGAACTCAGATATGACGCACGTGAGGTCTACCACTTGATCGACTGGCAATGCTTATTGATGTAAGTAGCCAAAATTAATGATTAATGATATTCACTGGCTCCCGATTTCGTCTCTAAAGGTAAAGGTAAAGGCATGGCGCCCGCAGAAATATTTGCGGGGGGCAAATTTTTTTTATCATAGTCACGGTTAAATTTTTTAGTAGCAAGAGCTAGAAAAAGGCAAAGCTGGAAATTAAGAATGCGGGTATTTTTCAAAGAGTTTTCTTATGCAACTTTCTCAGTTTCATTTTGTTTTTAATTTTTAATACGAATGGTTTCCTTAGAAATTTGTTAGAAATCAAAAACGAGATGTTAGAAAGTAGTCTTCTAAGTGTGCACTATAGGCCTATAAGTCCATAGAATTAACAAAATGAATAAACGAACGAAAAATAGGTGTCGGTTTTCAACGGGCAAGTGCTTCTCTAGCTGCTTCTAAAGCGCCACTCGAAAGCCAATCGCAGGGCACCAGCTTGTTCACTTGTGCTGCATCCATCAAGTTAGAGGCCTAATCCAAATTGTAGTCAGAAAGAGGTCCGAGTCTGGTAGCTGTTTATGCGGGTGTCGTTTAGAAAGGTTGAGGATTCGAGGATAAAATGAGTGTTGGTATCAATTCTTTTGAACAGATCTCTTTGTCAGTTTTGTGTGTAAATCTCGAGGCACGATAACCGGAGCCCCATATCCAAGTTAATCTACAGTTTGACCTTCCTGGATTCTGTACTGGCAGCTTACAAAATGGACAAAATGGAGCCTGGCTTATAGCAGACTTGGTTTATATAATTACAATGCTGGTGAATAAGCAGATCTCCCTGATGTAATTTCAGTGTACTTTGAGAAATTTTTTAATTTTTGCATTAGTATTTAAATTTTTTGGCAGTTGTGATTATTTGCACTGCAGCTAGATTCCACTCAAGTAGGCCATAATCGATAGGCCTGCTCTTTGCATGGGCGCCCGCAGGAGCGTTGAAAGCCAATGGTAATTGTTTCGGCTCCTAGAAAGAGCTTGATCATGCATGGCAGAAAGTTATAAGAGCATGTTTATTTCTATAAAGATCTCTAAACGTATATTTCTGACTTTCACTGTCTGTATCATTCGAATCATTGGTGCATTAATGCAAATAAATTTGTTAAAAACCCAAAAGTAATAGTTAAAAACATAGGTGCCAATTTTCCAGGAGGCATGTGCCCCCCTTACCCCTATGTGCGGGCGCCCATGGTATCAGGTAAAGGTCCTACTCTTAGAAACTAAGTCTCAACATGTCTTGGCTCCTAGGTTGTCTGACTGTGACTTCATCGAGAGCAGGATACTGGAGAGGATTTCATCTACAGGGTGCGCCAAAAAGTAATCGCCTACAGTTTTTTGCTCATATCTTGGCCAAACATAAGAATTTTTAAATGAAACTTTACAGTCTTAAAGGCAATTCATATGTACGTACAATGGTCAAATCACAAAAACATATTTCAAACAAAACAAAAGTTATATCACTTTTAGTGAGGCCACCCACCGTTTCTTGACGATTCAAAAACGATACGCAATTTGTTAGGTTTTTTGCTAATATCATGGCCAGAAGTAAGAATTTCATAATGAATCTTTACAGGTTTAAAGACAATTCATATTTACACATGATGGCCAGATTTCATCAAAATATTTCAAACACAACAAAAGTTATAGCACTTTTAGTGAGGCCACCCACCGTTTTTGACGATTAAAAAACTAAACGCAGCAAAAAGTAACAAAAACACGATATCATTAAGTCTCATCTCAAATAACTGGTGTCAAATGAACTTGGTAGTGCTTCACAACTTGTGTTCAATGTGCCCACCACCAGTGCCAAAACTTCTTTTGAGTCTATTTGCAAAGTTCTTGATGGACCTGTTGATTAATCTGACAGATTTCTTATTTGCCAATTTTATTGTCATCTTGCTAAGTGACTTCTCAGTGACGTGCAGCTACGCTGGTACCCTGTTCCTTTCTCAAATAGTAATAATAATGATCATCTGGCATTATCAAAGACTATTTGATAACAATTATCTGAGATGAGAGTTAATAAAATCGTGTTTTTGTTACTTTTTGCTGCTTTACGTCTTTGAATCGTCAAAAAACGGTGGGTGGCATCCTTAAAAGTGCCATAACTTTTATTCTGTTTGACATATTTTGCTGAAATTTGGCCATCACGTGTAGATATGAATTAACTTTAAGCCTGTAAAATTTCATTTCGAAATTCTTACTTCCGGCCAAGATATTGGCCAGAATAATTAGATTGTTTTTTGTTACTTTTGTTGCGTCGCGTTTTTGAATCGTCAAAAAACGGTGGTAGCCTCACTAAAAGTGATATAACTTTTGTTCTGTTTGAAATATGTTTTTTTAATTTGACCATTGTACGTAAATATGAATTGCCTTTAAGACTGTAAAGTTTAATTTAAAAATTCTTATGTTTGGCCAAGATATGGGCTGAAAACCGTAGGGGATTACTTTTTTGGCTATTCCTGTACATTTCTTCTCTGCTGAAATACCTTTCTCACTATTTTCACGAGCATGTCATGCTGAGCACGCTTCTGAATAGCTCTTCTGTGAGAAGCACTTTCATTCATTCATTCATTCATTCATTATTAGAATTTATATAGCGCCCCTTCAAGAAACTACTTAGAGGCGCTCCCAGCCCAGCCGCGGTAAAGGAAAAAAAGGATTTAAGAGATTTAAGAAATAAAGATTGACTGGTCAGGTGGAGGAGATGAAGGTTAGAAGGGAGGTCATTCCAGATTGACGGCCCCACAACCGAGAAAGCTCGGCGCTGTCTGGTAGCTAAGCGAGTCCATGTAACAAGCAGTTGCCCCTTCGCAGCAGAGCGAAGGGCCCTACGCGCTTCAATGTCAGAGACTGGGCGACAGAGAACGCGCAGGTAATATGGAGCACAACCAAGAATACAGCGAGAAACCAGAGCAGCAATTCGATACTGGATGCGTTGGGCTATTGGCAACCAGTGCAGCACATCACGCATGTAAGCAGAGACAGAGGGAAATTTAGGAATTCGTCCAATGTGCCGGGCAGCAGAGCGCAGAACCCGATCTAACCGTCCCAGAACCCCAAAGGGAAGGCCAACAAGGATTGAGCAACAATGGTCAACTCGATTTGTTACAAAGGCATGAACAAGCACAACTAGCTCATCATGAGAGAAAGAGAGCGAGAGAGAGAGAGAGAGCGAGAGAGAGAGAGAGAGAGAGAGAGAGAGAGAGAGAGAGAGAGAGAGAGAGAGAGAGAGAGAGAGAGAGAGAGAGAGAGAGAGAGAGAGAGAGAGAGAGAGAGAGCAATCACTCGGAGTTGCCGAAGCTGATAGTAACAGCTTCGAGCGACAAGGTTAACATGCTGGGTGAGACCAAGTTCACAGTCAGGGATCACACGCAGGTCACGGACCGTGGAAGAGAAACTAACGTCCGGAAAATTTGAGCTAGCAGACAAATGCTCATCAGTCCACAGAATATCATTAGATTACATGTAGATTGGACTATTTGTGACTAGCAGTCCCATAGCTGATTTTCATACATGTAAGTTACCTTTTATACACAGGCTGTGGGAACACTGTGTCCAGTTAGTTAGAAATTGTCAGCAGCGATTTTGTGTGGCAAAATCGTGACTTGACTCTATGGTCTCACGGCATTTTATCGATCGATAGTGCCAACATTTTAGAAAATCGATTGTGTTGTCTTGTGGCCTGAGCTTTGGTGCAAATATACAGTATATGCACATTAGTTATGCATAACGATATGTGGGGCGCGGTGGTGTAGTGGATATGTTCGTTGCCTTGCAGCCTGAGGGTTGCAGGTTCGAATCCACCTCAAGTCACCGCGTAAGGACCTAGGGAAAGTCCTTCACTCTCAAATGCTCAGCGCTTCGGCGTGAAACTCCGATGCAGTGTCCGTGCTGCAGATCGGAGCGCCTCTGAGTAGGGAGCTTTAAGTGGCGCTATAACAAGTGCACATACAAACATACGAACAAAAAATATGTATGCAATGATATTTTTATACGGTACGTTATTTGTAATACAAGACGCTGTCACGTGTGATGATTCACGATTATCCATAAGATTTCCAATGTCCGTATACAGGCCCGTAGAGCACAACATCAAAGTCTTTGGGGAGCCTCAAGATGTTCCACAATAATATTATTACCAAATAATTACTGTGTGCTTATTATACCAATTGGCTACTTTTGCTCACTATTAATTGTAGTTATCAAAGAATTTTTTACCCTATAGAATCGATCCACCCTACTGATCAGTGATCTCAGAGAACATAATTATATTCTTGAACACGAATCGACTCTCTACCATCCAATCAATCCGATCCACCCGATCATCATCCGCTCTCACTCTTTCTATACCCCGTTCACATCTAAAGTTGTCCAAATGGGCTACTTCCAGCATTGCACCACGTTCCTGGAACCGAAATGGCTCCTGCTTTCAGGGCTTTTCCGTTTAGGCACCATCATTCAATTATGATCGTTAGCAATTTTTGTAGCCTAATGGATATTACTGGTGGTCATGTTGAAATTTTCATATTAAACAGCGAAGCAAGAATAACTTCTTACAGGCGTCGAACGATTGGCGTGGGGTCGATCATTTCGCATGACACTGTGTCATTAGGTGGTTCAGCATAGTTACAAAAAGACGGACCAATTTCTCTGTAGCTTGCGAATGAAATGTGGATAAGTTCATTTTCAGTGCACGTCATATTCGAAGACATCCCGTCGCATGCGTGGGCCTCTCTGGGACCGTAAATATCAGATTTATCTCCTGAAAAATTACGATGACACTATTATTATTTTGACGCTACAGTTAGTGGAGTCAAATTGTTTAACTTGAACGCCTTTGTGATTAATTTTATTGTTTTTTTACTCGTATCGTATTGTAGGGCAGGCCTACTTCAACTTCAATGCGCTGACCTTGATTCCAGATGATTGCTGAGAACGACGAAGATGGTGGCTAGGATGTCGATGAAGATTGTGATTGGCCTATAATAACGATGATGATGACGATCACGATTTTAATCACGATGAATAGGACGACAACGATTATAGTGACGATGATATTGATAACGATGCTCATGACTACAGATGACGCTGCTCTGCTGGTATTGCTCGTGATCATGCAACTAAAAGATCATATTTTGTTCTCAGTTTTCTTCCTTGTGTACAGTCGCCTGTATGAAACTGAAGAGGCTCGAAATAAGAGAGCAACGTCGCATATTATGTTCATGTTTGATGCACTCTTTAAGACGGATGGTTTTATACATGAATCCGTTAAAATGTAAACTTCAGCTTTATTCAGTACTAGTTGGGGTACCCTGCGTTGCCCGGGAAATTTAGGATTCGACCCGCTCCAGCCACAACCCCACCACACCACACCCACCACACTTCGACCTCCACTGGTGCGCGACGCGAGAAATTTAGAGTTTTCAGGAAAATGTCTTCGTCCCGGTCCCCGCCACTTCCACCCCCACCACCCATTCAACCGTCCACCCACCCCATTCCCCACCCCACGATCCTCCCATCCCCGCACCCCACTCCACCCCACCCCTCACCCCATCCAACCGCCTCCAGGCCCCTCCACTCCCACCCACCCTCCACCCCTCCACTCTCCCACGGCCTCCACCACCCCCACCCCATCACCCCAGTCAGCCTCCCAACCCCATCTCACCGCCCCACCCCCCACCGCTCTTCATTCCCCACCCCACCCCAACCCCTCCACCCACCCCCTCCACCCCACCCCTCCACCCCCACTCCAACCCTCCTCCACCGCCCCCGCCACCCCACCCAACGACCCCCACCACCCCCACTTCATCACCCCACTCCGCTCCCCACCCTCCCATCCCACCGCCCCACCCCTCTCCACCCTCTCAAGGCCCTCTACTCCCACCCTCCCTCCACCACTCTCCACCCTCCCACGACCTCCACCACCCCACCCCATCACCCCACTCTGGCCCAACCCCATCCCACCGCCCCCACCCCTCCAGCCCTCCCAAGAAGGAGGTTTAGGACATGGGATCAGCAACCCCATCCCTCGGAACCCAACTTCCGCTACAGAAACGACAAGAGGCTGCCAATCGGGTAAACAGAAGCGATGAAGCGAAGACTCAATGCTGGACGGGCATATGAAGGAGCCGGGGGAAAGCCGAAAGGAGCCCCGGATCCTGACAATTCAGATCTTCAACGCCAAAATAACAACCAGAATCGGAGCCTGGAACGTCCGAACACTCTACCATTGTGGAAATACGGACCAGGCGATTCGAGAAATAGAGCGATATCATCTGGATATAAATTGGGCATAAGTGAAATTGAGATGGACAGGAAATGGAAGCTACAAGAAGGGAGACTCAACTGTTGGAAGCGAAAATCATCATGTGTGAGGGTTGACTTACTACTCGGGGGAGCAGGCAACCCAAGCGCTTCTTCGGGTGGAACTCGATAAATGAGCACATAATAACAGCAAGAGTCCATACAAAACACGCTAAGGTCACGGTAGCATACACGGGCGGAGTTTGGTTTCCTTTTTGGGAGGAGGGGGCTAAAAAAAACTTGGTCTAGAACGCGCGGCGCCGAAATTTTTTTAGTCGTCAACTTCAAAACTCATGAAAATTACTATATATTTCCCGGCCGAAAAGTTGAAGATTTTTTTCTTTTTTAGTCATTGGTTGGAAGTTCTTGGGGGGGGTAAGACATGGTAAAAATGACTCTGGGGCTTTCTGGGGGGCTTAGTCCCCTATCCCCCGATAAACTCCGCCCATGGTAGTACAGATAATACGCACCAACAAAAGACGCAGAGGAGGAGAAGGAGGAGGAGGAGGAGGAGGAGACAGATGAGTGTTACAATCAGCTCGGGAGTGTGATCGACGAGATTCCGAGCTACATGTATGATTCTAGGATCGTGATGGGTGACTTTAATGCTAAACTGGACGCTGACAGGAGAGGAATGCCGGGAATCATGGGTCCATAATTATAGTACAGCGGAGACAACAAATGACAATGGGAGCGATTCCTAACAGCGGCGGGCGCAGGTGGACTGACCATAGGAAACACCTTCTTCTGCCACAAAGGAATACACAAGGCAACTTGGACCTCGCCGGGAGGAGGTACAAGAAATGAGATCGACTACTTATGTATCAGTGGAAGATGGCGCTCGGCACTACAAGACGTCAGGGCATACAGAGGGGGTGGACATAGGATCTGATCATAACCTCGTTATCGAGAAAATCAAGATTAGGTTTTAAAAATTCGAGCAGAGGAGGATTGTCAAGACCATTCGCAACTGAAAAACTCAAAGACACAGCCATCGCACAGGAATTCCAAGTAGAGATTAAGAACAGATTTAAAGCTTTACAACACAGCGAGGATAGAGAGGAACAATGTGAGATGTTCACACAGGCAATCACAAAGAGTGCTGGAAAGGTTGTAGGAAGAAGAGGAGGATGAAAAGAGTGACGGATCACAGCCCAACATGGATGCTGATAGACGAAAGGAGAAAAATGAAGGTCGAGCGAGACAAACAGTCGGACTTGACAACGTGGAAGATGAAGAATACAGGTGCATAGATCGGGAGGTGAAAAAAGTTGTAGAAGAGATAAGAAACACTGGCACGAGGAGAAAGGAAGAGAGGCACAAGAGGCAGCAGAAACGAATGACACCTGGGCTCTGCACTCGTGAAATCAGCAACACCTGGAGCGACCATGAAAAGCAAAAAACCGGCGAGAATTTGATGACGGATAGGCCTAAAGATGGGTCGAGCATTTCAGCGAGGTCCTGAACCAACCAGCACAAAGGACGGTACACAACTATGAACAGGAGGAACAAGCATGCCAAGACTACATCTCGATGGAGAAGATAAGCAAAGAAGAAGTCAGAAAAGCAACGAAAGCGATGAAAAGCAAAAAGGCGGCGGGTTTGGATGGAATATCAGCCGAGATGCTCAAAGAGGGAGGAGATGTAATGGAAGAGGAGCTCACACATCTGCTTAACATGATGTGGCTACAAGAAGATGTGCCGAAGGACTGGAGACAGGGAGGACTACCAAGCTACCATAAAAACTATCAAGCTACCATAAAAGGGTGCACTAAGTGACTGCAAGAATTGGTGATGACATTACTATCGGTATCAGGGAAGATGTTATGCAAGGTGTGGTTGAATCGCCTTAGATCCGAAGTAGACAAAATACTCAGGGACGAACAAGCAGGATTTAGAGAAGATAGATCGTGTAACGAGCAAATATTTACCCTACGTATCATAATTGAATAGAGTCTGGAGTTCAACACGGATCTCTTGGTCAACTACGTCGACTTCAAAAAAGCTTTTGACAGCATCCATAGGGATTCACCATGGAAGTTGGTGAAGCTACACGGAATACCAAACAAATGGTCCTAGGACAAAATGTCCCCAGACAAAATGTCCCGGTTAAAATGTCCTGGACAAAAAGTCCCTAGTCGAAAAGTCCTCCGACAAAATGTCCCTCGACAAAAGTCCCCGGACAAAATGTCCCTAGACAAAAAGTCCCCGGCTAAAAAGTCCCCGGACAAAAGGTTCCCGGATAAAATGTTCCTAAGCAAAAAGTCCCCGGATAAAATGTCCCCGGTGTAAAGGTTTGAAATTAGCCCCTCCTAAACATTACCCCCTGCAAACTGTAATTTGCATCAATCTTCGCATTTATTGCACTAAAAATATCAGAAAAATCATCCCGCTTCTTGTTTTGGTCTGAAGATTTTCATCCGTTATCCCACTTCGTGGTTTGTTATCAATATTTTCATCTGCATATATATATATATATATATTCGTTTTATTGACAAAATAACCAATCGACATAACGCCACAGTTAACAAGCACAAAGGAGCAGCGGATAAAGCCTAGTAAATGTTTTTATACAGCATCCGTGTTATGAAGTTTTTATTGTTTTTATTGGTTAGTTCGAATGGATGTAGCGTAGGGCGTAGATTGTATTTTCCAGGAGTCTATCGAAGAAAAATTTGCGAAGAACATGATTGTTGTCTTTAATAATAGCTGCAAAGAGTGCAGCATCAGCAGCCTCAGCCGTAATGACTGATTTGGGGGAGTCGGGTGGGAGGAATCCAGCTCGTCTGACACGTCCTAGGAACCTTTCGATGCGATCGACCTCACCAGCGCTCAGCAGTCCCCACCAGGCTGGAGAGGCATAGGCCTACAGCAGACGTGCAACTGTGGTCGCTCGAGAAATGACGTGCAAGGCCGGTCCTGGCATGCCGTGAGCTCGCAGCACGCGCAAAGCGTAAATTGAAGAGGCACACGAGCTTAGATTATTATCAACATGCTCCGAGACAGTTAGATGTTCACCAATTGTAACACCCAGTATTTTTTTTATAGAAGTAGCTCTTTTAACTCTTGTGATGGACGACATGGAGGCTAATGAAGCATGCGATCTCCTCACTACAGCCATTTCCCTGGTCTTTTTTGGGTTGATGTGCAGGTTTTTGCTGGTGGCCCAAGTTTGTAGCCTAGGCCTATGTGTTGGAGTTCACTTTGGGCAGATCTGATGTTGTTCGAGCCGATTAGTAGGTAGGTGTCATCAGCATATTTCAATAGTCGGTTTTGATCATTTACTGGATGAAGGTCAGAAGTACCAGTAATAAACTTTGCCGTAATAAACATTGTAACTAAAATACTAATCGCCGCTGAAGTTACATGGAGAAATGGCTTCGAAGTTATTATTTTTCCGATCAACATATTGATAACAAACCACGAAGGGGGAAGACGGATGTATAGGATGTCAAAGCAACAATAATTAATCGGATCTAGTATTTCCTGGTGTCAGAGAAGCGCTCTATTTATTATCATGAGATAGATAGGTCATCTGACTGGAATGTGAGTCAGTAATAAAATATTTTGTTTAGCGGTTTTAAACAGGATTTTTATCTTAGAAGAAAGCCAGCGCAGGCCTAATGGATAGCCTATCCAACAAATAATGCTGACAGCTTTGGGCCTCTGTTTTGGCGCTCTTTGGTCAAATAATCTTGAACCTTTTGTAGAATGTATGAAACTCTCTCAATTACATTAGCGACATGAAAGTAGGCTAGGCCTACTGGTAAACTCTAAACTTCTAAACCCTTTATCTAGCCTAAACTTATACACTTATAGTCCAGCAGCAAACTTAAGCCTCTTGCTAGTCGTGTCAGAGTCAAACTAAATGTAGGCTATTTACCCCCGAAAGGATTGCAATAAACTCTATACACCTATTCAGAATGTGTGGCAGTTTATTTGGCGGATATCAGAACATCAGTTCCATATACTAAGACATTGATTTCTATGACATGTGGGAACAGAACTGATGAGAGCAACTCGAAAAAGAGACTCCGATTGCGGAAAGCAGCAGAACCAAGATGAACACAAGGGACTGCTGTGCATTACTCTATGCTTTCAGAAACACGTGTCCCCTATAATAAATTGACAATGCACGAAGGCGCCTTTCATAGTGAATATTTTCGTCGGTTGTCTAATCAGTTTGAGAATAGAAAATACTAACAGTGCGGGAAAATGTGACAACTGATAACAGTTTTTGATACTGTTTACAGTTATTGCTTTACATGAACTGCTATAATATTCATTCATTCGTTCATTCGAGTATTTATATAGCACCTCATCAAGGAAACAACTCAGAGGCGCTCCCGACTCCAGTACGGACAATCATAACAGTTTGTAAGTACTTATAAAATGTGTCAGTGAGTGACCTATGGAACAAGCGCAGCTCAAGTGGGAGGGGATTCCATACCACTGGGTCAACCACAGAAAAAACACGGCTCTGCATGATGGAGGTACGAGCAAATGGGACAAAGGGCAAGTCCCTATCAGCCGAGCGTAGGGACCGACCAGTCTGAGTACTTAACACAGGCCGACAAAGATCAAGTAGGTAAGATGGAGCAAGACCTAGCTGGCATCGCGATATCAAAGAAGAGATTCTGTATTTGATGTGCTGACGGACAGAGAGCCAATGCAGAACCTCCAGCATGTAATTTGTAACATGACCAAATTTGGGCAGATGACCAATGAGGCGTGCCGCAGCGCGCAGAATACGGTCAAGAGAAGATAATCGACCAGATGGTAAACCAGCATAAAGGGATAGGCGATAGTCAAGGCGAGCTGAGACAAAGGAATGTACCAGCGTAGTTGCAGCGCCAGTTGAGAGAGAGCGAGCGACAGTGCGAAGCTGGCGCAGCTGATAGAAAAAGGAGCGACTAAGACGATTAATGTGAGGTACACAAGTAAGTTCCTGGTCTAGCACAACGCCAAGGTCACGGACCGAGGTGGAGAAAGTATTGTCGGGAAATTCAGCAGAGAGGTGAATCAGATTAAGTTTAGACAGCTGCTGCCGGGAGCCCAGCCAAATGAATTTGGTTTTAGCAGGGTTTAGTCTAAGACGCTTTGATGCCATCGGTGCTCTCGGGGCAATGAGCAGCTGACTCTTTAGCCGTTGTTGGTTCGGGAGCGCTTCTGAGTAGTTACTCTTGAAGAGGAGCTATATAATTGTCTGTAATGAATAAATGAATGAATTCTAATGCTTCTCTTATCAGTTCTTCGATGTAAATATCGAACAGCAGTGGTGAGAGCGGGCACCCTTGCCTTACTCCTCTTCCAAATATTCCTGGTTCTGAGTATTCGCTTTCTATTCTAATCCTTACTTTTTGACCCATATACTGGTTTCCTATGAGTCTTCTCTCTTTCCAGTCAATTCCAATCCGTCGTAGTGCATTCATCAATTTTTTCCATATACTCTATCGAATGCTTTCTTATAATCTACAAAACACATAGTACCTCTTGGCTGTGTTCGAGGCTTCTTTCTGTTAATACTCAGAAAGCTCCGATGGAGTCCTTGTACCCCTTCCCCTCCTGAACCCGAATTGGTCTTCCCCAAGGCACTTGTCTGCCTCTGATTAATTTTAGCTTGCAATCTTTTTGCCATAACCTTTAACAGAAGGGCATGTACGTGCTGTGTTAAAATTATAATCATGCTTTCATTCTAGAATTTTTATAGCGCCTCTTCAAGTAGGAATGCTCAAAAGGGCTACAGACTCTATGAAGGCAAAATACAGTTTTGAATTGAATAAAAAAAATGCTTCAGTAAAAGCCCCAAAAAAGCAACCGAAACTCCTTTCAGTGTCTGTAGGGCCCATTCCACACCACTGGGCCAATCACGAAAGGCTCGATTCTGCATAGTTGCAGTTAGTGCGAATGGAACCAATAACACCTTGCAGGCTTGCACAATGATAGCCTACCCTAAAACAGAAAGGTTTCTTTAGATTTTAATTAGATTTCAATTTATTTTTGTTAGGTTTCTTTAGATTTCAATTTATCCAAACCGATGGCACAAGACCTGACGCTGAACTTACTTGTTTGGCCATGGGCTCCTAGCTGCAAAGATATCAGAAGAAGAATGCCGTGACTGACAAGCAGTACGACCATCTCAACGAATACAGATAACCTAAAAGAATTCCGTTCGGTTTGTACAGCAATTAAAAATTCGCTGCGTAAAGTAAACTATCCGTAGAGTCGACTCCAGAGACTGTGAATTTTATAATAACCGTTCAAAGCTATGATTGCCAACGATTTCTGGTTAAAGTAGGCCTATCAGCATGCGGACACGCGCCTTCGGTTCGATGAAGCTGGGTCGGAGTCAACTAGCCTAGTAACTGCAGCCTAGGCGTCCGGGTCCTTAGTCACGTCTAGCAAGTAATCGCAGTTTTGAAGTGTATTACGAATTTACGGTCGTGTCGTTTTCGTAACGATAACCACCCCATTCCTCTCCATACCGCCCCATTCCGCCTCGACACAGCCCCAGCCCTCTGGGGGTAAATTTTGGTTTCTCGCCCTACCAAAATAATAATTTTCTTTCTTCTTCGCCCCAACCATCACCACCCAAACCCCTCATCCCAACCGCCCCCACCCAACCCCACACTCGGCCAGGCCCCATACACGACCCCATCACCACACCGCCCCAACTAGTCCAACACGGAAATTTTTCAACATAGGAATTTTATGGGAAAAATAAATTTCACTTTTTTCAACCCCGCCCCACTGCACCCCGTACCCCAGTGCCCCCAATTCACCCGACTTCACCCACACAAACCTGGCCCCACCCAACCAAAAACCCATCCTCCACCCCGCTCCCCCCAGAACTTTGCAACATTCGACATTCATGGAACAATTATATTCCACTTTGTTTTCTGACCATTGCACCCCACCATGACCTCCCATCCCACCAAACCAGCCTCATCACAGAGGGCGGAACAGCTGCCAAGGCGGGTGTAGTCCGGTTTGGGAATTGGAAGGTGGAGGATCCGACGAGGCAGGGTAAGAGTTGTTTAAAAGATGTGACTTCAATTTCGAATAAAAAGCCTGAGGTGCATGGGCTTCTATCCCCATACATATCTATCCCTATACATAGTGGGCGCAGCTTGAGCCCAGTGAAAAATAGGGGGAATCGGAAAAGAGCCAAACCTCATGTCGGTAGGGAGAAGCCGGCCATGGAGGACAGTATTTGATCCCCTGCTGAGGTGTGATGGACGAAGGAACCCGAGGAAGCTGCTGCTAACGCGTGATTAGTTATGATGGTGGGGGAACTGAAAAAGATCGGAATTCAGGAGAGAGATCATTCCAAAGGCGTAGTGCTGTGTTGGATAACCATATCACAATGCACTCCAAGATCTCGTATGTCTACCCATTATTCACAAGTGTCTGTATGGAATGCTTTAAAGAATTTTAGACACTGTACCAGCATCAACAGTTCCCGTTTCGATTACACTCATGAAGGATGAAAAACTTTGGGCGGTTCAGAAAGACTACCATCATCCGTAGAACATGCGCGCAACTAGCACTGTCCAGCCGTCTCACCTTTGGAGCTCTATATTCAGGAACTTTCAATAAAAATCCTCAAGAACCATTTTAAACACTTAACCGAGCAAATAGCCTACATGCCCATCTGCAACGTTATTAACTTTCGTCAACTTTGTGGAATGAATTTCTGTATATAATTAATGGTAGACGAGTCTAAATGGGACGAACCAAGTTAGAAATGATAGATAGACCTAAATTATATATAACTTATGAGCACAATTAAAAAAATAAGCCCACATTTAAGCAAATTAATGCTAGTAATAAGTTTATTATCGATTTTTTAAAATCCGTTTTTGAAGTTTGGCTATAAATTTATTTGCACCGCAATGGGAAGACTCCACCATCATGGAACAAGACATAAGAAAAGAAGCAGAAAGAAAGACCAGCAAAATGCCACTTTTCTGTGGGTCAAAGTAATCGAAGAAGACAACAACAACAACAACAACAACAACAACAACAAAACATAGTGGGACTCTGGTTGTATGGAACGGGCACTGAAAGGCTACATGCTTTTGCAAAACAGATCTGTGTATAAAAGTTTAATCAGTTAGGCAGGTGGCAGCCAGCTAGTTTGAGACTTGACCATTGTGTAATTCAGTTTCACCAAGCAACGTTGAAACATTGTATTACCTAAAGTTGGCACCCAGTTGTGAGATTGTAAAAGTGGCTGACTCGTTTAAATAGTGGTGTTAAGAATGCAAAACTGCATTATCCAACTTTATCAAGCAACTTTGACAATGTCTTAGTTCTTGGTCTCGGTTCATGCACAGGCATCAAGACTAGATCAACCATGGACCACCATGGTAATACTGAAATTGCTCAAGAGGTGGCCATATCCAGCATTCATTTGACCAATGACTTAGATCAGTGACTTAGTCGTAGCTACGCAATTTTCATATCAGTAGAACTATCCTTAATAGATCTTATTTCGGTACCACACAGAGAGTGACAATAGGCAAAAGGTGATCCATAGTTGATCTAGTCTCAATGCCAGTGCATGATCTCATGATCAACTACTAAGTTCAATTTAGATTGTCACTGATTAAAATTGGTGCAAATGTTTACATTCCGCTGTGACTTATAATATAAATAGACAATTTGGATTTTTTGCATTTGGTTCACTTTAGATAAATGTAGTTTGATAAAGTAAGATCTGGTTCACTCTCTCACAAAAACCGATTCACTATATCTTAAAATTCAGGTAAAGAGAACCACTGGACATTAACACTTTGAATTGGTATATGAACCACTCAACCTCAACACCGGCCCTGTTTAACTTCATGGCATTTTAGAGCAATCACTCCTCTTTCAAATGATGTATTTACATCATTGGAACGACTCTTCTGAAGGCAGCAAAGTGACTCGACGTGAAACGTGGTTCACTTTGTCTGAAATGACCCTAATTTCTGTCTCTGTTGTGCTGATAGTATCGTATCTATCCTCGTCTGAAGGCAGCAGAGTGACTCGACGTGAAAAGTGGTTCACTTTGTCTGAAATGACCCCAATTTCTGTCTCTGTTGTGCTGATAGTATCGTATTTGTCCTCTATCCTTTCGTAGTCACGTTCAGTGCCCTGCATCTTGAGCTGTTGATATTGGGTCGATGTAGGTTGAGGTGCTGCGTTAGAGATCGTTGAATCCATTGCCAGAATCTGTCTGCTTTCTTGGCTCTGTTTCTTGTACTCTCTTAGGGACCTAAAAGCATGAACAATGTAAACCTGAATATTGTATTTCCAGGGTGTCCGGACAATTTGGATGGACAAATCGGAGAAATCGTTTCCTTAAATAGAAGTTGAATTGATGAAATTTTTTATTCTTGCTCCAGCAGAAGTGGGATTAATGAAAGTATTGTTTTACAAATAGATGTTGGATTCATGAGAATAATCATTAGCGGCTCGGAATTTTCTACAGTCTACACCGAATATTGTCCGGTTCCGAATTGTCCACTCCGAATTGTCGGGCTTCAGTTATATTGCAAAGACATATTATTTTGAGTGAAGGACTCGCTCAAGGTCAATTAGCCACCTCGAACGAAGATCGAACCCGTAGGCTCACTCTCCGCCTTACAGGCCGACCACTTTAATAAATCGGCCACAGTGCCTCACGAGATTGACTTCAACTTAACACTGCTCCGCTTTGCCTATAGCTATCGTGCTAATTCGAAAAGCAAAATCTACCCTTTTTGTCCGCTATTCTGAGGGTCCACCATTCCGAAGGTCCACTATTCCGAAGGTCCACTATTCCGAGGATTGCACTGTTATACGCCAATTATGATAAATCAGTCAGGTTTGGGTCCACTGTTCCGAAGGTCCAATATTCCGAACCCTAAACCTAACCATAACCCACCGTAACCCTATAACCACCAAGGATACAGAACAAATATAGGGGATATTCGGAATAGTGGACCTTCGGAATAGTGGACCTTCGGAATAGAGGACCTTTGGAATAGTGGACCCTCGGAATAGTGGACCTTCGGAATAGAAGACCCTCGGAATAGTGGGCCGTTACCAAATCGGCAGTCATCGCATATTTTCCACGCATTTTGTAGCCTGGATGAAGAATTTAGCTTGTTGTGCAGAAAAAGTCTTAATAAAGCAATTCTGTCGTTTATCGTTAACCATGCCATCGAAAGTCCTCTATAATTATAATCAGTAAATCTTTTCTGTTGATGTTGATCATTTCAAAGCGCATCAAGTTTCCGAGCCGTTACTTTCAGGTCGCTGTTTAAAGCATATAATTTGCTGGTATTCATTTCCTTATGTTGCTTCACTCTGCTTTATTAAATGCAATCACTATTTAGCCTACTTACCACAAATTCAAAGCATGATTTTCTATAATCTTAAACGACAGAATATTATCATGAAGTGAATTTGTAAAAACAAATAAAAACTACGCTTTCCCTCACTTTTTAATTCCCATACTATATCTTTGCCTAACTATAATTATGACATTAACTATTATGACTCGTGTCACCTGTTTTGAACGCAGAAGACTATGATGATTATCAAGAGGACGATGATGATAAAACCGCAGGGAACTCCGAGTCCAAGACCAACTTCAAGCACTAAAAGTAATTAAACAGATAACTCAATTTGTTCATTCATCTTTGTTCGTTGATCGAAGAAATTAGAAATGATAATAAAAGGAATTAGGCTAGCGAGGCATGGGGCCGTCCATAAAGTACGTCACGCTATTTTTGACCATTTTTTACCCCCCTGTCACAAACTGTCACAAATCTCGGACCCCCCCCTAAAGTACGTCACACTTTCGAACAAATTTTTTAAACATAACCATTTACCTAACCCTCTAAACCAGTGATGGGCACAGTTTTTTTTTCGAGGGCCAAATTGTTTTGGGGGGGAATGGGCGCGGGCCGCAAAGGAATGTGCCATAGGAAATTGAAACTTATCTATAGTTAACAAAGTCATTCTGCACACAGGTTCAATAAAGTGTGTACAGTCACAATAGTTTGAATAGTGACTGAATCTATTCAATCGGCAATGTACTGAATGTTGTCGTAACGCGGTGAGTAGCTGTTAATACTTGTACGTAGCTGACATATCAAGTGGTCTTGAGTAAGTCTATTTCGCAATTTGTTCTTGACAACATTCATCTGTGAGAACAACTGTTCGCAGCAGTAAGTACTCCCAACCATACATAGCAGCTTGTTTGCAGCAGTCTTAAGTGTTGGATATGAGTAGGGCCGGGCCTACTGATTAACAGTCTGCCAAAATTCGGCTGGATTCACTTTTGCATGAGATCGGGCAAGTTCATCGTCACTTTGAATCTCCAATATTTCTAACTGTGCTTTACTGACATCATTGACGATAGAGTCAGTGAAGTCGTTCGGATCAAACGTGAACGGATTTCTGAAAAAGTGAAAGTGTACTTTCATAGCGTTACACTCACGAAATCGTAGTTGAAACTCCTGCAACAGATTGTCTACCTCAGCAACAAAGTCACACTGTTCAGGATACGTTCCTTCTGCTTGCATTATTTCGCCAAGACAAGGGAAATGTGTCCAGTTCATCGCAGACAGGTGTGTTTTGAACAATGTCAATTTACTCTTAAATGCATCAATTGTATTGTAAAGATCATGTCTGACAAACATTTCATCTGTCCTTGCAGTTTCAAATTCAAGTCATTTAGGTGTTTGGTGATGTCAGTCAAGAACGCAAGTTGTGTTAACCAACTGTGATCACACAATAGCCTACTTCATGTTCTCTGTTAATATCATGCAGAAAAGCAAGTATTTCAGTTCTCAAATTAAGCCTTGTAATGTTGTGTTTGGTGTAACGAAATAATCTAACAACCATGCGTCGTGAAATAATCTGTTTTCTGCCGACAATTTACGTTTTTTGTTAATCGACGCCATGATTTATCCGAAAGAATAAAAATCTTTCAAGAATGATCTAATTTACTGCTTCCCTAGGCGGCGCTAATTTCACTGCAGCTAAGGATAATAAGTAAGCAAAGTCAACACATGATGTCAATATTATGCTAGACGTCGACGATCAACTGCAAAAATATGTTTTCTGCATAAAACTTTAAACTTTATTTGAAAATTTAAATTGTCTTAGGATTCTCGGCGGGCCGCACAAAAGGAGTCCGAGGGCCGCATGCGACCCGCGGGCCGCACTTTGCCCATCACTGCTCTAAACCCTAGGATACTATCTCTAATCCCTCTGATAGTGACGTGTGTCCCTAAACGCTTTGATAGTGACAAGAAATCAACTTTTATCCCGCCAGGCCGGGTTTTAGACACGCCTGGCCGGGCCGGGTCGGATTTTAGGTACTAAGAAAAAAAAAGATAAAAGATTTTTTAAAAAAAATGTGTGACGTCACACATGGCCTGACCCCCTCCCCCCTGTCACAAACTGTCACACTTTCTTACACCCCCTCCCCCCCTGGAGCGTGACGTACTTTATGGACGGCCCCATGATGAACTGCGCGCTCAAAAAATCTGATCAAGGTGACTACCAGTTAGCAGGCAGTTATGATAACCTAGGCCAAGTAGGCCTAGGTAAATAACTTTTTTTAAATAAAAGAATAGCCTAATTAGACGGTTTTTGGTAGTTTTAACTGTACAGGAGTGCTTCTGCAACTGCACAAATTCGTTTAGAACTGTACATTTCGTGTACAACTGCACGTTTAAAAAACCTGGCACAGTGGCAAGGGGTGCTCTCAGTGCCGTTTGCTCGTACCTTCAACATGCAAACCCATGTTCTTTCTGTGATTGTTCTGGCGGTCTGATCGTTTAAGACTTTCCATTTCTTACTGGTGGCACACGATAGCAGTGAATGAGCCTTGATACGAGAACATTGCAGTCCAAGAGCTTTCAAGTCACATTTGGGTCAAAAAGTGTTCTTTAAGTTATGTTAAAACAATTTTAGGTAAATAGCCTACTAATAGGTTTATGTACTTGGACACGTGGCATCTCCACCAAGTGTTGATATTCTTTGATCAAGTGTTGTCGAAGTTGTCATAGCGAAGGTCCATACGTAAACGACAGAGCGCGTGGTCTCTAACAAAGGTCTGCTGGATTCAGCAACAGTGGAAACTCCGGTCGTTGTTTGAACAGCTGAAGATATTTTAGACACAATTCAAACATGGCAAAATAAGGGATCTAAGATATTGCAACTTGAACGCTTAATATTACCAACCAATGATCTCACGCGTTTTGTATTCTCACTGATAATGACACTACTATCTATTCGCATAAGCCTATGATATAAACATAAAATAGGTAACCTTAAATAATTAATTAATTAATTGTGTAATATGTATATTTTTCTACACACACCCTAAGGTAAATTCAATAGACAAGGACAAAGACAATTCCAGGCACATAATTCATTTGATTAGGCGGCAATGGGCCCTATTTGCTTCTTGTACCAGATAGCGGTGTGTCTATCAGTTTTTACCAATAAACGAATAATAATATAATAATAACAACATTAGCGCTAAATATGATTCGCATAATTAAAATCATTAGTGGATATAAACTTAGTCCACATGAAATCAAATGTATGAATTCTAGGCGCAATTTTAAGAAATCTTCAGACATTATTTTCGTGCTCCAAGGCGAATAAAATGCAAGGTCTAGTTACAAATGCAATTGTTGTTCGATGTTGTCACGAATCCAAAGTCGCAACGATCGCATTTTCCGGCTCCATTTGCAGCACATCCAAATGTTGTGCAATTCAGAGAACAGGCTGCAACACACGGAATGCAGCTCACATAAAGCGGGACTGGTGTGCAGAGAGTAGGTCTAGTTCTCCATAAATTTTCAACAATGATTACAGACATTTTATTAAATTGCAGAAACTATAAAATATTAGTGTATGTTAAAGGCAATAAGAGCTGCAATAAAGCAAGTAAACAAGAGGCAGAAATAGTTAAGATAAACTTCTGGTATATATGCACCAACTCTATGCGAAATCATCCGTGATATTCATGTCCTCGAAAGATGAAAGTGTTAGGAAAGTAAATGAGATAGACTAAATGTCTTCAGATATGCATTCAGGCAAAAGCTACATATGCAGTTTTAGAGTGAAGGAAGATTGTTTCAGTATTATTTCCATCCCATAATAAATGCTTGTTTTCGATACAGGTTCAACCTGATTACATTAAATGCATTTTAAGAAAAAGTTAGATTATTCTTTCAATCTTTGCGAAGTAGCCTATTCAAAATCAAGCCGACTGCTGCTAATGTAGATGACGGTTTGGTTCGTTCAAGAACCTTCGTAATCCAAATGAAGTCAAACCCAAAGGAAACGAAGAATTGAGGCAGGTGTTGTATAAGAAAAGTTAGTAATAGATGTAAAGAAGGATAAAAAAAAGTTGGAAAAGGAAGCGCAAAAAAGTGAATGGTCATAGACTCATAGACATCTAATGTTACTAGTAGCCTACTATAAGGATACCGTGTAACCTAAATTCTTTAATACTTAGGGCCGCAGGAGCCAGTTGCTGTAAAACCATACCCAGGATCACATGCGTCACACTTGGAAGCGCCTGTGATATTGCATCCAGCCCTACAGTTATGTGAACATGCTGAAATACCACACGGAAAGACACTGTGAAAAAATTGAAGTCTTCTGCAAGATCGCAGGTCTACCAGAGGTTCAGTTTATATTGCTCTAGTTGAAAACATTGATGTTACCCCAAGAGAAGCTACACAGAAAAAGCTGCATAGCCTACTATAATTATTGTTCTGCCTATGTGAATTATTGTTATTAAATAGCATATCAAATGTAGTTGTAGAACATGTGAGCATACTGCCATAATATCATCTAGTTTATCTATGTAACCTCGGCTTTTGGGTGTTGATTGGTTTCGAATCTGCTTGGAATAGTGTAATATTCATGGCAATTAAAGCTCCTACGGCGAATTATCCCAAATCCACACTGACCCAAAAGAATTACAAAATGCCGCAAGACACAATCATGGCTTAGTAATAACTGTTCAGCTAGCTATAATACGCGAGCCTTTTATAGCAAATAAGTATTTAGGCGCTAAGTGTTGTGCAAGTGTGAATTCTTGTTCAACCCACCAGCTTGTACGGACTCTGGTTTGTCATAGAAAAAATAGCAAAGATAGACCTACGTACGAGCACAGGTGTTCGTCGGTGTTAGACCAAATCCGAGGTCACAACGATCGCATTTTCCGGCTCCATTAACTTGACATCCGAATGTTGTACAATTCGGAGAACAGGCTGCAACATACGGAAAGAACACACGGAAAATGGAGGTGACGTGGAGAAAAGTTATTCATAAATTTGTACCATTGATTAAAAAATAATAACAACAATAACACCAATTATCAAATGCAATTTTAAATTAAGTAACAACATAGGCACAAAACAAGAGAAATTGGCTTCGTATAGTAGCCTAAGACAAGCTTCTACTGCAATGAAACCAACTAACCACCGTGTCTATTCATATCACGGCAGATATTCACTACCGGTACGTATCGATGTTCCTGAACATCAAAATGACACAAGACACATTTTAATTAGGACTAGGCCAATTCAGATCAGCTAGAAGGACAAACGCGCGGTGCCTTTAAGGCTAAGCACTTGAAACATGATAGGCCTACATTAAATTATTTCAGACATAGTCTACATGTACATGCATGCATTCAAATGATTATTTTGGTGAAATACATGGTTTCAGTATTAGTCTGTACTCGTCCCATGACAAAAGTTATTGACTATATATTAGTATATAACTTTCTTTAACTAATTAAGCTTTCGCTTTGATTATTGTCTGATTAATTTGTGATACTTGTGATGATTGGTGTAACCTTATTCCTGCCTTAGTGTGCTTGATATACACGGGCCAAAAAAATCTGATTGATTGATTGATTGATTGACTGAAGAGAAGATAATGAAGCAGGTAAGTGTTGGGAAAAAAGTTAGTAATAGAAGGAAAGAAAGATGAACAGTTGGAAAAGGAAGCGCAAAAAAGTGAAGGGATGGCTGGTCATAGACATCTAGTGTCATTAGTACTATGAGGATAGCTTGTAACCTAAATTCTTTAATACTTACGACCGCACGAGCCAGTTGCTGTGAGACCATGTCCAGGATCACATGCATCACATTCAGAAGCGCCTGTGATATTGCATCCAGCTCTACAGTTCGGTGAACATGCTAAAACACGACACGCAGAGGTATTGTCATGGCTCAATCCAGATCATTCGCCTGGCTCAATCCAGATCATTCGCCTGCATTGGTCCCTCCCTGTGGAATGGGCTTCCCCCATCAGTTCGCTCTGCCATCCTCTCTGGTAGTGTATCCTCGTCTTTCTCTCGTCTAAAAACTGGTCTTTTTTCTCGGAGTTAAACGCACTGGGAGCGCTTCTGAAAGGCTCGTGCTGCGAGAAGCGCTTTATAAATGGTCAGATAAGATAAGATAAGATATTGTGAGAAAATTGAAGTCTCCTCAAGATCGCAAGTCTATCAGAGCTTCAGTTTACATTGCTCTATTTGACCGTTAATGTTACCTCAAGAGAAGCTACACAAAAAATGAAGCACACAATAGCCTAATTGTTCTACCTATATGTAAATTAATGTTATTAAATAGCATCTGAAATGTAATTGTAGAGCATGCAAGCTTACTGCCATAATTTCAACTAGTTTCATGGGCGGATAATGGTTTCCGTTCTTGGAGGGGCTAAAAAGAACTTGGGAAGAACTTGGGCTTTGTTGGGGCTGAGACTCGGTCCAGAACTAGCGGCGCCGACATATATTTTCTCGGCCCAAAAGTTGATGAACTTTTTAGTCATTCGGAAGTTTCGAGTTCGTGAACAGAACGATATTCTCTGGAGAAAAAATTATGAGTCTGTGCCCTTTGGGGGGGGCTAAGTCCGGAAATAGATACCGTTTACACGGTAAAAACTGAATCTGGGTCTTCTTGGGGGCTTAGCCCGCCTAGTACTTGATAAACTCCGCCCATGTTCAACATGGACAGAACGAATTCTCGCACAGCGAAGCCGTTAGCTTACTCGTACAACTCCCAAGATCCTTTCATGCTAAGACCTCTTTCACGTCGCGCAATATATCGCGTTCGGCCCTGTCTGATAACCGTGCAATGATGAACGAGCTTCTATTCAAAGATAACAATTGGACGCGTCAGATGTTGTGACATCTCTGGCCTATTTTGATAGAATTGTTAACTTCTGAAGCTTATAAGGAGACCTCATCACACTACACCTTGTCACCTTGTGCCGTCGATTCTTTGAACCTTAGCGACTACAACCGAATTGTATTGCTACTTAAATAACCAAACCATGTCATAGTAAATATAATAATAATTTTCGTTTATTCAACATTCCAGTCGACAGAACGCAACCGGTTACAGCGCACAATTGTGCAGTTTAAACAATTCACAAGAACACAGAATACACAAATCTTAACTAGATACTAACTAAACAGACAGCCTGCAATACATGGCGCTAATAGCAGCCTACAAAGCACATCCGCCCAACGTGGCCTAGCGTGCACTCGTTACCTCTCGCACTCTACGCCAGTGTGTTATCCATTGCGCTACCGCCCCCCAGTAATATGATTACCGTTGCACTAGTCTTTATCCTGGCTTTATACTGGCGCTTCCACGTGCAGGGCAGTGGCGTAAGAAAGGAGTCGCCAGAAATTCTTTTTTCCCAGGTAAAAAACAGGGCTTTTTAACGTGCAATTCTACACAAAATGTGCAGTTCTAAATGGATTCGTGCAGTTGTAGAAGCACTTCCGTCAAGTTCCGTGCAGTTAAAACTTGTAAAAATAGGTCATTTTCCTCAGATTGGGAATAAGTAGCCTAACCATGGAGTATCAGAAAGTAAAGAAGAGGATGTGAAGCTCTAAAAATTCCTTTAAAACAGCTCTGGTAAAAAAAATTCTCTGTAGTTTGGCCATCTACCAATCATCGTATTTGCTGATGATCAGAATATAATCGGACTTATAAAGGGCCAAAGAATGGAGGGACAGAGCTTAGGTTTGCGCTATAGCCTATGCGTAGACATTACACACGTCTGGACGTCTATACAGCCAGAATCAAGGGTATACGCGGGTATAGAGCGTATACTTACCTCCGTGGAAAACGGCATAATATACCGTACTCACCGCCGAAGACCTTTATTAGTCGTAGGACCCCGTCACCTCGTATACGGACCTCGAGGGCGTGGTGGGGAGGGTCCTACGAAACTACTCATTAGGGGACCATGCCACCTTTCCAAGTCAGAAAAGCTGGTCAAAAAAGAAATTTCTAAATGGGGGGCCATGTCCGGATTGCCCTCTGGATCCACTCCTGTACTCATTCCAGCTGAGTTGGCAGGTGGGCAAATGTAAAAATTCCAAAATTGCTCTAGTCTATCCCAGATTGCCCAGAAGCCTCTATCGGCAATCCATCAATCTAGCGAGTGCACCATCCCCTGTGAACCAAGTCAAGGTAAAAACCATTTCCTCAAAATAGAGGAGAAGCTAGGCAGTCGAGATCACAAGAGTTACTAACGGCCACACGATTTCGTTAGCGTCCAGTAGAAACCTGGGTCGCATCGGTCGCACGTCCCAGCTCCGTACAAATTGCATGATTTTTGAATGGTGCAGTATGCTGAACACTCTGAAATGTTTGCAATAATTCAAATCAGAGCATGTCTTAGATGATTGCACCATGTTACTGATTTTAAACGTTTGCTCCTGCATATTAAGTGCTGTCATTGCCTAAGTGAAGGTAAAGGGGTACACGTCAAAGCACAAAATATCAACAGGGATAAAAAAAATGATACAGCGGTAAACAGGGCCGGATTTGAACAGAGTGAGGCCCTAAGCAATTTCAATTATGAGGCCCCACTTAGGATAAAAACAGACAAAATGCACATTTCTAGATCTAAGTTTATTACTAATGCATATTGCGCCAGTGATCCATGTTTGATCAACTACTAGTTAGTCTTTATAACGAGTCGAATTGTAATTGATACACTAGTTTTATTCCAGTTTTTTATGACATACCTAGCCTACTAGTAATCACAATGAAATTTTACATCAACTTTTCCTGCATTGCTGCATCGCATAATCTGCGATAATGTCATCAAAAGGAATTTTGCGTAGTTATTTGCATTCGATGAAAAGCAAGCTCAATGAGCAGATCGAGTTCATTCTGGTGCATCGTGGAGCGAAGTTCGCTTTTTTATGCGCTTGAGCTGTGAGAACAGTGCAATTTGTTAGGCCTACCATTAGACTCAGAAACATACGATGCACCACTTCAAGGTTAGGAAAAGCGCTTTTGATGCCGTCCCTGACAATGATGTCATACAAATCTTGATGACAGTATTTCCTTAAATTCGCCATTTCTCCAGTTGGATTGGAAGCTTTTGTTTAGGAGGAATTATTTTTCATCAATATCACTTCTGTTTAATTAGAACTTATTATTTTTGAATCCAACTTCGATTTCAATGAGATTGTTTATAAATGTCATTTCTATTTTAGTAAAAATTATTTTTATGAATCCTCTATGGTAGACCTCTATGTTGCAAGAATTATTTTCGTCAATTTGACTTGTATCTGATATACACTGAAACGGTGAAAACCGTGACACCCATGCAATGGCGAATAATTATATAGGGCCTACGCTAAAATGCAATTTTACCATCGATCAAACATTGAAAAAACGTGTTCTTCCTCACTTTCCGCATTAACAATAATGTATCGGTTGTCGCATGTTCTTACCAGACGAAATATAAATATCGATGAGACGCAACTTCACGCAAGCATTCAACTTAATTATTAAAGAACTGAGACTATAAGAGCAAGTGTGTTCGATCTTACGCATTAGCCGCATCAACTCCTATTAAAAAAGTAAGATGAAATGATTGATTATAATCAATCGTGAACTAAAGAAAAAATCAGTGGCTTATAATTTATAAGTTATAATTTGTAAGCCACTGAGTTTTTTTCTTTAGTTCACTTTTGGAGGCCCCCCAGATTCCGGAGGCCCTAAGCACGGGCTTAGTTGGCTTACATGTAAATCCGGCCCTGGCGGTAAACAAACAAAGGAAGCAAACTTACTATTGACAACTTAATTAACTAATGCAAAATCTCAAGCGCTCACGGTGGGTAGAGTGGGAGATTGGAAGATAAGTGAAAATAAAAGCTCTTCTCCCTGCCTCCTGCGAAGAGCTGATGGTCTCTCGTGCTGGAGCCTTTAGAATAGTTCCTTGTTGGAGGTCACTCGTCAGTCTTTTACAGGTTCCTTAGAACCTATTTTTACAGGGTCCTTTTAACCTATTTTTACAGGTTCCATAGAACCCATTTTACAGGCCCCTTAGAACTTATTTTACAGGCCCCTCAGAACTTATTTTTACAGGCTCATTTGAACCTATTTTTACAGGTTCCTTAGAACCTATTTTTACAGGTTCCATAGAACCCATTTTACAGGCCCCTTAGAACTTATTTTACAGGCCCCTCAGAACTTATTTTTACAGGCTCATTTGAACCTATTTTTACAGGTTCCTTAGAACCTATTTGCACAGGCTCCTTAGAAGCTATTTTTACAGGCTCCTTAGAAAATATTCTTACAGGCTCCTTAGAACCTATTTTACAGGCTCCTTAGAACCTATTTTTACAGGCTCCTTAGAACCTATTTTACAGGCTCCTTAGAAGCTATTTTACAGGCTCCTTAGAAGCTATTTTTACAGGCTCCTTAGAACCTATTTTACAGGCTCCTTAGAACCTATTTGTATCTTCGTGGTTATATTGGCATCGCCTCTGTGTTGGCTTCTTGAAGGGGGCGATATATAAATTCTTGAGGCGAATGAATGAAAAGATAAATCAATGTTTTATTCAACAAATTACACGAATGTTTGTTTGAGACACTCACGTCCACACGTCCTGTTTCCAGGGTACGAGTAATATCCAGGGCTACAAGAGTCGCAGTAGGTCAGATTCGTCAGACACGACCGACAGTTGCTGACGCAGGCTAAAAAGTAATAAGCAAAATGATTAAACTGTAATTATTAGCTTAATTAACCGATGAATGAGGATTACGCGATTGCTAAAAAGAGGTTTTCTGTTGCATCATTTAAACTTGCACAGACCCATGAATTCGTGCACTCAATAATTATTCACTCACTCATTCCTTTACTTCTTCACTCGCTGACTTTTTCACTTAGGCTATTCACTAACGTATTCACTTATAAAGCGTTGGGCCCCTCGATCAAACGGCAGGGCTGTTTTAAAGGAATTTTTAGAACTGCACAACCCCTTCTTTCCTTTCCCATCCTCCATGGTAAATTACTACAAATTGGAGGAAATTACTTTTTTAAACTAGTTTTAACTGCACTGAAGAACTTCTACATTTTTCTATAACTGCACAAATCCATTTAAAACTGCACATTTTGTGTACAACTGCACGTTAAAAAAGCCCTGTCAAACGGTACAAAATAGTCAGAACTTTTCCGGAACATTTAGTGGGATGTTAACAGGATTTCACAATATTATTAGTTAAATGATAGAAACTCATCCTACGTTTGCAATCCGCATTATCCAACCGATATCCCGGTCTGCAGGAATCGCACTTTCCCGCTCCATTCTTATCGCAAACACCGGAGCAACCAGAGGACTGTGAACAAGCTAAGGTGGCAAAGAAAACAGACAGAAAAACTCCATGAAAGTAGACTGTAATTTAGAAGCAAAGCCAACAGTTGTTATAAGGATCTCTAAAAAGATCATTAATTTCGATCAGTCATAGACTTGAATAATGTCAAACCAATAAAATTTAGGATTCAGCACGAAAGTATAACACTACTATCTGCATAGCCTACTTTTATAGTTAAAGTAGCCTTTACAGATATTACTGGTGGTCAGTTGTTGAAAAAGTTAGTGAATTCAGTAAAAAAAGGACTTACGACCGCAGTCAGTTGTGCCTGCAATTGGTCCATATCCCCCTTCGCACGATCTACAAATGCCTTGGTATGAGCAGTTCACACAATTCGATCCACATGCTGCAAGAGATTGGAAAACACAAAATACCTCCAATATTGCACCAGAAAAAGCTTTTCGTTCTAACATAATAATACGCAACATAGTAGGATAGATGGAAACTAAACAGCTGCATGATTGAGAGGGATAGAGAGATAGAGATTAATAGATAGATGGAGATAGAGATACAGAGATAAGAATTATAGTTAGAGAGATAGAGATAGGGATAGAGAGAAAGCAGAAATACAGACAGAAAGACGGAGACAGACAGAGACAAAGACAGGGATACAGAGAAAAATACAGAGACAGCGACAAAGAAAGAGAGAAGGACATAGAGAGAACTAGTCAGAGGTGCCGAGAGGGGAGGCAGAGGGAAAATGTCCAGGGCCCCAGCGACTTTTTGGACCGTGGTTTGGTAGTCAATTATAGTTATAGAAAAGTTTATTCTTCGTGTATTTGTTAATACATGTATAATGTTACAGAGATTTAAATACAATCAGCTTAAATTTCAATTTAACAACTGAATATAATCACTTTTATATATTAATATGAAATTATAGAGTGTACCTGCTCTTGTATCACGCCAAATTGTTTTCTTGAAAATTCTCGTTGAGCCTTAAATGGTAATTCGGGGGACCGTTCTGCCTAATTTATCGCGTAAGTCCTGATGGGGGCCAGTGTCAGACAGACAGACAGACAGACAGACAGACACAGACAGAGAGACAGACAGACAGACTTAGAGAGAAAAACGAAAGAGATACCTATGATCTTGGAAATTTATGAACCTGCCAGAGCTGTCAGGGCATTCCATGTGAAGTCTACTGTATATTATAGTTCTGCACATCGTGAAAGGTGTCGTTGGATTAATTTTCAAACGGGTCTCCCGACATTTTGCATCACTCTTCACAGTCCATGTTGTCAAATGCATATTTGAAGTAAGACTTATAAATACGAAGTTGAAGAACACTTACATTGCAAGTCCTCCTCTGTGAACACTGGGCACCCATCCAATTAATTGTGTATAGCCTACTGTTTTGTTCATGTACATGGACATAGAATAATATTATTTCAACCCATGGACCCTCTTCTCAACACACATACAACGAAGAAATAATTATAATTGCCTACGTTCGCATGTTCCATTGTGAAGAGTCGTGTAGTCTAGGCAAGATGAACATGTTTGGTTTTCGAAACACAGGCCACAAACAGCGGGACATCCACCCGGAACTGAAATTATTAGCATAAGAAAGCCTATTGAATTATTTTCCTCTAGGACTATTAACATCTGAAATTATCAACTGAAATTAATTGTGCTATAACTATTTTGTAGCTAAGTTCTGTGCAATCTTTCCGGCTTAAAACGATTTCGCAAAAAGCTGGTATCAACCTCTGCAGAAATCAGGCCACGTCCTCCTCAGCTCACGAAAGCTAACCAATTTCAGGACATTTTTAAGGAGATAGTCCTAGTAAGATTTCCAAATGGGCTGGCTGACTTCAGGAATGAAATCAACTTCAGGTTAATGTAAGCAAACTTAGAGTTTCAAAGGCGACGGGCAGATTACGTGTTGAAGTTGGCAACCTAATTGAGTATCAATCAAGTTGAAAGTTTTAACTGTTGGTAACAGAAATGAGCTGCATGGTTAAGAAGAATACCGGTACAATCATGGGCGGAGACTTAGAGGGGTCAAGGGGCACGATCCCTGTCAATGGATGTGGTGGGGACGGCCCATGCATTTGTGCCCCAAAGTGTTGAAGTGTTGTTAGGTGCCGATCATGTACACACTTAGCGAAACACACGGCGAACAAGGAATGAGACGAGGTGATGACTAAAAAAGGTCATCAACTTTATCGGCGGACAAAAGAAATTTTTCCCAGCGACTCAGGCATTCGTCCGCCCAAAATCTTCGGCCGCCTTTTCGTCCCCCGCAAGTCTCCGCACAAGTCTCGCCCATTGGTACAATTGTAGATCCAGAATGGATAGGATACGCAGCTAGGTGACCCGAGACGATCTTGGATAAAAAAAATAGACAATAATCGAGAAGATCGGCTAAATATGCCCCCACATGGTTTGGGCAAGTAGAAGGGTATCAGTCTATGAGCCTCTATGGTCGGATATTTCCTGCCATATAGAGGGAACAAGAAGCAGAGGAAGACAGGAAAAGACGTGGAAGTTCTAAAGACACAGCAAATGGACATGAGAGAAACAGGAACGAGACGGTTTGGAGTTATCTTGTTAAAGCCTCATTGTCAATGTCGGCACATGCCTGACGAGGAGAAGAAAGAACATACATATATTATATTACTGCAGCCCGCTTTGCTGTGCCAGACATATTGGATGCCAAAGAGGTGTGTAGGCTAAATAGGATAAAACTGAGGCCCTCTCTGAGGCAGGATATTCGCACGTTCAACAGAAGGGTACTTGCAGTTCTTCTCGTAAAGCAGTGTTTCAATACGAATAATATGGTCATTATTGCCATTTTGAAACAATTATTATTCGGATCATCATAATTACACGATTTCAGACTAATGTTAAGCATTGCTGAAGGCATCTTCGCATACAATAAAATCCCACATTGGAAGTTTTTGAACAAAGTTATTCTGATAAATGATAAAATATTCATATAGTTTGTTGTCTTACCTTGAGCGGATATTTGAAAAATGTGCCCTGTAAACAAAAAGAAAACAGATTATAACCATGACCCTAGAAGTAGGGTCCACAATAATCCGTACTCTAAACCATCCGATCCTTCCACAAAATCGGTCACTAAATTCAGGGGATATTAGGGACTCAGGATGACATCTTGAAATTGTGTAAACTATAATTATGTAGGCCACACATGAATAATATCATGGGAAAAGCTTGAGTGTGGGTGCTATCTGCAAAATTATATTTTTCTGAACAGCTCTAAACCCCATCAAGAACTTAACAGAGAGACTTAGAACATGTGTGGGCACTGGTGGTGGACACATCGGGCATAAATTGGGAAGAAATGTCCAATTTTCTTTTCCATTTTTTTGCTGGATTGTTGTTGAATCGTTAAAAAAGAGCAAGTGGACTCACTAGAACGATTATGACTTTGTTCTGCATGCTTAGAATGTTTTGGTGAAATTGGCTGTTATATGCAAATATGAATTGCCTCTAAACCTGTAAAGTTGGATTGCAAAAACTCCTACCTGTGGCCAATATATTGGCAAACCGCGGACGATTACTTTTTTGGCCCACCCTGTATAAAAACCAATATCATTGCGCACCTCAGACCACTTCCTTGTCGGCAGAGGCGTAGTGACCGCCCTCCGTACCCTCCGACCGGAGGGGCCCCCGCAAGAAAGGGGGTCCCTGAAAGTGCCAAAAATGTAAGGTGTAGCTAGAGGTAGCCTAGGCTGAGTGACATTATTTTTAATGACGCTGTTGCACAATCCATGTTGGAAAACACTGTCAGAAAGACTTCAGCAGCAGTAGGCCTAAGTACGGAATACATGTACACTATAGGCTATGCATAATATGAACCCCATCATATAATTTTATTGCATAAATATAAATACCGCATTCCAATTTCTGCATTGTAAGGGTCTTTAGAGCCGAATTTTGCGCGCTGAAAATGCAACGGATTTTCATATGCATGTATGCATTAGGCTACTGGATCAAGGCACTTTGATGACAATTCTAGAAAGTTCATAGAGTACAATAATATCAGATTTAAAGCTTTCGAATAATAATTTTTTTATGAAGCACAATTACTTACAATAAGCACGTTAATTACAGAATTACGTACCGGTATACCCGTTTCTGCATTGCAAGGGGCCCCGCCGCCCCGGACATGTTCGGAGGGGGCCACGTTCATTGTCGCTACGGGCCTGCTTGTCGGATGACATGCGCTGCATATTCACTGGACCCCGCGTTCATACAATAGCAATAAACATAGTTTGAATACCTGCGATGCATAGTAAACTTAGAATGACCGATGCAGACATCTGGTATATACAATCGGAAAGCTATAGCGAATCTTTTCCTCAACAAATATCTTAATAAGTCCAGCGAAACTTGATTTAGCAATACGAACGTAGACTCCGGAGTGATTCTCCTGACCCGAAATGTTGACTCATAAAACACGAATGCACTGGACCGCTACAAAGGCGCAGTCGCTGTCAAAACCCTTTGTATGCGCTGACAAGCAAGTGAGTAGGCAATATATATTACCTAGGTGTCACCCTTGATAGTTCTCTTACCTTCACTGAGCACATTGCCAATCTTACTCGCTCTTCCTACTTCCAGCTAAGGCGTCTCAGGGCTATTCGCAAATCTGTCTCAGCGTCGATCTTTACCTCAAAATTTTGCGCATGCTTTTGTATGCTCTGACAAGCAATTGAGTAGGCAACATCTGCCCATACTATTGATAGACCACGATAATGCTAATATTTAAGTATGCAAATTATTAGGTTAGATAGTGAATGGGAGTATTTTAGCAAAACTAACTTCCAAGTTCTATATCAGTTCTAGGCTACAATCATGGGCGGAGTTTGGTTTTCGTTCTTGGAGGGGCTAAAACCTTCTGGGGGGGGGTAAGCCCGGAAGCCCGGGGAAAGATACCATTTACAAGGCAAAAAATGAATCTGGGTCTTCTTGGGGGAGCTTAGCCCTCCTAGCCCCTGATAAACTCCGCCCTTAGCTACAATTCAAAATGTAGGTCAACTAAGAGGATTAGCATATATGGTGGAACCATAATAGCAAACAATGTTGTTGCCGAATATGAATAGGGCCTACAGTTTATCAATACGCAGTAGGACCTAACGGGTTTCACGATTCTTAGAACGTATTATCGAGAATGATTGATATGACTGTGGCAATGTAGCCTACTGGAAAATCTACTTACCGTTGATTGAGCATTCAACAGTATTTAACTTCACAGTAAAATTTATAGCCTACCCAGATTCAACCACACGACTTCAGCAGTGGCGGCGCTAGGGGGGTAAGGGGGCTAACCCCCCCTTTAAAAGGTTAAGCCCCCTACAAAAGTCATCCGGTATTTTTAACTTGTAAAACTGAAAATAATTTTCATGAGATTTCGGAAGACTAAAAAAAAGGTCGTCAAACATTTTGTCGGATGAAAATGGAAAATTTCCTCCGGGAGGCTTCAGCCCCCCCACAAAAAAATGAAATCCTGGCGCCGCCACTGGACTTCAGGTTAGTAATGTTTCCAACATCTCTAATGAATGCGTTAAACAACAGACACTTTACGATTGCATCTTAAAATACACAAATTATAAAGGCACAACCTATCGTGGCATGCTTAATATTTGCATTTGCAGCACAGTATAAATAACAAACAGTACGTCGACTTGCTTTCCTGCATGTTGACTAGTTTTTTTGGTCAGCGCCATTTTGACAGAGCTACTTCACACTTAAGCTAATGCAGCGAAATGATCGTCTTCACAACGTTGCTAGGCAGCATATGCATTGTGACGTCGTAAACGCCTCTCTGCAAAATGGCGGACTACTCTAAAATTGGTCACACATTCTGACTGCAGCAGAGGCTAGGAGTCGACGTACTGTTTGTTATTTATGCTGTGTTTGTAACGTGGAAGTAAGTAAGTAAGTAAGTAAGTAAGTATATTCTGCATTAAACTATAGGTCTACCAGTACAGCAGTTTACAGAAGAAATAAAAATGGAAATGTAATACAATATTCTCATAATAAAGTTTCAAGTGAATGAAAATATAATCATCATCATTGTCGTCATCGTCGTCATCATCGTCATAATCATCTTCGTCATCATAGCCATCATAAATTTATTTTCTTCGTTGAAGGCATGTCAACTAAAGATTTTGAATCTGTTCCACCATGTTCTCATCAAGACTCTTTTTTGCTCGGTGCTATTTGATAGAAATCATATTTGTAAGTTACCCGGTACACGTGTTTTAACATAATCACAAACGAAATGTTATATCTTTCTCCACGCATATTTTCACATGTAAACAATGTCAAATAATCTAAATAAATTCAAGCATTTTATGATTTCTGCAACTACATATCTACTATAATTATTATGCCAGAGTTGTATGTGAACTGCACTTCTGGTACACTCATCAAAAAGGGATTAGTATTTTGTGAAAAATATCCTGAAAGATTGCTATTATATCTATAGGGAAGCTAAAATTCAGGGAAATGATACCGTTAGCAGGTAGCCTATTCGAGTATTTGGCAGTAGCAGTGGCGTAACCAGGAATTTATGATGGGAGGGGGTTTGGGTTTTTATAGCCTGGCCGGATGCCTTTCTGACACCAACCCAACAGTATTACAGTAAATAAAAAGGGAATAAAGTAGCAAAGGGAATAAAGTAACAAAGGGAATAAAGTTGGAAAACAATTGCTACTGTAACTATAGACAAGCAATTGTTTTTCTTTTTCTTATTTAAGTGGATAAATAACCTTTAAAAAACTTTTTCCTATAGGGTAATGGGGATTTAACCCCCGAAACCCCCGTGTCTGCGCCATTGGGCAGTAGAAAGAAACACGAGTCCCCGCGAGGATTGGGCTACTCATTGGATTCTGTTCGGGTTCCGCTTTACCAATAATCAGTTCATGCCATCAACGTACATGTACTATGGTTCATGCACATCACTGAGTGGATAGTAACAATGATTGCAACGATGAGTATAACGAAGACAGTTCAAAATGATGATGATGATGATGATGATGATGATGATGATGATGATGATGATGATGATGATGATGATGATGATGATGATGATGATGATGATGATGATGATGATGATGATGATGATGATGAAGATGATGACGATGACAACGACGACGACGACGACGATGATGATGATGATGATGATGATGATGTTGATGATGATGATCACATGTATGTGCATTCTCGTTCTTTGTATATCTCATTTTATAATTACCTCGAACTGGAAGTGCTACTGACTCGAGTGACGCTAAATAGTGTATACATAACTTATTAACTCCCTCACATTACATCACATTCGTTATATTTTAATCTTCTACACTGTGGCTCAAAATATTACTAAGTGTCTCAACTCAACATCAGCCACAGACCCACAATCCGAGATCTCCGTCTCTGTCTCAAAATAAATTTCTTTTCTCTTGTGTCTTGTGCACTGAAGCGTCTCCGATTATTGTACACTGTGAGATACGCTTTGCAAATTTATACATTCATTCATTATATGCATTTATATAGCGCCTCTTTAAGAGGACTACTCAGGGGCGCTCCCACTCATATAGCTGGAGATGTGGCTGAATTTTGGTACACAGCCAATCATAGGGCGGGCTGCAGAGCGCAGGACGCATCAAGACAACTCAGACGGGCAATTTGTAGGCCAGCATAGAGAGAGCAGCAGTAGTCAAGTCGGGTGGTAACAAAAGAATGGACAAGGGTTGCAGCAGCAGTAGGGGTAAGCGAGTGAGCAACAGTGCGTAGTTGACGCAGTTGATAATAACAGGCACGGCTGAGTGAGTGAATGTGAGGAGGAAAAGTGAGCTCTTGGTCCAGAGGAACACCAAGGTCACGGACTCTGGTTGAGAAGACAAACTCAGGAAAGGCATCAGCAATGGTTGTCATATCAAGCTTTGCCAACAGCTATATTATGCAACACAATACAGTGATAGACTGAAGCAGGCTGGCCTTGCACCCTGGAGCTGTCTTCCTGTAGCACTTCGCAAAGTGTCCAGGGATCACTGCATCCTGTTTTTCTCTAGCATTTAAGCTACCCTATTCAGACGAGGTTGGATCGGGACCGCTTCTCGTTATCGTAATCGTAAGCTCGAAATTTCTAAAGCGCTAGTCGAAAGAGAAGCGTGGGGCACCATCTTATTCACGAGCGCTGCGTTGAGTCAGAAGGGTTGTCCGCAAGAGTAGACCGTGGTAGTCCGGGTCGAGTCACCATAGGATCAAATGGGTGAGCTCTCAAGGCGGGTGTCGTCTGGGCCGGGAATTGGAGGGTGGAGGATCAGATGAGACAGGGTAAGAGTTCTTGAAAAGGATTGTCTTAAGTTTCAAATGAACTGAGTGGATAGTGTGGAAGGGGCGCCGTATATTCCCCGTATAAGTGCCCCTAATAAAAAAAAGTACAGCGAGTGCAACAACATGCGAAGGATGATATGGTCGTGGCAATTTGCTACTAATAAATCAATTGGATTCCATAATAACAAATGCATACCGGCACCGCATGATCCACTGGCGGTGAATCCATATCCAGGATCGCATTGATTGCATTTACCAGCACCAGTTGCATTACATCCAGCCAGACAGTTCGCAGAACAAGCTATAGACTTTTTGTAAAAGGGCGTGGCCTATGTGGTCGGCCATATTGGTGTACAGCTATGAACTGTTGTCAACGTAGTCTACACGCCGTTACACGGTGAATTGTTAGTTGGTGGAATAAAGTTATCGTCATAGGCCTATTGATCTATCCATAGGCCTACACCTTAATAGATATAGCGGTCTAAACACCATGCAGCATGGATCGACGCGAATCCCTGAAGCGAATTTCGGCCGGAGCCCAAATCTGCTATAACTAACAAGTAGGCCTAGGTCTATGCTTTTTGCTACTTCACGGACTGTAAATGGCTGGGCTTCTTCCAACGTACATAGGGCTGCCAACCGTCCCGGATTCGCCGGGACAGTCCCGGAATTGGCCCTGTGCGTCCCGTGTCCCGGACTGATCCCAAATTGTCCCGGAATTTGTTGTTAAGACCCACATTCCACAATATTGTTCTTATTTTGCACACTAAACTTAATAGATTGTTCGATGAATTTGACGTTGTTGGCTGAACATCAAATGTTGGACAGCGCTGGTTTGAAGTCTTCAAAACTTTACAAACCTCTGATACTCAGTATAGCATATTTTGTCTTTCGTAGGCCTATATTCTCTCATTCCGTTTTAATGCTTTTTGCGAGAGAGCGTTCAGCATTATGGACGACCTGTTGTCTAGCAATCGCAATTAAACCTAGCTGAGCATCGACCTAGGCTTGTAAAAGCGGAACTGTCAATAGGCCTAAGCATCAATTTTGACATGACATGTGCTATTTTCTACGACTTTGTGACCAGTGTTCTGGAACTGCTTAAAGCTCAGCAGAAGTAAATCGTTTGGGCTAAGTTCTGCTGTCCGGCAGCCGATCGACCTAATAATTTCATAAAATTGACATAAAATTTTGTAATCTGCATGCACGATGTCGCTTATAATTTTGTAGGTTAATTTTCAACATCGCTCGTGCTGGGCTCATAAGTCAGATTACTCTGGTATACCACAGTATATATATATATACATATATATATATTATTTATACTGTGGGTATACGTAGGCCCAAGTTACTGGAACTTACATTTTTTTAAAAATCCCTTCTTGACGTCGATTCTAATCCTAAATTTAGGCTACTTGTCTTCTGGCAATTTATCTACAAAATTAGTAACTATAGGCATGCTCTTTTTGTAGATTTTAGGTTAGATCGTATAATTGGACTGACGCAGCATTTGTTACATTAGGCCTATTTTGCTTGCGATAGATTGCATGTCTCTGGCTGTAGTTTTTAGCCGCCGATGCTCTTCTCACGTTAACCTCGACATTCAAGCTCGTGTACTTTGGACTTCTCTAATTGAACCTTTATCTCTGTCAGTAAGTTTGCCGCAGATAAAACAGTAAAAACACAGAAAATCATTTTTATAATAAGCGCCCTTCGCATACGTATCCAATGTCAACAAGTATTGCCTGCGAACCAATATGGCGCAGGCCATTATGCAAATGAGCCGTTACGTCATTAAGCAAGGGGTGTATAAGAAAAATCCATCAAATTTTGATAAAATTTTGTTTAAGCACCGTAAGTTAGTCGTCACTGAATGTGTTTCCGCGTTGGTCGAATATGTGTCGGATTCGCGAAAAGAATAGTTGTTAGATAGACGTCAGATGGATGAAAATATATTTTTTTATTGAAATATATGTGTTTCTTGTGAAAGCAGTCTCGCTGAAATCAAAGCTGTATTATTGAATATGAATTTTAAATTGAAAGAAATTGCAATAATTTGATGAAGCAAATTCTTGTTAAATAGAAGCTGGATCGATTAAAAAAATTCGTGACAATGTAGATATTGAATTGAAAAAAAGTAATTAAGCTACAAGAAGCAAATAATTTACGACGCTGAATTAAACTCAACCTCCACAGGATTTTTTTGGATGTAATCCATAACCGTGCTCGCAGTATTGGCAGAAGTTTATGCCTGGCGGACACAATTCACAGTTTTGTGTTGGACAAGCTGCAAAGAAAAACCAATAACACTCACAATAATATTATGATCAAATAAAAGTAAAGTTCAAAATTATTTTTGTTTAAGTAATTGCTAACACCACGCACCTCTCAATAGAAACGATTGAGTAGTAGATACAAGTGTGAGAATTGTAAAACTAACAGGGGATCAACCAAGGCCGTAGCCAGGATTTGATTTCGGGGGGTGTTTCTTCAATTTCCCGTCCGAAAAACTGATGACTTTGTTTAGTCATCTGGCCGAAATATTCAGGAAATGTCACCAATTGGTTCAATTTTTGCATTTTTCATTTCGGGGGGTATTTTCATGGTTTTATTTCATGGCTTTCACTTCATGTGTGAGTAAATGCATTCTTTTATTTTTTACATTTTCCATTTCGGGGGTGGGGGGGGTGTTCAAACATCCAAAACACCCCCCTAACTACGGCCTTGGGATCAACCGTTGATTTGTATGCAACATGGAATGTGAAAGGATGACTTTACTGTGGCGACTTAAGAAAGACGAAAGGGGGGGTTTGAAACGCCACAATCCCCGGGCAATTCTCCCACTGGTAGATACACTGTAGAAGTGTAGCAGTTGATAAAGCTAAAATGTCCACGAAGGCAAAAATGTCCGGCACGAAGAAGGAGAAGAGATGATGGCAATGACGATGACAACTTGCTCTCTGTCAGTCTATTGAATCTCTTTCTGCTGATCTCAATTGTTGGATGTCCTCAAATCGTCTTTCGCTCAACTCTTCCAAGACTCAGTTGATCTGGTTGGGCACCCGTCAACAGCTTAACAAGCTTGATTACGTTTTACTTTTTGCGCCTTCGTGAGGTTATTGTAAGGCGCTATATAAATGTTCATATACATACATACATACATACTTGCCAAGCACTTTCCTCAATTTACTTTTGTGACAAATGTCCGTGACCTGGGTGTTACTATCGACAATACTCTTTCCTTCTCTACACATATTGCTAATATTTCTCGGTCCAGTTTCTATCATCTGCGACGTTTACGTGCCATTAGGCGATCTGTCTCTTCATCGATTTTTTCTTCTATGGTCCATGCCTTCATCTGTTCCCGCATTGACTATTGTAACTCGTTACTCATTGGCCTACCTAAACTCCGCCTGGCTCCTCTTCAATCGGCACTTAATGCATCTGCACGTTTGATTGCCCGCCTTCCTCGTTTCTCTCACATTTCGACTTTCATGACTGAGCACCTTCACTGGCTTCCTTTGACTGCCCGGATTCAATATAAAATTCTTTTTCTTACCTATAAGATGTTTTTGGGTCTAGCGCCTCGCTACCTTTGTGATCTTATTAGGAAACCTTTCTCTGCTACCGGTGGAGTCCTCTCCGCTCTTTAGACCGTCATGATCTTCTTGTACCACGATCTCGGACTGCCACAGCCCAACATCGCGCCTTTGCCTCTGTCTGCCCTTTAATGTGGAATGGCGTTCCTCCTGTTATTCGTTCCCAGATTTTATCTGGAGGCTTTACTTTTACTGCCCGTTGTCTTAAGACTTTTCTTTTTCCAGGAGTTCTTCGCACTGGGAGCGCCTCTGATTAGGTTGTACTGTGAGAGGCGCTTTATAAATCCCAAAATAGAATAGAATAGAATAGATGAAGGTGAAGATAAAGATGCAGATGATAAAGATCAAGAAAATTAACAATGCAAAGAGGGAAAGGAATATTAAGCAAAAGAAGAAGAAGGTTGCGAATAAATTTTGCGAAAAAGGGAGATGAAGACGATTGCAAGCTAAGTCACATTTCTCAACAGACAAAACAGCTAGTTTCGAACACCTTATAGTAGCTTTTCGCTAGGCACCAAATGTGCCTATTATTTTATACGTTTTAATCATTACTGGTTAATTGAAACAAAGACACTAAACAGTAGTCATAGTGTCAAAAGCAGATTAATGAACATTTGTTTTATTAGCCTACAGATCTTTAAAAATTGTATCGGAATATTTGCTAATTACGAATCGAAATTAGATAACTGTATGTTATGGGGAAAATATCAACAGATCTATTTCTATTAATTAATTATTATGCTATATATCAACATGGTTATAAAATTAAACTAAGTGCACCAGTTAACCCGTGGGTTATTGCCTTGCAGGATGCGCCCACCATCTTCTACCAACGTCTAGAACTCTAGATATTATGTCAATCCACCCAACTCAACCATAACGACTACTATGAATTGACTAACTGCGCTCAGCTCTGATAGTAATTATTCTAATCACTTTGATATGCATATGCCTACAAAGTCCTGATCCATAAATTATTCTACGAATTGATCTCTACGCCTATTGCAGTCTGAGGCAGAAATGTTTGATATAATTATAGGTCTACACATTATGATATGTAATCGTAATCGTAATCTCCAAATTTATAAAGCGCTGCTCGAAAGCCAAGCGCGGGGCACCAGCTTATTCACGAGCACTGCGTTGAGTCAAAAGGGTTGTCCATGAGAGTAGTCCGTGGCGGGTCGAGTTACCATAGGATCAGATGGACGGAACAGCCAGTGGCGGCGCTAGGGGGAGGCCAGGGGCTAAGCCCCCCCTAAAAAGGCCATCCATTTTGTTCCCATGTAAAAATAAAACATTTAGACGATTCACCCCCCTCTAGCCCCCCCCCCAAAAATAAAAGCAAATGTACACACGAGATTTCTCAGACAGTTTGGGGCTAGGAAAAAGGACCAGTTTGGGGCTACGAAAAAGGACCGTTTTCCAAGATTTTAGACCAAATGACTAGACAAAAATGTCATCATAAATTTTTGCGGTTGAAAACGGAAATTTTTCTCACGAAAATTCAGCCCCCCCAAAACTGAAATCATGGCGCCGCCACTGGGAATAGCTACTAAGGCGGGTGTCGTCTGAGACCTGAGGACATGTAGGCACAGTGGCGGCGCCAGTATTTCAGTTTTGGGGAGGCTATAAACTCCCGCGAAAATTTTCCATTTCCAGCCGCCAAAATTCTTGACGACCTTTGCTCGAAATTTTATGAAAATATTCCGCTTTCAGGCGCCAAAATTTCTGACGACCTTTCTTTTAGTCATTCGGCCGACATCTCCTGCATATGGTTTTCAGTTTTTTTTAGCAAGAAAATTTTCATTTTACATGTAAAACAATGGATGGCCTTTTGGCCGCTGTGTAGGCCTAGTCCATCCCGCTCTTTATCTAAATAACAGTTAGGCCTACTAAACAGCGATCACCAGTTACCCTGACTTACAATCTAAACCATAATCTACGCTGGCCTAGTAGCCTAATAAAAATTATTATTATTACTGCGCCATTGCCCAAACGCGCTTGTTTGTAGTTAAGTACCTGAGTAGCACCAATATCTCACTATGAGATACTTGGAACGTCCAGGACACGGATCTCCGAAAACCGTGTTGTATGCACGAACGGTACAATTTGACAATCCGGAACACCTGTCAATTTACGACAAAACACAAGACCAAATGGTCAAAGCATAGGGTGTTGTCCGGCTTGACGTAATAATCACATACAGCAGCTGTCTGTTTGACAGAAAGTTATAAAATGTTGTCATGCATTGAGCAATCGAATTAACTGAGCAAGATATTCTAACAGTTATAGCGACTTTAAAAATCCAGGATAAGCACTAAGTCTTATATAATTTTAATTTTCTATCATAAAGTTGTTTTGACTCATTATACATTAAATCAGGACCACCCTACGGCAACCTACGACCTAGATGATGATGTTTTGACTCATACATTAAATCAGGACCACCCTACGGCAACCTACGACATCTTAGCTATTGACAATCCAGAACACCTGTCAATTTACGACAAACTACAAACAAAACATCGTAGCTATACATGTGGGCGATACTATTATTAGCCCAAAATGTAGAAAATAAAAAAGCGGTTTCAAATTTTCCAGGGGGTACAAGTGCCTCCTCTTGCCGTTATGTGCAGGCGTACATGGTCACCCAGCCAACACTTTCCATTCCACATAAATCTTACCTACTCGATCTTTGTCGGCCTGTGTTAAGTGCTCGGACTGGTCGGTCCCTACGCTCGGCTGTTAGGGAGGTACTCTTTGTCCCATTTGCTCGTACCTCCATCATGCAGAGTCGTGCTTTTTCTGTGGTTGGCCCAGTGGTATGGAATGCCCTCCCACTTGAGCTGCGCCTGTTCCCTAGATCACTCTCTGACACATTCTATAAGCACTTAAAAACTGTTCTGTTTGTCCGTACTGGAGTCGGGAGCGCCTCTGAGTAGTTTCCTTGAAGAGGCGCTATATAAATACTCGAATGAATGAATGAATGAATGAATCTTGGTATCACCGCCCAGGGGCCCACCAAGCGGGGACAAGGCTCCTTTCGGGTTCCCTGTGCAACCAAATGGAAACTATTAGCAACATTACTTAAGTAAGCTTACTGCTTTATTATGTTTGTGAAATTTGTTTCTTTGATGCTTGATTTGAATTGTTGTTCTTGGTCACCATGTCAATGATTTGATTTGATTTGAAGACTCCAAGCCATACGCTGCTTTCTCTTTTACCCAAGTTGCTTAAGATACACCCTCGATCAACCACGTAGCTATACATGTGGGCGATACTATTATTAACCCAAAATGTGGAAAATAAAAAGGCGGTTTCAAATTTTCCAGGGGGTACAAGTGCCTCTTCTTGCCGTTATGTGCAGGCGTGCATGGTCACCCAGCCAACACTTTCCATTCCACATAAAGGCTTAGACCAGCATCACATGGGATGGTTCCATGACAAAATGTCGCACGACAATATGTCGCCGACAAAATGTCGCGGACAAAATGTCGCAGAGACAATATGTCGCAGGACAAAATGTCGCCGACAAAATGGAGCAATCGTAAATTAGTAAAACACTTTTTTATTGCACAAATCGACCATTTAAAAAAATCATCGAATGAACTTGTTAATAGTAATGTCAACAGACACACGTTCCAACAAAAATATCCATGAAGAAAGTCCGCAAAAAATAAGAAAAAAATAAAAGTGTGCGAACTAACTCTCATTACATGAAGTTACTAAGACAGCTACATTGATGTTAATACTAAGTGTGTTACAGCATACGGAAACGTACGTGATGAATGGAAAAAATATAAATATAAAGCTACATAGTGTGCAAACACACCATAAATAGGCCTACATGATGTTAATCTACAGCTAGAATTAATTTAATATTGAATCTGTAAGTGTCTCTGTTAATGTCCATGAATAATGCTAATAAAGCTTTATAACTGTTCATACAACATTGATATTCAGAATTCTTGCAATGTCTCCCAAGTATTGAATGGGTTTTCACTATCCTCTCTTCTATATTAATTTTATTTGCTCTTTCAGTTCTATTGATCTTTTGTAACGGTATTTGTACTATGTACAAGCTTTGTCTCAGGTCCGTCTTCTTTAACCCTGGTTAGCTACCTCCTCGCACAGCTAGGTATGCTTCAAACTTCGGATAATCGAACGTACTGTACTACGCACTTATAGGGAGTACTATCTACAAGCTTTGTCTCAGGTCCGTCTTCTTTTATCTTGGTCCGCTACATCTTCGCACAGGTATACTTCAAACTTCGGATAGATCGAAGAATTACTCGCGACATTATGTCGGCGACATTATGTCGGCGACATTATGTCGGCGACATTATGTCGGCGACATTTTGTCAGGCGACCCATGGAATAGGCCTACGTCCAAGTGGTTCCACGACAATTGGTCCCCAGACAACTTGTCTAACGACAACACTGGTCTACAGACGAATCGTATTAATGAAATAGAAGCTGGATTTATGAGAAAAAAACGTTAAATGGTTTCTAGCTTAAATGGAAGCTGGATCGATGATTTTCATTCATGTATTTCAACATGCATCCAGCTTCTACTTCAGATTTAAAAATACCTACTATTTCTCGCTCGCTATTTTTGTCAATCCAGCTTCTATTTCAGATCTAAAGATACCCTCATCCAGCTTCCATTACTTAAACTTTTTTCATCAATCCAACCTCCATTTCACCTGTAAAAACTTTCATCCAGCTTCCATTTCTCAAGCGTTGGACCAGTTGTTTGTACAGTAGACCAGTTGTCGTTAGACGAATTGTCTGGGGCACTTGTAATTTGACGAGATGTCTGTAGACCAGTTGTAGTGACACCCGTCCAAGGATTGTTGTATCTTTCCACAAAGAACCAGAGTTCTCATAAATTAACAGATGATCTAATATCATTTGAGTCATAAGTCAACGAAACAAGAATGACTTACAGGCGTTTAACGATTTCCAGAGACGACTCTAATGAGAAGCACTGTGGATTCGAGTCGGCAGGTATTTGCCCACGCCAGCAAAATTCGTAAGTGAGTCGACCGAAGTTGACGTATTCAATGTGGATGCTTTCGGTTTCTTTGCAAGAGAGACTTAGATTTCCTCTCTCGCATGTATAGTCAGTAACTGCGGCACATTATGAAATCAATTAATTGTCATTTGAATGAATGATTGAATTTGTTTATTGCACAAAAGTCTCTAATGGTACAATCGTGCGACCCTAGGAACAGTCAATGTATCTAGAATTCTAGATGGTACAGTGTAGCAGGAACGTGGTAGAGCTAACAGCTTATACTGCCCACACCCCTCTTCCTTGATTATTATTATTTTGTCGTGTATGCTTTCATTTAATACTTATTAATTAGAACTTAACTGAAAATAGCAGTGGTGATAAAAATTATTATGATTATTGAAATAAGGCCTATTATTGTTATAACAGTAGATCTAAAAATAATAATGATAATAATAACAATATTGTTATTATTATTATTTGCTGTCAGCAGGTCCTTATTTTGGGCATTTCCTAGCTATTATAAATATCTTAGTAATTGCAATACAGAAATTTCACAGGCTAGTTTTTTGTGAAAGTGATGATGATGGTGATAACGCCGACGACGGCGAGGACGACGACGATGACGACAACAATGGCGACGACGACGACGACGACGACGACGACGACGACGACGACGACGACGATGATGATGATGATGATGATGATGATGATGATGATGATGATGATGATGATGATGACGATGACGATGACGATGACGATGACGCTGATGATGACGATGATGATGATGATGATGACGACGACGACGTCGTCGTCGTCGTCATCATCATCAAAACAGTTCATAGATGTATCGTTTATGCCTAGTATACGAAATACAAGACGACATGTGTATACGAGTACGTGTGTTATTCGACTGCGTGGTGCTCGCGGTGCGGGCACCCACATACAGCTGTGGGCGTGGCCTGACTAAGTGTCAGTTCTTGACCTTGGCCAATCATACCGGTGTCACAAAATAGAGTATTTCCCGTATTAATTGTATCCCCCCCAAATTAGAAAAGTCTAAAAACCGCTTCCGCGTGTATTTTTTGCAAATTAATTTTTATCTGCTTTGTTTGGAACAATGACACTAATAGGTATGTTTATTCCTACCAGATAATTTTGTTTTGCCCTGTTTTTTGGAGCACTTGAAACATTTAAGACACTTAAGAACACTCAGAGTCACTAAATAAATTCGAGTTACCTTTATCTGAGCATTGCTTAGGACACTTAAAGCAATTAGAGTCACTTTAAATTTTGATTACAGCATAAATTATTTTATTATGCGCATTTTTCAAAAAAGGGGACAGACTGGTTCATCCCCCGGATAGTATAGACCGGTCAATTCCATCCAGGGGGATAGATTAATTCATCCCCCCGGATAGCTTTCATGGGGGATACTCCGTTTCGTGTCACCGGCACACGACCTTTCAAACAGAAGAAAACTATACTACAATACTACACGGAGCTAAACTAAACAAGATTCTAATTTCTAAGGGTCCAAAAATGTTCTCGATTTCATTATATAGACTTTATGGCCTAAGTAAGAGTCTAACAAAGTCAAACAGTTGTAGCGACTCTATGAAAGAGCGATGATAGGCTACTAAGTTCTAGTCCATCGTATCGTACATGTATAGTCTATCGCTATCGATAAATAGCTGTGATAGAGCATCAGCAGACTAATGTTCAGTCCATGTAGCGGAATGGGGGTTTCACAATACGCCCAGATCGAGTAATTACTGGCTTCGGTTCGACCCCCTGAGACCTTGGAGGTGGTGACAGATAATAATAATAATCTTCTCTATCGTCTCCAAAAATGATGGGGGGCTCGGAACTGAAAGCCGCATGGCGTGACGTTCTTCGTCGCAAGGTCCCGTCTTCAAAGCGAACAGCGTATGATCTATGGGGCAGAATTCCAGCGACCTCTGCTTTTCGTCGTCATATTTCACTCGCACTAATAATAATAATAATAATAATAATAATAATAATAATAATAATAATAATAATAATAATAATAATAATAATAATAATAATAATTACGACGATTTATATGGCGCAGTAACACAGTTATAAGGGCGCCTTACAAAAACAGCTACACGGGATAAGCCCTAGCGAACAAGTATGATTTTAGCATGGATTTAAAAGAGTCCACTGAGGTGGCCGATCGGATAGCGAGAAGAAGTCTGTTCCAGCATCGAGGACCAGCGACCGAGAAGGCACGATCGTCGAAGCGCGTTCTCATCCTCCGCACCCCCAACCATTTTTCTCGGATGATCTGAGTCGAAGCTCGGCCGCGGAGAAATGAGTGCAATCGCGCAGGTACTCGGGCGCAGCTCCTCTAATAATTTTTTGCCGATTTTTGCCAACCGTAAGGATTTTTAAATCTAGTTTTACAGGCGAAAACGTAATATTGCACCAACAAATTTAATTTAAAAAACAGTGGGTCAACTCACTGAAAGTGATATGACTCTTGTTCTGTTTCATATGTTTGATGACATTAATTGTCTATTGTACGTAAATTTGAATTGCCTTTATGGGCGGAGTTTATCAGGGGCTAGGGGGGCTAAGCCCCCCCAAGAAGACCCAGATTCTTTTTTTTCACCATGTAAATGGTATCTTTTCCCGGGCTTAGCCCTCCCCCAAGAAGGCTTTAGCCCCTCCAAGAACAGAAACCAAACTCCGCCCATGATTACCTTGAAGCTTCTGAAACGTGATTTAAAGGTCTTACTTCTAGCCAAGTTATTTGCATAAAACCTTAGGGTGATAACTTTCTTTGCCACCCTGCAGTCAGAACATCCTAAAACAGAAAATATTTTCATTTTATCCAAACCGATATAATTAGATCAAGACGCTGAACCTACTCGATTGACCACAGACTCCAAGCGGCAAAGAAGTCACGAGAAGAATGCCCGGAATAGCAAATATGACGATCATCCCAGTGGCGTTTTCCTATCCGTTATGTTCCAATTTGCCCAGCACTCAAATATGCGCAATATGATGTACATGCAAACTCTTCATAAATAACGACATCAGAAGTTCCGCTTAAGTGTAGCAACTCTAATTTCCAACGGCTTCTTGCTTGAATAGAAACACCCGGATTATGACACGCCGTTGAGTTGGTGCAGTGAAGTTGGTTTGGTCCTCAGTAGCCCAGCTCTAGCATAGGCAGCCGGTTCGTTAGTTTAGTCGTAGACCTGCTCTCGATGTGTTAGCGATGGTGGATATAACCAGAGCTTCAAGTAGACCTATGTATGTTTTATGTATCTATGAATGTATGTACGAACGTACGGTTGTTTGTTTGTATGTATGTATGTATGTATGTATGTATGTATGTATGTATGTATGTATGTATTAGACTGGTCCAAGAAAATTAACCTCCTCAGAGTTGTGCTCCACAACCCTATTTTTGTTCTATGTCTGCCCAGTATTACATCTCCAAAATTTGAGGGCGATTGATGAATATCTAGAGGGAGCTCAAGGTCATGGTATTTTCACCATTGAAGGCATGAAATTGGCAATCTGCATGGAAGAACAGAAAATAGAATATGAGTTGTATTAAAATATACAATTGCAGCAATGAATTTAAAAGGTTTCAAAATGTACAATGTTGTTATATACACACTAGAACTCTTCTTGAATAACGCATTCAGTGTCATTCACTCTCCTCTGTAACCTTCACCAGCGTGCCTTGGAGCAGGATGGAAAGTTCTTCCTGTGGCGTTTCACGAGTCGAAGAATTAACTGCTTCTGCTCTTCATTCTTTGTGAACGATGAATTGTACTGCTGCTTCAAAGCAATGGCTCTCTCAGCAGAGTCGTTCACAACTGTTATGACCGACGCTGCCGTCCTGAAATCATGGTACGAGGGATTATCGTGCCATTCTTTAGGATTCTTTGCCACGAAACTTTGAGCCTTCTCTTTTCCCTTCAAGTGCAGAATGTCAAAGAGGATAGTTGTTCTCTCTGTGAAGCAAGATGCAAGGCCAAGAGAGCTGAGTGGTTCAGAAGGACAGTCGAGGCGTTTCACAGAACTTATGGCCTGTGGAAGGCCGAGGTTTGTCACCATCGGTGCTTTCACATCTGCTCCAATTCTGTCGTCAAACAACGACAAGCCAACCAAAATTCTTTAGAAGTACCAGAGATGCCTGCCAACTGCAGTCAAGGCCACCTTTGCAACTATGACATTTGGATAGTTGCTGAGCACCTCAAGTAGTAATAGGTCGTTAAGTGGCGCTCTGATTGGCAGAGGAGCTTCATACCAGAACCGAACATAGACGAGGCTGACAAACAGTGTCATCTCCCTTACACTGTGCTTCTCTTTGGCAGTTAGAGAGAACTGTCGTTGGAAAAGAAATATCTTAAGGCCATAGAAGGGCTTTTGCCATCCAACGTGCATAATGGAATGCTCCTGGTGCCCGAAAGGAAACTGTTGCCCCATGTTCACCACCTAGGAAGATCAAGCTGAGCTTCAAGAATTCCTCATAGTCTGCCCTTTGATGTGATCCTTCCAGGGCTGCCTTGCAGAATTTCACCATTTCTTCTCAAAGACCAGAAGTATGTGCATTAAACATGTCATCAGAAGCCACTTCATAATTCGTCTTGTCAATGTTCGGCCAGCTTTGCTGGAACCTCCTGAACACAGCAACGCATGGTCCTCTAGTTGGTCCAAATAGAGATCCGAAAACAGCAGCAAGTAGAAGTTCCATGACATGATGGCGGCAAGCCTCCCAAGCTAATTCTCGCTCAAGTGCATTCTCAATAAAGGTGCAGGCACCATTCTTCAGACCAGTATTGCTGGCAGTTGTATCAAACACCAATCCACGAACTCGATTTTGAAGACCCCAGTCATTCAATGTGCTTAGACATGTAGGCTTCGGCTTGTTCTTTACCAGTTCCACGGCCAATTTTTGGAACTCCCAGCAAGATCTCTTCCCCATCACCGGTGATGAGTAGCCTACTGCAATTCTGTCGACTGTTTCTTTCTTCCCAGTAATGTCAGGTAGAAGTTTCCCATCCCAGTGCATGAGCAGAGGCACATTGCCAATGACCTCCCTGTTCATGACTTCACCCTCCGCCTCCCGGTTCTTGTAGCGTGATCGTCGAATGGAACTTCTTGACAAAGTCATAGTATTGACATTATGACCAAGAGCCTGTGCAACTGCTCCAAGAATGTAAGTGGCATCTCGATCTGGTACATTGACTCGGTCCAGAGCAGCAGTGACATTGGGATCCGTAAGGATATTGAATTTTGCTCGCTTTGGCTGAGATTTGAAGCCTGGATCATGAGCTTGGAACTCATCGTCCGAATCAGAGGGGCTGGAAGTCAACAAGCTACTGGAGTGGAGTTCGGAAGCAGCAACTGAATCCGTTGGATGGACAGGCTGTTCAGAGTCTAAAGAGTATGGAGTAGATTGGCTACTTGTGGAAGGAACAAACGAAACATTCGATAGTGCTGAGTCGACCAGAGTGTTAGATGCAACTTTTTGGGCAAATTTATGAAATGCGCTTTTTTCGAACGATTAGTTAATAATGACGTTTTGGTATTAAATTTTGTAAACACCAGTTCAACCCAAGAGTTCAAAATTATGTAAGTAAGCAGTTAGAGTAATAATTTTTACGAGTTTTAGATAATGATGTAGGCTAACAATTCTCACTAAACAACAGTATTATTAAGAGAATGTAAGGCTTTGAGCTCCCTCTAAAAGTGCTCTAATCTGCTTGAAATTTGGTCTACATATTACTTAGGAGAGGTAGAACAGATTTAAACTTGTGGAGGATAGTTCTGATCAAGATGATTTTTCACCATAGTCTCTTGGACCAGTCTAGTATGTATGTATGTATGTATGTATGTATGTATGTATGTATGTATGTATGTATGTATGTATGTATGTATGTATGTATGTATGTATGTATGTATGTATGCATGTATGTATGTATGTATGTATGTATGTATGTTTGTATGTATGTATGTATGTATGTATGTATGTATGTATGTATGTATGTATGTATGTATGTATATATATATGTATGTATGTAGGCTATGTATGTATTTTTGATTAAATCCAAAAAAGCAATAGCATAAAGTTGTGAAATGTTTCATCTGTTGATGATCAGATTTGAACCAATTACAAACGGCAGAAAGTTCGTAAAATATGCAGCGTTAATACACAGGCATCTCGTAATGGCCAGTGTTGTTTGTCTCTGTTGAAGTGATAGTGTCGTATCTGTCTATCTGTTCGTAGACTCGCTGAGTGCCCTGCATTTTGAGCTGTTGATATTGGGTCAAAGAAGGTTGAGGTGCTGCGTTAGAGGTCGTTGAATCCATTGTCTTAATCTGCATGCTGTCTTGGCTCTTCTTCTTGTACGCTTTCAAGGATCTGGTCATTCGAAAAAAGAACAGTGAAACCAGGGCTTTTTAGCGTGTAGTTGTACACAGAATGTGCAGTTCTAAAAGAATTTGTGCAGTTGTAAAAGCAATTCCGTGCAGTTGAAACTAGTAAAAAAAGGCCAGTGTCGTTCGATTGGACAGGGCTTTTTTAACATGCAGTTCTACACAAAATGTGCAGTTGCAAATGGATTTGTGCAGTTGTAGAAGCACTTCTGTGCAGTTAAAACTAGCGAAAAGGTAATTGTCCTCCAATTTAAAGTAATTTGCCGTGGAGGATGAGAAGAGAAGGAAGAAGTTCTGCAGTTCTGAAAATTCCTTTAAAACAGCTCTTAGTGACGCCTCGAATACTGCATCTTGATAGTCTTCTAGGCAACGGGAATTTTAAATGAATGAACTGTCAACACACATCAATATTGTTTACCTTTGCATTGCAATGTGCTGTTTCAATCTACCCGACTGCACTCATGGCTTATATGCCTCAAATTCAATTGATGATTTTCTGTCATCTTAGATGACAGAATAGCCTATTATCAATTAAATTTATAGTCAATGGGCTGCACATTTTCTACATAGCCTATACCTTAATTATCAATATCATTTTAATTGGTCGAAAGCATAGGCGCAATCACGTCCTAAAAGTTGGAGGGGACCATAATGAATCACGTCCTAAAAGTTGGGGGACCATAATAATAAAGTTAGGGGACCACTCAAAAGTTGGGGGGACGCGTCCCGTGGGTCCCATAGGGTGGTTGCGCCTATGGTCGAAAGGATTATTAAATTTTATTTAATCTATTCAGCTCCAGTCTGATGAGCAGTGATTCCGTTAACGTGCGTCCGTGCGTCCCGGACGCACAAATTTTAACGCCGGACGCACAAAAATAAAGGCGGTGCGTCCATGGACGCACTAAAGCTGCGGATGAACGCACAAAGAAATTAACGATGCGTCCATGGGACACCAGTAAGAAATACCGTGGGGTCCGTATATGTGTAACTGTCTCAGTTTATGCATTGCGTATTAACTGACTGGTTAGTGGTGAATAAATTATGCAATGACCTATTTATGTAATTGTACATCGACATATTTCGATTCTTTGTAAGTGAGTGACGTAGGCTACATAGCATGTAATGCAGACCTATAGTCTAAACCATCGACATGTCAGCAATATTATAGCGTTCAACCGTTCTCATGAGCTGGCTTAAAAAGTAATGACCGTCGTCGGATAGATCCTAAAATCAAGAAAATTAAAAGAAGTAGAACAATGCTAAAATATTTTTCTTGAAAGTATAAAATTTATTATCGTCGGGAAGATTGGTAGATCTACTAGTTATAGGCTATTGTGTCCTCAAATTTCCCTGTTTATTTTTTCTACCTCTGGAGAAGTTGGCTATAATTTATGAGTTTATGACTTGGACACTTGGTATTTCTGTATTGGTATCGACAACTTCAGATTTTAACACAAAAAATAGTCAACGGTAAAATGAATTTTATAGCTGACTTTAGCTGGCCTAAATGAACTTTTGTAAACGGAGGAGGGTTAGAGCTAATTTTAACGTACGCATGTGGCTGTTCGCAAAATGTACGTCTTTTGTACGAGTTGCAACAGAATGAGCGGGTCAAAAATACGAATTTTTGCGTAGGCCACGTAATAATAGTCCTAATGGTTGGGCCCTTTGCCGGTTGCCGCCTGTAATATAAGAAATTCGGAATTTTTTACATTTAGCCTACTCTGGCCCGATGGGACTCCAAAAATGGATGGGTGTGGAGTCCATGACTCTTATCTAGGCTATTTGGTGTGGACTCCAACTTTGTTGATGTGATGCGTCCATGACTCCAAGAATTCAGACCTTAACGGAATCACTGCTGATGAGACATTTCTAAGTCAAAAGATCGTTGCAGGATCGAGGTTGGCTACTCCAGTGAAATGCAGAGTATCGAATATAGGCCTACCTGCCGCCAATAACTAAGGGAATCGAGTAGAAGACTGGCGAGGCAGAGAAGAAACGTTTGTAGTAACGAGAATCATGACACTCCGGGAGAAGTGTCTAAACTTTTTAGTTTTAGCCATAGGTCGCATAATTTTAAACCCCCAACCTAAAGATGATAGAAACTTTATGGCCAAGAGTTATATGCAGAGAATAGCAAGCAAACCTTTTTCATAATTATGTGGACAACATTAATAACGAGCTTAGTTTCAAGTCATCTGCCCATGTATACGGTTTGACGTCCAGAGTTTTAATAAACGAAGATGCCACCACTACTACTACCATACCAGGTCCTTATCCTTGCCTTACTATACCACAAATTCATTATGACTGGGGAGTCGCTAGTAGCGACTCCCCAGTCTTCTCTGCATGTCATCGGCCATTTCGGTCGTCATTTGGACGGATATTTACATCTCAATGCAGATTTTGCGAACTTAATTTTACGATTTAGAGCTTTCTGGTGCTCGGTTTGCGTACCGGACATAATCGTCATTTCAGGCAAGGAATTTGAACGTTAACATGCATTTTGTTCGCAATTCGTCTGGGTCATGTGACTGTGCATGAGGCCCATACTTCTGATGCACTGTCAAGCCTCAACCGTACGCTTATACCGGAATCCCAAGCCGTATAGCACTTCAGAGATATTTTATTTCCGTAAACTGGAAGTTGGATGAACGATGAAAGAATGATATTACTGCTGACGTATTGCAGTATCATTAGAAGCTGGATGAGCATATTAATTAACAGAAGTAGAAGCTGGACTAGCGAGGAAATCATGGTTTTATGCTAAATTGTTACCGTAAAACTAGAGACTGGATGAACGATCAACATATTTTTAGTCGAAGTAGAAGTTGGATGAATAACGGAACTGTGATATGGTAGAATTAGAAGTTGGATGAGCGATGAAAAAATGACTAAAACTTGTTTTAAATAATTTTACAATGCTATTATACGGCTTGGGATTCGGGTAAATGGCAACCCTACGCTGACCGCCGCCGTACGCCGCCGGTAGCCGTTTGTTTACAACCGGTGGAGGACGAGCGACGCGGCCTATGGGAAGATACTTCGACCGAGAGTCACCATGGCGGTGCTGGATCATGGGCGGAGTTTATCAGGGTTACGGGGGGGCTAAGCCCCCAAAGCCCCCCAAAAGACCCAGATTCATTTTTTTTACCGTGTACATGGTATCTTTTACCGGGCTTAGCCCCCCTATGAAAGTTTTAGCCCCTCCAAGAACGGAAACCAAACTCCGCCCATGGCTTCGATCAATCGACGCTTCGTTTTCTCCAGCCCACTCCATGTGCTTCGACAATAATTATCCGGACAAACGTCATCTTCTACCAGTGAGAGACTACTCGTCGTCACCGCTATCGTGTTTGCGAACGCTGTAGCCTGTTGTCGCTGTACCTTATGACGCCATATGGCACTTGGTCCAGAGACTCTGAACATCCGTCCGCGCCATCTACCAGCTGTCGACGAAATCCGTTGGGTGGCTCCATCTGTGTGCCAACGCTGACTCTTCCAGCTTACTCTGCTTTGTTTACTAACTTGTGTAATATTTTATTTCTTATTATTAAACTGTCGCCTAAACAAAAAGAATCTTGCACGAAAACGTGTAACAGAAATGTCGTAGCCTACTCATAATAAATCTTAAACAAATAAGTCTTCAAGTGTTTCTTGAAGAACGATAAAGAAGATGATTTGCGAATAAAGTCCGGAAAGATTTTTGTTGTTAATGACGCTTAACATCAAACAGCAAAGAGAGCCTCTAAAAAGCTTTTTTCAAGAGGCGCTATATAAATTCTCGAAATGAATGAATGAGTGAATGAACGAACAAAAGCATGTGTCACCTGTTTTCGACGCATATGACAATGATGATTACCAAGAGGACGATGATGATAAAACCGCAGGGAACTCCGAGCCCAAGTCCAGCTTCTAGTACTAAAAATAATAAATTACACAAAATTAATTATTCAATCAGTCCATTCATTTTCGCTCATCGATCAAACAAAATAATTTGCAATGATAACAGTGGATAGCGAGGCATAAACTGCACGCCCGAAAAATCAGATCACGGTGACTACCAGTTAGCAGGCAGTTTAAATAGCAGTCTTGCTTCCGAGCTCATCTTTAGCAGGACAGAATGGTTACTCAAGAAACCTTTTCCTCTAACGTTAACATCAACAACCAGACAGATTGGCGCCTGTTTATGGCTGCCACTACTTTATTTTGTAACTTTATTATTACTGTAGGCCTACTTTACTATTATTTCTGTGTTTTATTTTACATTTTTGACAAGTAACTGGATGCGGTGTGTCACCAGGAATTGTCTGATTTTAAATTAAACGAATATACGTAAAAAAGCAGTCTTAACTAAGAAGAAAAACTTTTAAAATAAAGGAATAGGTCATTATAATATTATAATATACATTTGTGAAAATATGAATATAGATAATGAAACATAACCATGACTTGACTTTTCTCGCATAGGCCCTAATGCCTTACCGCATAATAGGCTATCACTAGACCTTAATTAAGCTCACTGTTTCTGCCTACCTTTAATCTTAGCATCGAACCACATTAACCGGTGACCGGACAAAATGGTAGCGGACAAAATGGTACGGACAAAATGGTACGGACAAAATGGTATGGATGAAATGAAAGCTGGATTAGTGAATTTTTATATATGAAATAGAAGCTGGATTAATGAAAAGACACATGTGAAATGGAAGTTGGATGAAGGCTCTGCATGGACAATTTTATATATATGTAATGGAAACTGAATTGATGAAAATAACGTTTTAGATATTGAAGCTGTATCAGGGTATTTTCATAGCTTAAATAGAAGCTGGATTAATGAAAGATGCATTACAAATGGAGGTTGATTAAAGGAATCTTATGGCTGAAATTGAAGCTGGATACATCATGAAACACACGAACGAAAGACATCAATTCAGCTTCCATTTCTCAAGCATTTTTTTCGCCAATCCAGCTTCTTTTTCTCAATCTTTTTTCTTCACTATAGCTCTACTTCAGCCACAAAAAAGCCATCCACGCTCTATTTCAGCAATAAAATACCCTCATCCAGCTTCCATTTAAACATACCAATTTGTCCGCACCATTTTGTCCGTACCATTTTGTCCGTACCATTTTGTCCGCTACCATTTTGTCCTAGAACCCATTAACCGGCATGCCTAACCTACCGAACGTTGTCTTACATTTTTCGATCAATTAGGAGCGGACAATTCCGAGCGGTCGACGAAATTGTTTGCTTAAATAAGAAATTGAATTACCGCAAATATGTTTTCATTAAATAGACGTTGCATCGATAGAAATTATTCTTGCTTCAATCGAATTGGATTGATGAAAATTTTGTTGCTCATATTGGAGTTGAATTAATAAAATTATTATTCCTACAAATTATAGAGCTTTGATTTATGAAAATAGGTCTAATGTTGCTCAAATAAAATTTGACAAAATGGAAGTTCGATTCATGGTAGCAATTGTTGCTTAAATAGAAGTTGGATTGAATAGAATGATTCTTGTCCACACCGAATTTTCTATTGTCCAGGAACATTTTCCTGACTTAACACCACCTCACTATGCCTCACTCGTCATGCTGCTAACTTGCTATTATGTTTCCTTACGTTTTTAGTAACCGTAGCTTGCTCACCTGAACTTCACTTACCTTATCTTATCTTTCCAGATCTCAGAGATTTCAAACCAGAACATTTAAATTTCCACAGGCGAAATTCTGTGTACAAGATTATTAGCCTATTCAATTCGCTTATTGTTAAACACACCGCTACCATGTAAAAGAAGCAATGATCAACTGAAAATAATTATGCCAAAGATGATAATTATTCTTTGTGCATGTCAATATTGAATTTATCTTAAGATGAATGTTGAAAATTACATAAATCACATAAAGATTGATTTAAGAGGTCGTATTTTATTTTTATGTTCTAGGCTAACGAGATTGGCTAATTTGTTAACATTAATGAGCATCGAGATTAACTGAATTTTAGCCTGTATACTTGGACACATGGCGTCTTCAGCAGGTGTTGTCCGAGTTGGTGTTGTCGAAGTTGTCATAGCGGTTGTCCTATCGCCGTGATCGGCGGGAAGTAAAAAGATTATGTCTAGTCCTGTTGATTCGTGGTTTGTTTCGACAGCTGAAGGTATTTTAGAACAACCATTACTCAAGTTTGATCCGTAAAATAGAAACTGGAATATAAGTATTCATAATGTGCATATTAGGCTATAGACAATATGTAATCATGTAGAATTGAGAGCAACAAATGAAAACTGAAGATAATGATGATAGAGAAGTGCATAACTAATTGGATAAGAATGCTTAAGATAAGAGCGGAGAAGATTGGCAAGAGAGGGAAGAAATAAACACAAAGAGAAAACAATTAAGGTAAAATTCGTCATCATTATACCTTTGCAAGAGCCATTTACTGTTAGTTCAAATCCAGGATCACACCGATCACACTTCAAAGCGCCTGTGTTGTTGCATCCGATTGCACAGTTGGCTGAACACTCTGCAACGCATGGAATTATTGCAGTATAATGTCACATTAGGCTACGTAATAATTGTAAGAAAGGTGAAGAATACGCCTTAAGTTCTATGAACTATATAATTATTATGTTTATTTCTATCTCTGTACATCAAATTAGATAGCAATAGGTCAAATGACAGACTATTCTTATCTTTCATGCATAATCTAAGTTGGCCTACAAAATGATATATATACGCAATCATGTATGCAAAATTTAAAGTGACCTGGAAGTGTTTTTATTTAAAAAGGCAGTCAATGTTAAATTAACACATCATGCTAAGCCAAAAGCGTATATACTGTGGCGGAAAAGAAACCCTCAAGTTGGTCACCCCGGCTGCAAAGCGGCTGCCCTTTCGGTCCGTGGATGGCCGTCCACCGATCGGGTGGGTGCCAGTCCCGATATGTCACGCGTGTCGTTTCAAGAAGGAAACGCAAGTCCGCCTTCGTCGTTTTTCGAAGGTAGTGTAGTTCTTCCGACCGATTCGCCTCACCCAGGAAACACAACGACGATGAAGTGAAGACACACAGTTTATTCGTAACACTACACACGACCGGCAACACGACTCTCTTCAACTGCACACAACCCTACTGACGACTCAGCTCACGACTGAACTGACGACTAGACTGATGACAGAGCTGCCAACAGAGCAAAGAGCTCCCTTAAATACATACCCGACCCGGCTGGAAAAGCACGAACGTGGCAAACTTAAAGAGAAGTCGCCGCCTAACTAAGAGAGGCACAAAGCGATACCGCCGCGGGGGTAGGGAGGCAGAAAGAAACGCTGCCGTGGCCAATAACGACGTCGCCGCAGTCAGGCGGTGAGGCACAAACGATCGCCGCCACGGGGGAGAGGGAGGCAGAAAGACACCGCCGCCACCGAGCGGCGAGGCACAAACGATTCGTCGCCGCGGGGTAGAGGGAGGCAGAAAGAAACGCCGCCGCGGCCAATAACGACGTCGCCGCGGGGTAGAGGGAGGCAGAAAGAAACGCCGCCGCGGCCAATAACGACGTCGCCGCGGGGTAGAGGGAGGCAGAAAGAAACGCCGCCGCGGCCAATAACGACGTCGCCGCGGGGTAGAGGGAGGCAGAAAGAAACGCCGCCGCGGCCAATAACGACGTCGCCGCGGGGTAGAGGGAGGCAGAAAGAAACGCCGCCGCGGCCAATAACGACGTCGCCGCGGGGTAGAGGGAGGCAGAAAGAAACGCCGCCGCGGCCAATAACGACGTCGCCGCGGGGTAGAGGGAGGCAGAAAGAAACGCCGCCGCGGCCAATAACGACGTCGCCGCGGGGTAGAGGGAGGCAGAAAGAAACGCCGCCGCGGCCAATAACGACGTCGCCGCGGGGTAGAGGGAGGCAGAAAGAAACGCCGCCGCGGCCAATAACGACGTCGCCGCGGGGTAGAGGGAGGCAGAAAGAAACGCCACCGCGGCCAATAACGACGTCGCCGCGGGGTAGAGGGAGGCAGAAAGAAACGCCGCCGCGGCCAATAACGACGTCGCCGCGGGGTAGAGGGAGGCAGAAAGAAACGCCGCCGCGGCCAATAACGACGTCGCCGCGGGGTAGAGGGAGGCAGAAAGAAACGCCGCCGCGGCCAATAACGACGTCGCCGCGGGGTAGAGGGAGGCAGAAAGAAACGCCGCCGCGGCCAATAACGACGTCGCCGCGGGGTAGAGGGAGGCAGAAAGAAACGCCGCCGCGGCCAATAACGACGTCGCCGCGGGGTAGAGGGAGGCAGAAAGAAACGCCGCCGCCGAGCGGCGAAGCACAAAAGATACCGCCGAGAGGCAGTAACAACGTCGCCGCAGCCGAGCGGCAAGGCACAAACGATTCGCCGCCGCTGGGGAGAGGGAGGCAGAAAGACACCGCCGCAGCCAATTGATGAGACACAAACGATCGCCGCTAAAGGTAAAGGTAGGCCGGCGACCGACCGAGAGCTGTACACGAGCGGCTGTAAGAACACTATTGCGGGGGGAAATGAGAAAGGCCGACAGCGCACGGGCGGGCTTGACAATACGTGTGCAAACAGGGGGAAGGGCGGGCGCTACAGAAGCGGAGGTGAACTCAATTACGCCACAATAGTATATCATCCTGGGGTCATTGCATAATTACGTAACGCCGAAAATGACCGTTTTGGACCCACCCACCCACCCTGTAACGCTTCGTAACGTTGCCCTTCACCCACCCTCCCCAGCGTTACGTAACGATTGTTACAAAATCAGTTGAGATTGAAGTCTATTATTGGCTTATGTGAGCGCGTAATTATAATTCATATTTTCATAGTGAATACTGTGAATTTAATATAGCCTAGAGTGTGTGAATTATATGCTACTGTCAATTTGACAGTAGACTAGGTTTAAAATATACACAATGTTATATTCATTTAAATGACAGTCATGAGTGAACTGTGATTTTCTTAAATTATACCGCAGGAATAAAATTTGATACTGCTGAAAAGTTTCACGGACTAAATGGCTCATTAACAATTAATCAAAATTAAGATGAACTAATTATTTGCTTGGTCTGGGCACTTCGATAATTATCAATAGAAATATTGCCGAGTTTTGTGGAGCATTAATGAGCGGTTTCCGGTTTGCACAAATGGGAGAACAGAATTGACCTGGTATGTAACTGCATGGTGTCTGCTGCCGGATCTTCTTCGCATAAGTAGACCGTTAGGCTTACTACTTCGGTTAAGTTTTAAATCAATGTTACGAAGTTTTAGCTTCAACCACATCATGTCTAAAGTGTCATTCGATGGTAATTTAATATTCATTAATATTTTTTTCATGGCGTTACGTAACGTTCAGCTCCCCCACCCACCCACCCATGTAACGTTTCGTAACGTTTTCAATTACCCCACCCACCCACCCTCGAGCGTTACGTAATTATGCAATGACCCCCTAATGATGACAGTTTTCTCATAATACCAGAAGACACATGTATACTTGGCACATACCTACACACGTGCCATTTACTGTAAGTCCATATCCAGGGTCACATCGGTCACACTTATGAGCGCCTGTGCTCCTACATCCGATTGCACAGTTTGGTGAACATTCTGAAATGCAAAATAGAAAGCAAGAGCATTTTATTACGAAAAGGCATCGGACAATCGTGATACAATAATTTATTAGTTGACGTAATAATTCAAAAGTAGCTGCAGAATAAGTTTACATACAAATCACAAATAGCTAACTTTACTAAACGCATCCTAACATCAACAACCATAGGCTACATGATATGATATCGTGCCTGTTTGACTTTAAGAATCATTAAATTGAAATAAATTCATTAGCACTTACCCTCGCATGTGCCATTTGCAGTCAATCCAAATCCTGGATCACATCGGTCACATTTATGAGCGCCTGTGCTGTTGCACCCGATTGCACAGTTCAATGAACACCCTACAATACAAAATTAAAGGCAAGATCATTTCTACCCAAATGCATCGGGCTATCGTCGAAGAATATTAATTAACTAGCTGGGTTACCCGGCGTTGCCCGGGAATTTTATGATTCGGACCGTTCCCCGCCAATCCCTCCCTCCGTCCCTCCCTCCATCCTAACATCACTCCCACCCTCCTTCCCTCCCTCCCACTCTCCCTCCCTCCCTCACTTCCTTCCTCCATCCCACCATTCCTCCCACCCTCCCACACTCCCTTTCTCCCTCCCTCCTCCATCCCTCCGTACCTCCCTCCCTCTTTCCCTCCCTTCCTTCCTCGCTCCCACCCTCCCTCCCTTCCTCCCTGACCCCCACCACACCCTACCACACTCCGACACCACCGGTCAATCCCTTCCTCCCTCCGTCCCTCCCTCCATCCCACCATCCCTCCCACCTTCCTTCCATCCCTCTCACTCTCCAACCCTCACTCCATCCCACCTACCACCCTCTCCTCCCTCCCACCCTGCCACCTCCCTCCCTACCACCCTCCCACCTCCCTCTCACCCTCCCACCCTCCCTTCCTGACCTCACCACACCCAACCACACTCCGACCTCCACCGGTACGCGACCAGTGAAATCCGGACTGGCAAAAGCGCTGGCCTTAAACACATCTAAAACGGTGTCAACCGCTGCTTTTATACGCATGGAACCCGAAAGAAAAGTGCTGTGATAAGCCTTTGAGGAAATCGGCCAATAGGGAAAATGATGGTTTTTGCCCCCACCCACCTTGGCCCCATGGTGGCAGAGATTCGCCGACCCTCCAATGACCAATGTCGGGTCAACCCTGATCCCCCTGCGAAGAATTGGGGTCGATTGCTTCAAAACTGTGGCCGTGCATAGCTAACGACGAAGAAAACCCTTACTAAAATATATATAAGATTTCCGGTGATAGTGAAAAGAAAAGTGGAGAATACGCTATAGTTATATGCATGCACTTTTAGGTCGCTTTCAAATGCCGTTTATTTCTTACAATATAGCCTAATCATAGGCCTACGACCTACGTGTATCTTTTTTGTAGGACAACAAACATCATACATGTACGTGATGAAGATCATTAAGGTGAATTGCATAAACACATAAACACATACATACCCTCGCAAGAGCCATTTTTATTCAGCCCATATCCTGGGTCACATCGATCACATTTATAAGAGCCTGTGATCCTACATCCGATTGCACACTTCGGTGAACATTCTAAAACAGAATACAATGACTACGTCTTGTGTTGTCTTAACCAACATCTCTTCGAAGTATACTAACCCGTAAGGTGCTTCTTTTCGATAAGATCTACAGGGTGCGCCAAAAAAATACCCCCTAGGTTTTTTGCCAATATCTTGGCCAGAAGTAATAATTTCGAAATGAAATTTTACAGTCCTAAAGACAATTCATATTGTTTTGCACATGATGGTCAGATTTCATCAAAATATTTCAAACAAAACAAGAAGTTATACCACTTTTAGTGACGCCACCCACCGGTTTTTGACGCCTATAATGGCTCAATCCAGATCATCTGTTCACTATCTATGAAATCTACATCCTCCATCAGTTCTGTTCTCACCGTCGTGCTCTCTCAGCCTCCCTGGAAGTCTCTCCTCATCTCTTTCGTGCCTCGAATTCAGCCTTTTCTTTCGGTGTCGATCGCTCTGAGAGCGAATCTGAAAAGCTTTTGATGAGAGAAGCTCTTTATAAATGGTCATATACAATACAATACAATACAATACAATACAAAAATAATAGCTATTGGTGACAGTTGCTTATTTAGGCTTACATCAAAGGTATTGTGATAAACGTGATAAACGAAAGAATTATATTATGTCTAAATTCGTGTAAGCTTATAGGCCTACAACTGAATTGCCGCAACTCAATAAGGAAAGATACAAGTATTTGAACGAAATTTTAGAATGTTAGCACATACCACCACAGGAACCATTTAATGTAGGTCCTTATCTCGGATCACATCGGTCACATTTATAACCTCCTGCAGTAAGGCATCCGGTTACGCAGTTCGTTGAACATGCTAAAATATAATGCATAGAAACATAAGCAGTTCGGGAATGTCAAGATCTAGACGTATAGGCATAATGCATTGCATAAATCGAGACTCATCGTATCTGAATAATTATACTATAGTATCTGCCTGATAGACGCTAATTTTAGCAAGTCAGCATCCAAAGTTGCGTACGATTGGGGTTGAAAACCATAAAACAGGATGCAGCAGACTATGAATTTTTACACTAAGCGCGGACAAGAGTGGAACAGCTGCAGTGGTAAGTCTTAAAAAATTCAAATTGGCCAAAAATCAACATTTGACATTGAACAATAAATTGCCGTATGGAGACAATTACTTAACGTCAATATTGTTAGATCATGGTACATTCTTCTGCAATATTAATCCCAAAATATAAAGACAATTACACAATCACAATAGTACACACAGTGATCAAACGTAGTTGACAATTATGAGGATACTAGCTGGGGTACCCGAAGTTGCCCGGGAATTTTAGGATCCTCTTCCCCTTTCCCTACCCCTTCCCTTTCCCTTCTCTTTTCCCTCTCCTCCTTCACCACAAAAGCGGTCGCAAGTACAAAATTAAATATTTTCACTTTTTAGCAATTTCCTGCAGATGCTTCATTTCCTTTCCAAAACTGTTTGCGGTTTTCCTATATCTAAAATATATCCGGAGTTTTAGAATTTTAAACCCGATGGTATACAAAAACTGTTAGACGAGAAAATCGCGTTCGAAGTTTAGCGATATAATTATTGGCATTCCCCTATGAAACGGCTATTTCTATTGGACCGATTTAAATACAATTTGGCCGCCGCGTAGCTTCGACAATTGCAAAAATACTATACAGATTTACAAAAATATTATCCATTTCGAAGATTGAGCTATTTAAGTGAAAAGCGAAGAAAATAAATGATTCATCCCGTTACGGCAGGCGAAGCCATGCGGCCTTCAATCGTTCAGCCAACCACGGCTCAAGATTTGGTCACGTGCCTGTTTTATAGCGCTATTCTGAATTTGGCTCAGTTAGTCGATCTATTATTTTCGGGCCGCTTTCTGGGCGTACTAAATACAAGACGGTCATATTTTATTAATAGAACAGGAAAAGGGGATTTCCTTATTCAAAACGAGACCAGTCACGCTTTTCGATTCGACCTGTAACATAATTTAATATCGCAACAAAAGTAGCTAATTTTGACTGAAATTCTGACTTTCGATCTCGATAAGCAGATTTAGGGCTCTTAGTAAAAATTAATTTCCACGCATTTAGATACGTCTAAGCAAGCATTTTATACGTCATTTGTGTTAAATATATATTTTAAAACTTGTTTTTGCATTCAAGTCATTTACGACCGGTTTGAGGTTTCCCATCGTTTTTGGTCATTTTCTACCTGATGACATGGTGCGACAAGCGACCGGTTTCGTAAAAAAGGTCACAATTATTGCTGGCTGTCTGTTCTATTAGTATAGTTAAGATTTATGTGATCTGCGTTCTTGTGAATATCAATGTTTCAGCAGCATAGCACATACTCACATTGTACGCTATAAGCGGTTGTGGTTTTGTCAACCGGAACGTTGAATAAACAAAAATTATTATTCTACGTGCGAGAGTCGAGAATGACGTCAAGACATGGCGAACTCATGCGAACTGTCGTCTGATGATTTAAGTGCAACGTCCAACGGCAAGCAACATGGCTGATTAAATCTGTGTACGCGCTCTAGGCTAAATACGCGTAAAATTAAAATATTAATATCTCGGGTTTTAAGGTGAGTTGAAATATGAAAATAGTCATCTTGACCCACAAATTCGCATGAGAAGCTAAAAGAATGTTTCGCGCTGCAAAATGATTCGGTTTCTGAGCCTTTCTTTCTTGGACGGACATAAATACATACAGATCTCAGATTTATAGTATAGATAGTGTACAATAAGCCTATTTCTGCGTATGGTAGGGAGCAATAGGCTACCCGAAGGGAGTGATCTCGCTAGTGGGGTATATTTACAAAAAAATATTCATTACTATAACATGGTAATAGATCAGAAAGCAGATTAAATGGCAGTATTTTTGGAAACAAGCAAATGGAAGCATCGGGATACCTCTGCTTAACTCAAAATAAAATAAAAATAAAGACTCTAAGACAGAAAAGAAAACAATAATATGCTTTCGAATTTGAGCATAACAGTGTGGCATTTGAATAATTTTATTAGTGGCGCGGCAGTGTAGTGGGTATGTTCGTCGCCTTGCAGCCGGAGGGTTCCAGATTCGAATCCACCTTATACCGCCGCGAAGGGTCCTTAAGCAAATCCTTCGCATGTGGCAGAAATTAGTCCCTGGACCGAGTTTAAACCGAGTGTAAAGCATTCTATAACAGATTTCTTCGTTTATAGAACATTTCAGAAAATTATTGCGACTTTCTTAGAACATACGAGCACAAGTATGGTTCACGGTAAGTCCAAAACCCTGCTGGCAAATGTCGCATTGGCCGCTGATGTTACACGACAAGCAGTTGATGGCACAAGCTACAATAAACGGCATAATACAATGCACTGTAAGTAAAGTATAACAGGCAATGCTAGAAACGAACATTTACATAACACCTCGCAAAGCAAATACCCCACTTACAAAGAGATTCCATTCCATATCCAGGATTAGGCCCACATAGATGATAGATCACGATTTCAAGTATAAGTGTGATTTTACATCCGTCCATACAGCCCTATTAATAGTGAACAATAAATAATGCTTAATTACTATGACACGCTGTGAAAACCACTAGGGGCATTACAACCAGAATGAAATATTTGAATATGGCCAGATTAAAAAATACGCGGGTTTACTCGCACATTTATAAGGTGTCTCAAGCACACTAATAGCCGACTTTGTCATTTTGCGAATTTTTCAAAATAAAATTCATTTTGGGAAATTGGCTAAACGACATTAATGTCTCGGCGACGCACAAAATCTGCCTAGGAGACATTAGATCTATTATAGGTTCAAACAAATCGCCTGATCTATTTCGAATCAATTCCTCAATGACCAGGTTGCTGGATGAGCCTTGGCACCACATCAGTCAGAGGAGGATGAAGTTTGCGTGATGTAGGCCTATTTGATATGATCACGAAATTATCTTGATTGCTACAATAGGAACAGTACTTCCAGGAAATAATTCTGATAATAACATAGCGCTTTACGAACTATTTAATTATTGACTGGGAAACAGATGCGCCACGTCGTTGAAATGTTTAGACGACTCCTAAAAGTTTCACACGGTAGGCTAAGTTTGTTATGGAAGATAGCGTGTAAAACGTACGAGCACAAGTGCGGTTAGTTGTAAGTCCATAACCCTGCAGACAAGTGTCGCATTTGTACGGGAGGCCGACGTCGCACGAAAATAATTGCGAAAATCGATAATAATAAATAATCGTAATAAAAGCAGTTGTGGTGCAATATTAGGCTATTTAGGCTATTTATCAAGGTTATTCATATTGCGCCGCTTCATGATAAGAGGAACTACATGTACACTGTCGCCGATAGCTAAAACACCGATGCTGTTATTCCAGACTCGACCCGCAATATTCTATCCTGTCTCATGCTCCCACGAGTCAAGATGATAGGCCACAAATGTAGACTTATAGGAAAGGAACAATGTTATATGTTTGCTATTTTCTCGGCAGGGGCGTATCCAGGGGGGACCATGGCCGGAATTTAGAAATTTCTTTAAATTTGACCAGCTATTCTGGCTCGGAAAGTTCTCGTGCACTCCCCCTCATGAGTATAGTTCCGCAGGTTCCTCGAGGTCCGTGCGACAAAAAGGTCATCAACTATTTTGGCGTATAAAATGGCATCTTTTTTGGGTATACGAGGCATATAACTAAAAAAGGTCGTCACCTATTTTGGCGGATAAAATGGTATCTTTTTTGGGAATACGAGGCATATAACTAAAAAAAGGTCATCACCTATTTTGGCGGATAAAATGGTATCTTTTTTGGGAATACGAGGCATATAACTAAAAAAGGTCGTCACCTATTTTGGCGGATAAAATGGTATCTTTTTTGGGTATACGAGGCATATAACTAAAAAAGGTCGTCACCTATTTTGGCGGATAAAATGGTATCTTTTTTGGGAATACGAGGCATATAACTAAAAAAGGTCATCACCTATTTTGACGGATAAAATGGTATCTTTTTTGGGAATACGAGGCATATAACTAAAAAAAGGTCATTACCTATTTTGGCGGATAAAATGGTATCTTTTTTGGGAATACGAGGCATATAACTAAAAAAGGTCATCACCTATTTTGACGGATAAAATGGTATCTTTTTTGGGAATACGAGGCAAATAACTAAAAAAGGTCATCACCTATTTTGGCGGATAAAATGGTATCTTTTTTGGGAAATCGAGACAAATGACTAAAAAAGGTCATACTTTTTGGTGACCAAGACAAAAAATTTCCCTGCCCACGACCAACAATTTTGGTCCCACTTCGAAAATTTCTGTCCGCCCTTGTTTCTCGGTTAGTGAAACGTTTACGTTCTGCGCGAATGTATTAAACTCCATATGAAGCCCCATAGCATATTAGTCCTTACGCTAACTAAGCACCAGGTAGGCCTACTATAAACAGTGAGAAATTCTGCCCCTAGACCAGTGGTGTAGTCCTAAAAAAGGAAGTGGGGGGACGCCTGGAAATTGAAGTGGGGGACGCCTGGAAAATTGAAGTAGAAACTGTAGCAAAAAGTGCAATCTTGCAAGAATTTTGCAAAAAGTGGGGGGACGGCGTCCCCCCGCGTCCCCGCCCCACTACACCACTGCCCTAGACAAAACGTGGACCAGTGCAAATATTAAAATTTTACCTCAACGAGGTATAATTTCCAATAACAGAAGCCAGTAAAGTTATTCATCTATTTTCATAATTATGACTGTTTCTCGCCCAACTTGTTTGTGTGTGTAGGAAATGGATGGTACCTATGTTATAACAACAATAATGCAGCAAGACAGTGTTACTTTATAGGCAGAATAAAGTAAACTCATATGTTGTGTGGATGAAAAGAATTCTGACTATGAAATGTACATTGCATCGTGAGCAACGGTTCATTTAAACAGCAGCTTTACCAGTTAAGCTGCCAAAATGGCAAGACAGTGACCAATGAACATAGTAATAGGCTAATAATTTGTTCTTACTCTGTGCAGATGTAGGCCTATGCTGAATGCAACCTATGCAAAACAAAACAAACATTTTTATCTGTAAACGAATAAATTCATAGTGCTCACAACTTAACAACGTATTCGCGCATTTGAAAGTGACATATTTAATTGACAATAGACACTATTGAGACTAGGTGTATGTAGGCTATATATGTATATGACCATTTATATAGCGCCTTAGCAGAATCTTACGAAGGCGGCTGAAGGTCGCTCCTGCTTCTGCATGGGTTTCACAAATTTAATTTTGGAGATATTTCGGAAATGGATTTTGTTCATAATAATCGATGTCCTATACGGTACTGAATAATATAGAGCGCTACTCAAAACCTATCGAAGGTCTCCAGCTTATTCACGAGCGCTGTGTCGTGTCAAAGGTTTGTCGATAAAAATAAGTCTGCGACAGTACTGGATATCCGAGTCTGGTCTCCGGAGAGGCCGCATAGAGAGGAAGACCAAGCTCTAGTCGGAAATAGAAGAACCGGTCAGAAAACAAATAGGGCATATCTTCAGTTTTGCTAATTGCAGGTCTAGCCTATATAGTATATACGATTCACTATTCTAAAAGGACCATGGTAAATTTTTGCACACAATACACCTATGATTTTGGTCACGGTGACCTATATTCCTCGTGGGCATCTTGTGGCTACACTTGAACAGAATATGGTAGCCTACATAGTAATTAATGTCTGAATCAGTAAATTATGGCAATGCAATGCATAAAATATTATTTCTCTCTCTCTCTCTCTCTCTCTCTCTCTCTCTCTCTCTCTCTCTCTCTCTCTCTCTCTCTCTCTCTCTCTCTCTCTCTCTCCTTTCTTGTTACATGCTTAACGACACAACCATATCAAAGATGATTAGTGTCGCCCTCCTCCTTTATCCAGACTCGGGACTGGCACTGGCAGAGTGAATCCAGTGATGGAGCTGCAAATTTCACTCTGAACTACGATTCATTTCATACAGCGGTTCCTGCAGTTCAGCTTCAAAATGCAAAACAATCACCAATAACTGATGTTTATTGATCTGCATGAGTTTGCTGCAAGTGATTTTCTTTTACCTACATGTACAGTGAAATATCGATTACCTGCAATGCACAGTAGAACCGCTGGTAAAAATTTAATGTGAACACTTCCTGATAACTTGGCGGCTGTTTCTCGCGACATTATTATTGTTCAGGACGCTAGACAGGAACGTACAATATAGGTTAGAACTGATTCGCATGCCGGAACGCAAGCAAACGACCTCTTCAAAAGTCACAACCACAATGTAATAGAACGCCATCTGCCTTTCATACACAAAGCCCTCTGTAATGGGTGACGAGAGGGTAGAGCAGCGAACCGCGGAGAAAGCAGGCGATTTTTATGTACAGTGTGGTCCAGCATAAATGTCCCGATTTTCACGCGTATAACTTCGCCAATTTTTAACATTTATTTATACTTAATGCATCAAATTAAAGGTATTTCACTCTAGTATTACATTAGCTCTAAAAAGTCGAACCGGTGCTGATTTAGGTTTTAATTATGTGCTCTTAACAGCGCTAGCTACCAATTTGTGTCATTACTGACGCAAAATGACGCCTTTTCCCCGGAAAATTCTATCGTTTTTTGCTGAAACACGCGTAGACACGATCATTCTGGGTGTTTGTAGGGTCCCTACCATGAATATCTTCGCATCGCAAAACCACGTCCTTTCAATTTTGCCAACAGCCGTGCACTGCCATGCACTGCTTCAGACGCTTGCACGCTGCCAGTCGCTTCTTTGCGTAAGAGCTGGAGAGCTCGTTGAACTTCTCGTCGACGAATTATATGTACTTTAACTTTAGGCCTATATAATCTTTTCCAATGCGTTATGCAGTGCTTCTAAGACTGCCTGTTTTGCGCTGAAATTCCCTGGGAGATTTGCATGTAGGGCCTGCCATGGTCATTGTCTTGACTGCAAATTACTCTGACACACGAGCAATGTTAGCGGATGTGTGCGCCGTGAGCACAGATTCCCATGGTTTGCGAGCAAAAAGTTCTGTTTTATCAATTTTACGTAGCAGATAATTCAAGGTATTGTTTATTCCACCCTCTGTTAGAAAATTCGTTAATCATTTCAAACGAATCAAATCCATTATCAGTTCGTAGAATTAAGATCAAAGCGCGATCATCGTCTGTCAACGACGCCAGATTGCGTCACAAATGACAGCAGAATATGGTAGCTAGCGCTGTTCCGGGCATAAAATTAAAACCTAAACTAGTATCAGTTCAATTTTCTCAGTTTAGATACTAGATAGAAATACCTTTAATTTGATGCATTAAGCATAAATAAATATCAAAAATTGGCGAAGTTATACGCGTGCAAAGTCGGGGCATTTATGCTGGACCACACTGTAGATATTGCTTGCCTTTGAACAACAAAGCCTCCGATCGGAGAGAATATTTCCCACGCCGCAAAATTAAAGTCTCTTCAGTTCAGCGTGAAACCAAACTGTGGGGCACGGTGGTGTAGTTCGCATGTTCGTTGCCTTGCAGCCAAAGGGTTGTAGGTTCGAATCCACCTCACGCCGCCGCGCAGGGACCTTGAGCAAGTCCTTCCATCGCAACAATGCTATTGCTAATGCGCTTCGGCGTGAAACTCAGATTCAGTGTCCGCCCTGTAGTCGGGAGCGCTTCTGAGTAGGAACCTTGAAGGGTGCTATGACAAGTGCACATACACACACAGCACCATTGAGTTATTTAGGCACCTGAGTAGAATGTGGAATTCTAGCGACTTCTACGGCTCCGTTGCCGTAGAGCATTCGGCAATAAAGGAAGGTGCAATATGAGCGTGACAACGATCATTATAAATTCGCGCAAGTGTTTGATAGTGACTGTTCATTATGTAGAATATTTTGACCTATATAACCTAATTCATCGGACCGTTGCAGAATGCTCAATCGTTGGATTCGAAAGCGTTTGTCATAAACTGAGCGAAGGACACAGCTGTCACTCCATTATAATATAAAGTCTTTCCCCGAAATGAAGTCTCCCCAAAACGGAGCCTCCCTGGCTGAAATTTTAGCTTCTTTAGTGTTCTACCCTTAGGCAGTTTGAAGATTCCAACGACGCCATTTTTGTCTATTCTGCGCTTTTTACTGATTTCTTCATCTCCTCGTCCCTTTCATCCGTCCATCAACAGTCCATAATCATCTTTCTTGGTCTTTCTGGTGGTATCTTTCTCTCCATTCTTCCTCGTGTCGTGGGCGGAGTTTATCTAAGCCAAGAACTAACCGACTGACCTTGCATTCTCTTTTTGCAATTATTTACGTAATTTTTTACACATTGTAATAGACATAAACAATTTCAGGTGGCCTATAATTATATTTCATTTGTTGAATTACTTTTTGTACCTTTTGTCTATCAGTTTTGCTGCCAATTAAACGAATATAACAATTATTATTAAGAACTCCCAAAGGTCTGGAGATAGGTCCACTTGTCACCGGTGTTGGTCAGTGTTTATACAATTATAGACATCTCCAGGGGGAAGGCATAGTTTTCACCGCAGAAATGGCGTTTTGCGCCCCAGAAAGTTTGAGAAAATGATATTAGTTTTTGGTTGATGTTTATGATATTGAAGGCCTGCTACATGAGCTGTTGTAACCATCGTCATATTAGTTGCAATTAGGCCTATATTCATGATTATGGCGTCATTACTTACTATCATAATAAATGATGGGGCTACGGCTATTTTATAACAGGTATACTTTATTGTAAATCTTTGTACGAACACCATTTTTGTACAGCCAAAAGTAGAAAAACGCGAAGTCTCCTGTTAAAGACCTCCAAATAACTGGTGTAACAGATATTTTATTTTTTTGGTGTTCCATACTATGGCGACATAAGATTTAAAGTAAAACGACTAGTATGGCCTACGTACATTGGCGGATAGGCTACAGAAATTTTAGAAGGGGTCAAATTGTTGGTATTGGGTAAACAAGAAGTTTTCTTTGGTCTTTCGCCAAAAAATCTGATTTTTTAGTCATATGCAACTACTTTTTCTCTCCTTCCTTTTCCCGCTGCATTGATTAAAAGCTTGAGGCCTCGTGGGGCACGTCAAATCTTTCAATTGGTGGTCATGGCCGGATTGGCCCCTGGATCTGCTCCTGAATATGTATGCGTCTTTTATTGCACGAACGCTTGCTAGTACGCATGTATGTACGTAGTCCTATGTTTCATGCATTTATATGTAGGCCTACGCAGCCTATGTAAAAATGTACGAAGTTTCTTTTGTTTGTACTGTATGCTTCTATGTAGGCCTATGTGTATTCGATTATATCCAAAAACCAATACGGATAGCACTGTTGGTGAATTGTTTCATCTGCTCATGTTTGAGTCTGTTATGTATCAGATCTGAACCAAATACAAACGTCAGTATGGTTCAGTTCAGAGGCTTGTGTAGTTCGGCCATATCACCCTGCACTCCAAGATGTCCAATGGCTACCCGCAATAATTCTCAAGTGGCTGTATGGAAATGGTGTCACTAGGCCTATGCTTGGTAGAATTTTAGACATTAAGAAGCATCAACAGTTCCCGGTCTTGATTACGCTAAAAAGATACAAACCTTTATGTCGTCCAGAAAGCCTACCATCATCCTTATAACATTCGACACTCTCGCATATAGGCCTAGTAGGCTACTGACCAAGGGTCTGGAGTTTCTTGCCTCTGGAGCTCCATATTCTGTAACCTTCAATCGAAATCTTCAAGCATCATTTTAAACTTTCAACCGTGCAAATACTATCGCATCTGCAACGTATTAATTTTTAAACTTCGTGTTATGAACTTCCGAGTAGACATAATGATGATGATGATGATGATGATGATGATGATGATGATGATGATGATGATGATGCTCATGATGATGGAGCTCTGCCCGAAGGCAGGTTCATTGGCTTTACGTCCCTGGGGATGAGATGAGTGAGGTGGTTTCCCGTTGCCTTCCCCACAGACAATGATGGGTAAGCAACTTGCCCAAGGTCGCTCCGCAGCAGCTTGCGCCCCTGCGTCCCACACGTGCTAGCCCGAGATATCTAAATCTCTGAATGTCAACTCACAGCCCGGGGTTTGAACCGCAAGTCCGTTGCAACCAACAGACGAATGCCGCTCTCGCTTACCAGTGTAGTTAACTAGGCCAGTTAGAGACATAATGATACACGAGTCTAAATGACAAAGTTAGAAAATCATAAGTAGATTGAAAAACAACATCGAAATTTGCAATGAGGAGTTGAATTGCGAAACCAACGAAATTGGTTGCGCAGATTTATTATACGACTAAGAAACTGCATCATAAAAATTTGGTTAAGTACGATGATCATGTTAGCAGAAATTTGCCAAACTTGTCTTATTATACGCAGCGTTAATTTATAGGCGTTTCGTAATGGCCAGTGCTTTCTGTCCCTGCTTCTGAAGGCAGCAAAGTGGCTCGACGTGAAACGTGGTTCACTGTGTCTGAAATGACCCTAATTTCTGTATCTGCTGTGCTGATAGTATCGTATCTGTCCTCTATCCTTTCGTAGTCTCGTTGAGTGTCCTGCATCCTGAGCTGTTGGTATTGGGTCGAAGTAGGTTGAGGTGGTGCGTTAGAGGTCGTTGAATCCATTTCCTGAATCTGCATGTTGTCTTGGCTCTGCTTCTTGTACTCTCTCAGGGACCTGATCAATGAAAACACCAACAGCTAGGCCTAAATCTCGAATACTGTATTTCGAAGGGTTGGGGACAATTAAGAATCGAAAAATCGGTGCCGGTGACACGAAACGGAGTATCTCCCGAAAGCTATCCGTGGGGATGAAATAATCTATACCTCCGGATGGAATTAACCGGTCTAGACTATCCGGGAGGATGAAGCCGTCTATCCCCTTTTTTGAAAAATGCGTATAATTGAAACATTTGTGCTCTAATCATAATTTGAAGTTTCTCCAATTGTTTTAAGTGTCCTAAGCAATGCTCAGAGAAAGGCAATTCGAATTTATTTAGTGACTCTGAGTGTTTTAAAAGTTTTAAGTGCTCTAAAACCAATGCAAAAAAATTATCTAGTAGGAATAAACATACCTGTTAGTGTCATTGTTCAAAACAAAGCAGATGAAAATTAATTTGCCAAAACAATTCACGCGGAAGTGACTTTTTCGACTTTTCTTCATTTGGGGGATTAATACGGGGGATACTCTATTCCATGACACCGGAAAATTCGGCGCGACAATTTGGAGCGGCATATGCGGAGAGGACAATTCGGAGCGGATCGATGATGTTATTGGCCTTAATGGAGGTTGGATTGATAAAAATATTGTTGCACAGAAAAAATTGAATTGATGAAAATAACACTTCAAGTTGGGTTGATGAAAAGATTGATGCACAAACAAACGTTAGATTGATGACAACAATTCTTTGGCGCTCCAAGATGTCCGTTTCCGAATTTGTCGGCTAGGTATTGTCCGCTTCGAATTGTCTTCCAAGGCTCTAAGCAATTGTAACTGGGTAACATGATTTAGAAAGAAGACGAAAATTTTCAAATGATATATATCATTCTTGTCATTTGACATAAACATAAAATTATAAACTATTACTCAGCGACATCAAATAAAGCAGCCTTGAATTTCATGACCTTTGCTCATTTCAATGGAATTTCATTTAAATTAGCAGCCAGCGGCGTGGCCAGGAATTTATTATTGGGGGTGGGGTTATGACCTGACCGGATGCCTTCCTGACACCAATCCTACAGTATTACAGTAAATAAAAAGGGAATAAAGTAACAAAGGGAATAAAGTAAGAAAAACAATTGTTACTACAATCGATTTTGTTTTTTCTTATTTAAGTGGATAAATAACCGTGTTAAAAACTTTTTGTATAGGCCAATTGGGGCTTTAACCCTCGAAACCTCCTTGTCTACGCCACTGTGAGCAGCTTATTATTGACTTCAACTTGACTATTCTCCGCTTTGCTTTCCATGGTGAGTCAAGCAGAGGGTTACCGCATTCGTGCATTTGCAAAAGAACTGAAATTGACGATTTTGGTATGTTGTGCAATACAAGTGTCAAAGCAATTCTGCCGTTTATCATGTTATCGAAAACCTTATGAGATCTTTAAATCACTTCTTTTGAAGTTCAACAGTTTAAAACGCCTCAAATATCAGAACGATAACCTTCAGACCACTGTTAAAAAACACATCAGTTTGATTACCCAAGCTACTTTGCATTGCCTTTTGTTGCTTCGCTCTGTTCTACCGCATTTAGGTATTATTTACTAAATAGATTCTCTTGATGATTTTTCTGTCACCTTTGACAACAGAATATTATTAATCGAATCTGTAATAAATGAATTGCACTTTCCTCACTTCTTAATTGCCATGCAAATGTCTTGCATTCAGGGGCGGATCCAGGGGGCCAAAATGGCCATGCCCCACATAAAAAAATTGGATGGGACGTGGCCCCCCATTTGGTTTCAAGAAGACACTAATATAATTCAACGGGAGAGAAAAAGGATACCAGGCCCCCTAGTAAAGAAATCGCACGGGACGTGATCCCCCATTTGATTTAGTATACTCCCGGCTATGACACGACCGACTTTCGGCGGATGAATCGGTACCGGACAATTTGGACGAATGACTAAAAGAAAAAAAGGGTCATCAACTTTTTTGGCGGAAGAATTGGTATTTTTTTCATAAAAATCTGGGCAAACGACTAAAAAACGTTTTCTCGGCGACGATAGTCACACCAAATTTTTGTAGGCCTACTGTGTAGGCCTACACAGTAGGCCTACACAAGCTAGGACTCGGAGAGAAGCAAAAAGCAAGCTTCACCTGTTTTGAACGCAGAGGACTATGATGAGTATCAAAAGAACGATGATGATAAAACCGCAGGGAACTCCGAGTCCAAGACCAACTTCAAGCACTGAAAAATAATTGCACATTCATCTTCGTATATTGACTCAAGAAACTAAGAGCGACAATAAATAAAGTGTCAGGCTGCTGAGGCATAAGCTCCTAACATCAGATCAAGGTGACTATCGGTTAGAAGGAAGTTTAGCATCAATCTTAACCAAAGGAAATAACTTTTTGAACTTAGGGTACCGGTATAATGAAACATGGTTCACGCTTGTGAGAAAATATGAATAAACAAATTTATATTAATAGGAAACGTGGCCATGACCCGCCATTCCTCCAATCCATCATAACTGTCATCTTTCTTAGCATAGTTGTAATATCGTTTTACCTTTCCTAGTCTCGATTGTCTTCCTTGTCTTAACATAGGACGTCTTTAACATACCACTCTTACCTTACCTAACGTTGTTTCACAATTTCCTGGGTGTCCGGAAATTCTGTACCCTTTTCGGCAAGCGTTTGAAAACAAAAAAACATTCTCTTTGATTGTGGTTTGGTGGCAGCTCGGGAGCACCTCTGAGGAGTCTCTCTTAAAGTGTCGCTGTGTGAGTGCACGATTACGATTACGGTTTAAGTCTACGAGCGTTGAAGTCTCCCTTGGCTGCACAAAATATTCTTGAAGTTCTGTTTGTATCAATTTAAGATTGTGATAGTTAATTATTACGTACTTGGACAGGCGATATCTCCTCCAAATGATGATAATCCTTGATCAGGTATAATTGTCCAAGTTGTCATAGCCGTTGTCCATACGTAAGCGACAGAGCGGGTGGTCCCTAACGAAGGTCGGCTCGATCCGCCACCAGCGGAAACTCCGGTCGTTTTTTGCACTGCTGAATATAGTTTAGAACAACGGAAGTCGAATTAACATGGCAAAATACGGAATCGAAAATATTGCAACTTGAACGCTTAATATTATGACTAAAATACTAAATTCATGGAAACCTGCCCGTTGAAACGAGAGAGGGTACATGTCACATCCTTCAAAATGAATACTAACTTTTTAAACTAGGCTACCCATTGTTTTGTTTTTGCGAATTTAATCGCACTGGACAGTAGACAAAGTTTTATCTATGTAAGTCATTTGCGCAGTTGTAGAGTTGGATTCCACAGGAGCATTACAGCTCAGAGCAAGGTCGTAGTCAGGATTTTATTTCGGGGGTGTTTACTCGACCCGAGTCGACGGTGAGCAAGACCTATCTTATGGAACTTTGTGTACCTGTGCTATCCATTCCAGGCCGTAGATTCCTTTGCTCTTCTACGCATGGTGACCTGGTTGTCCCTATGTCCCGATCTTCCACAGTGCTGCAAGAAAGCTTTGCTATGGTCGGTCCGTCTTTCTGGAAGAAGTTACCAATTAGTCCCCGTAATGAACTTCTTTGTCTTTCTTTGCCCCCTTTCCGCAAGGGTTTGAAAACCATTCTCTTTGATTGTGGTTTGGTGTCAGGTCGGGAGCGCCTCTGAGGAGTTCTCTTGAAGTGGCGCTATATAAATGTACGATTACAATTACAATTACAATTATGTCCCGATCTTCCACAGCACTGCAAGAAAGCTTTGCTATCTATGTCGGTCCGTCATACTGGAATAAGTTACCAATTAGTCTCCGTAATGAACTTCTTTGTCTTTTTTGCCCCTTTCCCGCAAGCGTTTGAAAACCATTCTCTTTCACTGTGGCTTGGTGTCAGGTCGGGAGCGCCTCTGAGGAGTTCTCTTGAAGTGGCGCTATATAAATGTACGATTACAATTACAATTACAAAATTAGGACCTCGTCCATAAACAAAGTTACTCTCTATGCATGTGTAGAATTGTGGCAGTTAGAAAGACCAATAACAAAGAAATGCATCTATATAAATTAAATTATTAATAAATAATTAAGACTCTTTCAATTGTAGTGATGTTGATGATTATTCATGATAAAACAGTGTGCAAGCGCATAATGGACATAACTTTTTAGCCTCCATCATATTTTTTGTACAATAGAATGACCCTAAGGATTACTTGGAGTACTTGGAGTGCAGGTGTTGGCTGATGTGAGATTGAATCCAAGGTCACACCGATCGCATTTTCCAGCTCCATTAACAGCACACCCATATGTTGTACAATTCGCACCACAAGCTGCAAAAGAATAAATGAGTAATACGACGTTCTGGCATTATCAACAGTGGTCACTGTCGACTGCTTTTCTCAATGTCACGATTTTGTCATTTTAGCAATTATGCACATTAATGTAAAATTTATTTTTTTACCCTATTAATAGGAGTAGGTTCAAACGTTAGGCGTGGCTCTCGATTTTAAAAATGTAGCACGAAACTTGCTACACTTTTATTTATTTTATTTGGATTGGACTGCAGCCCTTTTATTTTATTCTATTTTATTTTAACAAAACTTGGAATGCAGTTCTTTTATTTTATGTTAGTTTATTTTAATAAAACTTGGAGTGCAGTTCTTTTATTTAATTTTATTTTTATTTTATTTTATATTTTATTTGGACTAGAAGTGCAGTTGCCGACGTTAGTGTAAGCAGGAAGGCGGGGGAAGCAATTTATAAGTAATAAACACAAAAAAATTTAAAAGTCATCTGTTTTTTTCGTTGCCGACTTGGGGTATTTTGTGGGGAAAGGCTTAGAAAATTTCAACCAAACAACTTTTAAAAAAGAAAAAAGGGTCATCAGAGTTTTTCGTCGGCGACATGCGACTGTTTTCGAGGGAGACATTTCCTGAGGCGACCAGAAAGTTGCGTCAAAAAATCCGCACTAAAATAATTTCCTCGTCGTGCAGTTTTGCAAATTTCTTCCTAAAAGCCCTGCATAAACCGTGAACATTAAGACCTCGTCCATATCCAAAGTTACTCTTTATGCATGTGTAGGCTACGCAAAATTACATCCGACAGAATTGTGGCAGTTGGAAGGACCAATAACAAAGAAAAGCATCTATATAAATATAATTAAGGCTCTCACTTGCAGTGATGTTGATGATTATTCATGATAAAGCAGTGTGCAAACGCATAATGGACATAACTCTTTAGCCTCCATCCTATTTCTTGTACAATAGAGTGACTCAAATGATTACTTGGAATACTTCGAGTGCAGGTGTTGGTTGATGTCAGATTGAATCCAAGGTCACAACGATCGCATTTTCCAGCTCCATTAACAGCACATCCATATGTTGTACAATTCGCAGCACAAGCTGCAAAAGAATAAATGAGTAATACGACGTTCTGGCATTGGCAACAGTGGTCACTGTCGACTGCTTTTCTCAATGCCATTATTTTGTCATTTTAGCAATTATGCACATTAATGTAAAACTTATTTTACTCTATTAATAGGAGTAGGTTCAAACATTAGGCGTGGCTCTCGATTTTAAAAATGTAGCATGAAACTTGTTACACTTTTATTTATTTTATTTGGGCTTGGAATGCAGTTCTTTTATTTTATTTTAGTCTATTTTAATAAAACTTGAAATGCAGTTCTTTTATTTTATTTTATTTTATTTTAATAAAACTTGGAATGCAGTTCTTTTATTTTATTTTTATTTTTTTATAAAACTTGGAGTGCAGTTGTTTTATTTATTTTTATTTTATTTTATTTTATATTTTATTTGGACTTTGAGTGCAGTTCTTTGCCGACGTTAGTTTGAATCCCTTATCACACTGATCGCATTCCCAGGGTCCACTTACAGCACAGGTTGTGCAATTCCGAGCACAAACCGTAACGCACGAAAATATTCAGTCAAAAGTTTAAAAAAATTAATGTGGTCAACAGTTAATATTTAAATGCAATCACCACGGGGCAATGAAGATCCGACTCAGAGAAATAAATGGGTATCAAAGACACATAAAACAGTTCTTTTTAAACTTGCAGTTCTACACAAAATGTGCAGTTGTAAATGAATCTGAGCAGTTCTAAAAGCAGCTATGTGCAGTGAAAATCATAACAAAAAGGTAATTACAGACGGCTCATGATGGAAGAGCGAATTAGCTGTGCAGTTAAAAATAAGCAGGAAGGCGGGGGAAATGCAATTTCTAAGTAAGAAACGCTAAAAAATAAATGAAAAAGGTCATCACTTTTTTCCGTTGCCGACTTGGGGTATTTTGCGGGAAAAACTTAAAAAATTTTAACCAAACGACTTTAAAAGAAAAAAGGTTAACAGAGTTTTTTGTCGGCGACTTGCGCCATTTTGATTAGGGAAATTTTCTGAGACGACCAGAAAGTTTCGCCAAAAAATCCGCACTGAAAAAATTCCTGGTTGTGCAGTTCTGCAAATTTCTTCTTAAAGCCCTGCATAATTTACCGTAACCATTAGGACCTAGTCCTTAACCAAAGTTACTCTTTATGCATGTGTAGGCTATGCAGAATTAGCCTACATCCAACAGAATTGTGGAAGTTGGAAGGACCAATAACAAAGAAAAGCATCTAATTAAGACTCTCACTTGCAGTGATGTTGATGTTCATGATAAAGCAGTGTGCAAGCGCATAATGGACATAACTTTTTAGCCTCCATCATATTTTTTGTACAATAGAGTGACTCAAATGAATACTTGGAGTACTTGGAGTGCAGGAGTTGGTTGACGTTCGATTGAATCCATAGTCACACCGATCGCATTTTCCAGCCCCATTAACAGCACATCCATATGTTGTACAATTCGCACCACAAACTGCAACAGAAATGAGTAATAAGACGTTCTGGCATTAGCAACAGTGGTCACTGTTGACTGCTTTTCTCAGTGTAATTATTTTGTCATTTTAGTCAATACTATTATGCACATTAATGTAAAACTTATTTTTACCCTATTAATAGGAGTAGGTTCAAACGTTAGGCGAGGCTCTCGATTTTAAAAGTGTAGCATGAAACTTGTTACACTTTTATTTATTTTATTTGGGCTTGGAATGCAGTTCTTTTATTTTATTTTAGAATAAAATATTTTAATAAAACTTGGAGTGCAGTTCTTTTATTTATTTTTATTTAATTTAATTTTATATTTTATTTGGGCTTGGAGTGCAGTTCTTTGCCGACGTTAGTGTGAATCCCTTATCACACTGATCGCATTCCAAGGGTCCACTTACAGCACAGGTTGTGCAATTCCGAGCACAAACTGTTTAAAAAAATTAATGTGGTCAACAGTTAATATTTAAATTCAACCACCACGGGGCAATGAAGATCCGACTCAGAGAAATAAATGGGTATCAAGAACCCATAAACCGTAACCATTAGGACCTAGTCCTTAACCAAAGTTACTCTTTATGCATGTGTAGGCTATGCAGAATTAGCCTACATCCAACAGAATTGTGGAAGTTGGAAGGACCAATAACAAAGAAAAGCATCTAATTAAGACTCTCACTTGCAGTGATGTTGATGTTCATGATAAAGCAGTGTGCAAGCGCATAATGGACATAACTTTTTAGCCTCCATCATATTTTTTGTACAATAGAATGACCCTAAGGATTACTTGGAGTACTTGGAGTGCAGGAGTTGGTTGACGTTCGATTGAATCCATAGTCACACCGATCGCATTTTCCAGCCCCATTAACAGCACATCCATATGTTGTACAATTCGCACCACAAACTGCAACAGAAATGAGTAATAAGACGTTCTGGCATTAGCAACAGTGGTCACTGTCGACTGCTTTTCTCAATGTCACGATTTTGTCATTTTAGTCAATGCTATTATGCACAATGCACATTAATGTAAAACTTATTTTTACCCTATTAATAGGAGTAGGTTCAAACGTTATGCGTGGCTCTCGATTTTAAAAATGTACCATGAAACCTGTTAAACTTTTATTTACTTCATTTATTTATTTCTCACTTGCCAAAGCGCCTCTTCAAGCACGCTACTCAGAGGCGCTCCCGACTACAGCGCGGACACTGAATCGGAGTTTCACGCCGAAGCGCTGAGCAATTGCGAGTGAAGGACATGCCCAAGGTCCCTACGCGGCGACTTGAGGTGGATTCGAACCTCGAACCTTCCGGCTCCAAGGCACCGAACCAACGACTACACCACCGAGTCAACACAGAACGTAAAACGTACGTGCACACGCTTTTGTAGAAGTTAGCCCGTATCCATCGTCACACCGATCGCACTTTTCGGCGCCACTATTTTGGCATTTATAATCTTGAGTACAGTGATCAGAACAATCTAAAATGGAACACAACAGAGATATCAAACTTCGTAGATTGCAGAATATCTCTGTATTTCATTTAAACATTCTGTACCAACTATTCTTTTGTATCTGTAATGTAGCCTAATCTACCGAAAGAACTCGTAATCGTAATCATAAATCTATATAGCGCAACTTCATGGCAATTCCTCAGAAGCGCTCCCGAATTGACAGCAACACATCACGATCAAACGTTTGCGAAAAAGGGGCAACGAAAGACCAGGAAGTTCTGTACGGACACTCAGCTAGAAAGCTTATTCCAGAAAGATGGACCGAACATAGCGAAAACCTCTATGCCAGTGGTTCCCAACCCGTGGCCCGCGGGCCAAAAGTGGCCCGCTAGGCCTCAATAAATGGCCCTCATCTCAAAATGAATTAACAAAAATATATGAAAAATTGACATTTTGGACAGGATAGAACACATAATTATTTTCTATTACAATTTATATATATTTTTTGAAATCTATTATAACATCAAACGTTCTATTTTCAATCAATTATAACTATTTTATATGCTTCTAGTTAAGTAAATGTTAGCCTTGAGGCCCCCTAATGTCCTTCAACTAAGAAAAAGTGGCCCTTGTGTCATCCAACCTTGAAAAAGTGGCCCCGAAGTCAAAAAAGGTTGGGAACCACTGCTCTATGCGGTACTGTGAAAGTTCGAGCCATAGGGACAACCAGGTCACAGGGCGAAGGAATCTACCACATGAAACGGATAGCACTGACACACAAAGCTCCCTAGAATAAATTTTCCTTTTGGCCTGCGATAGGCAATTACGCATAAGAATTAGAATCTTAAGGTCGTAGCCAGGATTTGATTTGGGGGGGGGGGTGTTTCACCAATTTTCCTTCCTAAAAAACTGATGACCTTTTTTAGTCATCCGGCTTTTCCATTTCGGGGGTGTTTTCGTGGTTTTATTTCTTGGTTTTTACATGATGTGCTCGGAAATGCATTATATTATTTTTTACATTTTCCATTTCGGGGGGTGTTCAAACACCCGAACCCCCCCTAGCTACGGCCTTGCTTTTGCATAAGTTAGGTAAAACGGGGTGACTTTGGCCCGCGGGGTGACTTTGGCCCAAATTGAAAAATTAGTTTGCACACCTCCGGGCTTCCGTAGTTATCACGTGATTTTGAATTGCTTTACAGCTGATGATATGTCATTATATGGCGAATATTTAAAACAAATTTGATTGATTTCATTGTAATATTTGTTGGAATTTTCCGGATTTGTTTGTAAGCCCTAAAAATGTGGAAATTTTAAGATGTGCAAAATTATATTTCTGTAAAATACACCGTTAATAATACCGGGGGTAATCATTAAGCTTTTCAATGTACATTATGATGGCATGTGTATGGCGCACCGTTTGTTCCGCGATGACGCTAGTAAGTAAGTTAAAAATGCAAGAACATTTTTTGGGGTGACTTTGGCCCAAATTTGGGGTGACTTTGGCCCATATTCTAAATTACTGTTGACGATGAATATATTATGTTTCTGTCAAAATTAATAAATGCATTTGCTTAAACTTCACTTTCTATGATATTTTGACTGGTTTTTGGTTGAGCATACCGTACCAATTTCTTGAAAGGTGACTTTATATAGGGCCTAATCACATGTACGATGATGAACAATTCCCTGGTATGGTCAAATCACTAAATAAACGAAGAACTCAAATCAGCTGTTTAGCTAGAAGTGATATGAACTGGAACTGAGCTGCAGATGTGGATAAGATATTCTACCATACAGCAGGAGTTTTGAAAATTCCACAGCCAAAGAAAACATCTGCACGGGAATTGCTCCAAGTCCATTCATTGGAAAGTAAATGAAATTTGTGGACATTTCATTAGTCAGTTGACTTTTCTTTAATCTTTTACAAGTCTTTTATAAGTACCAGTAACATTACCATAGATCATTTTTGTGTTAGTTTTAAGTGTGGATATTGTTCAAAGTGATTCACTGAGATTGAGAAGCAAATGGTGTTCACGAACATTTCAATTGTCGTATGACTTCGCAGTAGTCCTTTACACGTCTTTTACAAGTACCAGTACCAGTACCAGTGTCATTTTTGTGTAAATTATAAGTTATATATCTTTTAAAACACATTCCTTGGGCCAAAGTCACCGCAGCAATAGGTCCACTTTGTCCAATAACGGCAAAACCACTGTGGGCCAAAGTCACCCCACCTGATGGGGTGACTTTGGCCACCCCAAAAGTTAAAAAATAAAGGTTCAACTTTTTTCAAACAATTTTTTTTATTGTACACTTCTACTCTCTAACCCTATGCACTGCTAATGAAATTGCTAGATCAGCCATATTCAGTCACATTATCGTTTTATTATAAAAACAAGTTGAAAATGGGCCAAAGTGACCCCGTTTTACGGTACCAGTGCAGTTCCTCGCGTAGGCCTATGAATCTCTATGTGACGTCTTTTGACAATTTGCTCGCGCTTAGGACCTCGCGACTCGGATTCGACTTTTGTTACTTGTAGTTAAGGGCAACATGTTACGGATGAGTCAATAATTCAAAAAAATTACTAACCGCAAAAATTAAAAACAGTCTACATTAAAATACATTAATTTTGATGTTCGAATAACGAGGTCAGAAACGGATGTCTTTAGGTCAAAATAATGTCGTTCCAAGTCACCAACATGGAGTAATAACATCACGGAGAAAGATGTTTTACTGCAGTCACAGGTGGGTCTATTAAAAAAACACTGTTGTTGTCCTGCTGCCTGTTATTTGCTAATCGTCTTGTAGCCTATGTGGTGGTAACTCAAAGCATCAATCAGTGGCTATAGTAGTCAACAGCTGACTACTAGTAGGCCAGTAAAAAAGTTGTAGGCTAATATAAAAATTGGAGCTACACAAATAGGCAAAGGCGGCAATTTGGATCTTTGTTTGTATGTGCACTTGTTATAGCGCCTCTTCAAGCTCCCTAACTACTCAGAGGCGCTCCCGAATGCAGAGTAGACACTGCATCGGAGTTTCACGCCGAAGCGCTGAGCAATTGTGAGTGAAGAACTTGCCCAAGGTCCTTACGCGGCGAGGTGGATTCGAACCTCGAACCTTCCGGCTTCAAGGCAACGACGCCACCACTACACCACCGCGCCCCACATATAACTTCAACATAATAATTTATGATAGACTATTCAAATTTAGAACTTAGTATCTTACATCACACACACACACATACACACATCAGTCCTGTTTTTCTCTTCTTAAGTACTCTCATTCTTAAATCAACGTGTTAAGGCTACTAACGTCCACAAGTTCTGTTTGGGTAGAAGTAGTATGATGCAGCGCATTCGTCGCAGTACGTAATGTTCGTATCACACGCCACACAATTTGACACACATGCTACAAAGCGAGATCAAAAACAATTATTTCGCCGAAAGTGTTTTGCAATGTCATGCTATGTAGCGCAACGTAAAAAAAACTTGAATAATAATTATCGTAATGCATTTGCAGCGTAACTAGACATGATAAAGTATCCTATATTATATATAATTAAAACAAAACTATAGACCTCGGCCTACAGACTATGAGCGGATTCAAAAATAATATTGTATTTGTAGCGTAACCATCATTTAAAACTTGACTAGAAATTAATCCTTAGGTCAATTCAGCTCTCCGATATTTGAGTTATAGATATAGAGTTATAGACTGAGAATTTCTGATTTTGGTTCTTACAACCATTTATACATTATTTGTTTCAAAATTATAGCAATTGGCCTAACAATAAATATGTTGCATGCACAGTATAGTATGTGAGTCTAAATATATGTTGTGAAAGAAATAAATGACGATGCTGTTATTATGTTGCAACGTTAGAAATCAATGCTGATCAAAGAAAGTCTAGAAAGATGGACACAAAGTCTATTAACTCAAAGACAATAATATATGTCTGGAATTTTTCGCGTACCCCTTAACAACGCCTGGCGTACCCCCGGGGGTACGCGTACCACAGTTTGAGAACCCCTGATGTAGAACATTATTCGTCAAACGAAGCTATACCTTCCAGCCTATGCACGTATTTAAGAAAATGACCAGCTGAGTGTAAAATGGATGCCAACACTGAAATTAAGCAAGGTTAAAAGATTGATAACATACGACTACAAGCGCGATTGCCATTTGTCAATCCATATCCCGAATCGCATTTATCGCAACGTCCTGCACCGCTGACATCGCATCCACCAGCACAATTGTATGGGACGCATGCTGAAACGAAAATTGAACAAACCGCTGCAACGATCTTTACCGCATGGAGTCCTTTGGGACCCAAGCACATAACTTGTTGGGCCATTTTTGCGCTATAAATAATTACGAATCGACGTTTTAGGATTTTTTCATCAACTTGTCATGCCTAGGTATGGAGAGTCATAATGACTAGTTGAAGCTAGTTGTCAAAAATATAAATTTGCTGAATTGTAATTTGCCAAGAATCAACATTTGCTCATATCGCTCATAGTCAACTCCTACTATGAGAAAATAGACCTAGTGCCAATTGCCCGTTATCATCGACCAACCAAGTAATAATGGTAACAGTAAAAATAATGATATAAGGGAGAACAAATAACTAATAATTATGAAAGGAGTCTAATATGCATACAGCATACTATGAATTTTAGCTCTTTCTGAGCAGGCAGCATTTGCTTCTAACCGTACTCAACTGAGGTGAGAAAAGTACATAACTTCACAACTCGGGCATTTCCTCTACGGTCATTATGTTCATCTTCTGTGACGCATGATCAAGATCTAGCTGCTTCATAGCGTACATCCATAGAGTAGTGAATTGGAAAAATAGGAAGTGTGGTGGGGCTTCTTATGGGTTCCAACTAGACCTGGGAGTGACTTTGGTCAGCTAATCTGACCCCACTTGACCCTAAAGCGACTTGAGGTCGACTTGAAGTCGACTTCTCGGCGTCAAAACGACTTGAACCGACTTGGCAGAAAATCGACCGACTTCCGACTTGAAGTCGACTTCTGACATGGTACTAGCCATTAGCCTAGGTCTATGTACGGCTACTAATGCAAGACGTCAAGCCAATTTTCCTGGCACGCATTGTTTTCAATTAGGCCTACCAATGAGTAATGAGGCCTCAACGCTTAATTGATGCATGAATTTGTTAAAGCGTTATTAAGCCCATTTCAGGCTGTGTTTCAGTTTGGGTAGTTTTGTGATGCTTTTGCCTTTGGGCCATCTAGTAGCCTAGAGGTCCTAGACAATGCGACGGCAAATTATTAGGTCTATGAATGTTAGTTTGTCCATTGTCTGGGATTATTCAGATTACACTCATTATTATTATTTTTTAAATATTAATATAAAATAAATTTGTAAAACGCGCAAAGTCTAAGATAAAATGGGGGACCGCGGACTGGTTGCACTGAATGGCGTGATATGAAAGGCCTAATTTGTAATTCTGTTTTCATAGTTATTTGGCCACTAACATCATTCCGCAACTTTGCAAATAGCATTGCAAAAGCATCAACCTACAGTAGGCTACTACAGCTAGGCCTACTAGGCCTACCCACTGACAGTAAAGTCTTTCATTGTCCAATTGGCCCTGCAATAGTTTTTCCGTCTGCAGCGCACCAAAGTAGCGCCAAACCATCGATTTATTATAGGCCTTGTAGATACAGCTTTCTATGCGCCGAATTCAATGACCACTAGAAGTTCACTGATTTGCTTAAGCTGCAAACGTGCTAATATTTCAGTAACATTTTTGTTTCACCATTTTAATTAAACGCAGGCCTAAGCGTGACGTTTTAACATAGAATAACAAAT